>JARK01001372.1:352450-383950 GCA_000688135.1 Ancylostoma ceylanicum
TTTTGGGGGGGGGGGGGGGGGGGGGTGCCCCCTGTGTTCGCCACTGCTACTCGTTGGTGTTCCTACCGCTTTCACTCAGTTTTTATAGTAGCCTTGGGGTATCGGGAACAGTTCTCACAGAGCTAAGCGGCTACCCTTTCTGGGCTAGGATCCATGAACTCATCATGATGCGAAACCCGGTCAACAAGCTGATTTTCGCATCCTGCGTCTCTTAAAGATACGTGTTCTCTAGGATGACCAATCACGCTAATCATCGCTGGCTTGTGCGGTTGTTCTATAAATCCCAGCCTTGGAGAGCGGAAAAATAATATGGTCCCGTGCCAGGTAATAATTTTTAAGGACCATTTCTTTATTCTTGTCAAGAAATCGATAAAAATTCTCGCTGAAAGCATCCACAGGCAGTATAATTACAGTACAATCAACAATCATATAACAGCTATAAAGTGGGGAGATTCTAAGGGAAGCGCGGGCATGGAATACGACAAATTCGTTCCTCGGTCTCCTTCTCCTTGCACTCCTCTTCCTCCCAGTCCCCATTTCGACCCTTCTGTACTCGACGTCGTCGCGTCTGAACGCCTTCGCCACAGGTCACCGAGCAGCGCGACCATCGGGACCACGAGCCGGCTCGGCATTTTGTCGAGGCTGCAAAGTATGTAAATTATGAAGTTGTGGGTCCATGTTCGGGAAAATTATTCCACACTTGGGAAAAATTCCAAAAATGTGGAGGGGAGAAACTCACGACATGGTCGAAGTTCACAGCGAAGTTCTTGGATCAAATGTTCTGGGCAAGGTGTTCCACCATTTCGTGGGAAAGTCTGAATAAGATATCTCGATCAGAAACTGGCTCAAAAAATTTGTCCCCATAGTAAAATGGCTGGAAATTTCGCAGGAAAATCCTGAATTTCCGAAAATTTGAAACGGATGAATGATTTTTTTCGATTTTCAATTTCAATTTTCATTTTTTTCACTTTTTTTCCAAAAGTCTAATAAACTTGAAGAAGAGGTCATGGGTGAGTCTTTTGAATCTAAATTCTATTTTTTTTGTTCTAAAAAATTTCAGATAAAAAAGAGATCATTGTGAATTAGCCTGCAATTGTTTAGATGCATATCGATCAGCACCATGGAACAAACCTTGATTTGCCTTGTTCGTGTCTTCTTTCCTCGCCCACATGTGACTGAGCATTGTCCCCACGGGGTCCACTCGTTCATTTCACATGGCACAGGATCGCCTGGTGGAAAAAAAACCAATATCCAATTCTACATGAATTTTTCTGGATTTTTTAAGGAATTTTTGTTTGAAATTCTTAGGACGCCTATTTGTTCAATTTTGGCACCATTTAATCAAACTATTTTTTTTTGCTTTTTTAAGTACAAAATTAAATATTTTTGCTAGGTTCTGGAGAATTTTCCGGTTTTGCAAAGAATGTAAAAATATTCTGAGACGACCGCTGGTGATTTACGGATGAGGAACACTACCACTGTACCTCGTTGTAGTGATGTAAGGGGCTGCGTGGCAAGACGTACGCTGCTGAGCTGTGATTGGTCGATTCATGTGCGCGTCGCGGCGGGGATTAATAGGCATGTTTTCTGAGCTAAGGTGGGACAGATGAATGCTATCGGAGCTGGAAATATGTAAAGAAATGACCACCGGTGTCATTCACTGCGTCGACTTTCGAAGGAAGAACCTGGATTTAGGGAGCATGCGCGTGCGGCGCGGTCGCGTCGCGGCGTACGTCTTGACCGCCTCCCGATATAAGGTGCAGTTTCGAGTAGTAGAGAGGTGAAATTTTCCTGAACACTGGACATTTGACTCGACCAAGTGAAATCGAGTCGAGTTTCGAAGAAGTCGACTTTCGAGCGTTTCGAAATATTGACTACATATTCGGGAAACTTCAAAAATCGAGTTATTCGAAATATCGACTATTCGAAAAAAAATTCCGTCGAGTCAAATGTCTACTGGACACCCACATCTGATTATCCAGAATTTTTTGCTGGGAATTTATTAGAATATGCACTGCCTACCTCCGTCGTTCACTTCTCCAGCACCGAATTCGTCGATTAATTGGTGATTTGGCACTGAAACACTTCAGATTAGGTGGGTTTTTGTGGATCTGTGTGACTTTACTTATTGTTTATAGCAGCTGTGCAGTGAGAGAGAGAGAGAGAGAGAGAAGAGAGAGAGAGGAGGGGAATGAGGAAAAAACAGCGTACGGCGTTGTTCGCCTTCATTTTATTGTTTTTGTCCTTTTTTCTCTCTTGTTTCCAAGAATTTCTCCCACCTGATGACTTCTCGATTTCATACCCAGGCACGCACACCCGTTTGCACTCGTCCTCGGTTTCGAATTGATTACGATTCCCCTGGAAATGGAAAAGATTAAACAATCTCAACGTGGCAAACATGTTGGAAGTGAAACATTGATGACGAAAACTGGTCCCCGATTGGTTTTATCCAAGTCAATGAGTGCTTTTGTGCACTTTTTCACTAGGTTACCCCTCTATGTAAGTGATGTATCGAAAATGCTGATATGTACGTATGTTTTCAGCAGTTACAAATGTAATTGGTCACCTTGACCTCGACACATCACTGAGATTAACCAGGGTAAACATGTTGACGCCTGGGCCTGGATGTTTCTTTGAAGTTACCCAGGGTAAACACAACGGCGCCGTTGTTAACGACGGCTAAATTGTGTGGCATTAACACGACTACCCTGGGTAATCTCAGTGGTGCATGCTGCCTTTGTGCTAACGATGAGTAAGCTTGCATGGGTATGAACGTGTTTGCCCTGGGTAATCTCAATGATGCGTGTGGCCTCTTATCTCGCTGGAATCCTTATTTTTATTAATAAACGAGGTTTTCACGAAAAAAATAGCATTTTTTCTATTTAGAATCGTACCTAATTTTAGAAATATTTCTTCGAAAGTTGGAAATTGTGAATGAGAGGTTCTCCCAGCGGGAAAATGAGGCTACAGGCCTTCTAGTAGCTGATGGAGGTAAAAAAAAGGGGGGGGGGTGAAGCTGCGTTGACCCTCGGAACATCTCCCTCCCCCCTACGAAGGCCATGAGATCACTGAACCAGTAAACGATGTGTAGTAAGCATAATTTCACAGTCATCTAGAAACAACCCAGGTGGGCGTCGTCAAGGACCGTCGTCATTGGGCGCATCAGTCCTCAACCAATCAAAAACCAGCGCGAAAATTTCGCGGATAAATCACGGCATTCCAGCACTGGTTTGATCGTGTTTGTGTCATACTTCCATAACATAGCCCACTTGTATATTTTTGCACGGCGTCTGCACTCTCGAACGCACACAATAAAAATATAAATCAACTGGGGGCCAGTTCTCGCCTGTGGCGCCAGGTTCAGAGCACAGATGACAAGAGGGTTACCTTACAACCCGTATAAACGAATCGTTCGCACTTCTGTTTCTCGTGGTTATACCAATAACGTGGGAAAGTGCCTCCACACTGACCTTCCTCCTTGGGTTCTTGGCAAATTTCTAAAAATGTGCAATTACAGAATTTCCACACTACAATAGCACCATTATTCGGGCACAAAAAGTACCGTTACCTTCAGAATTTTGTTCAATAAAACGTCGACACGACTGCAAAATGCAAGAGTCCTTCTCTTGCAGCGTAATATGGGAGCAGCGCTGAATCAGGAGAAATGTTATTTATCGATTTGCATATTGATTCATCGATCGATGCACTAACTTGTTCATGTTCCGCGAAGAAGAAAAGACGTGTTCGAACTCGAACACCATCATCACAGCTAGCACTACACGGCGACCATTCACTCCATGACGTGGTCTTGCACAGAGGATCCGGGGTCACCGAGCAATCGTCGCCTGATTCGCCTGCGAGCGTGGAAGTATAAACGAGGGGTAAATGAGGTGCGTAAGAAGGTTCGATACGCTACTTACCAACACAAATGTCCTTTCTGATCAGATCCACGTTGCATTCGGATTCCTGCTGTTTGGGGTTTAGAAAGGCCCTGGAGGAATATAAAGTTTGGATATAAAAAAAATAAAAATAAATATGAAGGAAACTCCTGCGGTCGTACCGGGTCCTCGTCCTCGTGCCATGTCCGCAAGTAACCGAACATTCGCTCCACGGCTCCCATGAGCCAACAGCGCATTTCGAATTGAATGCTTCAGAGTCTGAAAAAAATCAATTATCGATCGATCGTATCTGATATTAGGGACTTCGTGCCATTGATCTACATAGTGTTAGTCATCTACCTTCTCTGAAAATTGAAAAAAAAACGGAATAGGGCATGGAATTCCTGTACCTCTAGTACAATATACAGTAGCGAGCAAAAAGATTGCAACTTTTGGTTTTTAGTCTGTAACTTCGTTCAAAGCAAAGCCTGGACGTTCAAATTTTTATGGGTGTTGTAGGTACTCATGCGAGTGAGAAATGAGTTGGAACCTGCTCATTCCACCAACTTCGTATTTTTTAAGAAAATTTTTTATTGCAGATGTCGGAATTAGTTATTTGACACAGTCTGCAATGTCTCCCAAAATTAGGGCTATCGTTGAGATCTGGTCTCGAATCGCTTCCGTATAGCAGAGTCGACCGTTTACATAAGAAAATGTGCATGCGCTGACCACTAGTACACATCTGCATAGGCTATGTTAGCTTAATTTGACAGTGGTCCTCCATGGATGTTCCTGCCAACTTGCTCCCCTCTGTCAGCTCTGCTCAGAAGGGAAAGATGCTGCTGACGCTCCTATAAGTTTAGCTAAAGGTGTTCGTTTCCAATGCAACTCACTGCTCCCTCATTGTTTCGATATATTCCGACTCGTTGCAATGAAGCCAAGTGTGTACATCATGGAAAATAAGTTTTGGAATTTTTTCTATCTCATGGAGGAAGGTACCTCAATAATCTTACGAGTGGTAAAGATCCTCCAGGATTACTAGAATATTGCCGTGTATATTACAATTCATGCAGCGTCGGATTTATCGAAACAGGGCTACTCGAAGTGAGAAGTGCTGTTCCCTAGAACTCGTGCGTGTACTTCCTTGCTCCACACACATGTTCTCACACTTTGGTCAGATTTATTTGTTGTGGAAATGCCTCATTTACTCTGCTCCATCCAAAACAACCTGAATTAGCCGGTTTATATAGTGATAGGTTACAGTATCACAATTCGGTGGTGTATCGTGAAGTTCATTGCAGCTTTGTAAGACCTACCTCATCAAATTCATGGCGGCATGAAGTGTCATGTGCACGGCAATATCCTAATAGCCCTGGAGGATCTTTACCACTCATGGGATCGTTGAGGTACCTTCCTCCGTGGGATACAAAAAATTCCAAAACTTATTTTCCATGATGTACACACTTGGCTTCATTGCAACCAGACGGAATATTTCGGAATTATGAAGGAGCGATGAGCTGCATTAGAACCGAACACCTGCAGCCATAACTATAGAAACGTCAGCAGCATCTTTCCCTTCTGAGCAGAGCTGACAGAGGGAGCCACGGTGGCAGGAACATCCATGGAGGACCACTGTCAAATTAAGCTCACATAGTCTACGCAGATGTGTACTAGTGGTCAGCGCATGCACATTTTCTTATGTAAACGGGTCGACTCTGCTACATGGAAGCGATTCGAGGCCAGATCTCAACGATAGACCTCATTTTAGGAGACATTGCGGACTGTGTTAAATTACAGATTTCGACCTCTGCGAGAAAAACTTTTCGTAAAAAATACGAAGTTGATGCAATGGGCAGGTTCCAACCCATTTCTTACTCCTATGAGTACCTACAACAACCATAAAAATTTGAACGTCCAGGCTTTGCTTTGAACGATGTTACAGACTAAAAACCAAAAGTTGCAATCTTTTTGCTCGCTACTGTATGTGCTCCATGGTTATTGATTTAATTCCCGTGAAAAGCGCAAGACTATAGTATAGACTACTTTGCTAAAGAGTCCGGACAGCTATACAAATTGGCTGCAAGTTGCGCATGCCAAGGAACAGATCTCGGTCAGCAACTCCATCAGAGTTTATCATATCATACCTTCACATTCGTTGATTTTTGCATTACAGAATTGTCGTTCTGTGGTTTGGCGATGGCAATTGAACATTTGTGCCTGAAAATATTTCGGCTATAAACATGCGAGAACTGGTCCCCATACTCTTCAGTAGAGGTGGGTTTATTGTTTCGCTATGTTATTTCCAAAGCCGCCGAAAATCGTATGGCTGTCTCGTATCATGTTTTACATCCTACGAATAGACTGAGCGTCGATGCGTTTTTCGCAGGCACGGTAGGCACGTGTCGCAGCCGCGCCGCTCGCGCTGGAATCCCCGCCGTAGTGGCAGGTCAGGATTTTCTTGTTGATTTTTCATAAAATTTAGTATTAATTAGCAGGAAAACTAACTAATTGTCGAAAAAAATGCTGTAGTTTGCTGTCGCAGCGAGGAGTCCAGCACAAGCGGCGCGGTCGCGCTGCGTACTCTCCGAGTCCGCGAAGAGCCATCGATGCTATGTGGCAGTCAGAGATCAGAATTTTTGGGGAACAGTTTTCGTTTTCGAAGGGAAGGTTTGCGCTGCCCAGTTAGTTAGTTAGTTTGGAAGCCTACTAGTGAAGAAATTGCTCTGTAACGTATGGAAAACTGTATAACATAACGTGATGGTCTACGGCTTGCGCATTGTCCATCGCGCATCACGAGCGACAAAGCATGAACAAGCGATATTTTCGCGAACAGCCTTTTAGAGCAGAAAACTGATGCAAAAATGAAGTGCTTTCATACCTTAATTGGAAACACGAAAACTCGACTTCTCATGCGAATTCCTTTGCCGCAAGTAGCCGAACATAACGACCAAGATCCCCAGTTGGACATCAGGCACTCTCCTGAAAGGGAAGATATCCACTCGCTAATCATAAACTAATCGAATAATTTCAAAGCCACGTGCATCACTGAAATTACTCAAGGTAAATTTGTTAACACCACACAAAAATGCCCGTTTTTAACACGGGATTCAATACGTTTACCCTGGGTAATCTCAGTGATACACTCAGGTCCTGCTGCCTCACTTCTATCCTTATACTCTTCATCCTCGCTAGTGTTTGTGGAGTTGAATGCTTCACGTTGATACTCATCATCAGCCAGGCATCGCATCGGAATTACCTAGAAAAATTGGTGATAACTGCCTGATCACTGATGGATTTCTGGACAAGATACGGTAACCTCGGTCCTTTTCAGGATCAGCTTTGCTAGCGGAGGGATGACATCAGTTTCGGTGGAGTAGAAGGGAGACAGGGGATCGTCCTTAGTGGTGATCCATCTGATCGGCACGCGTGGTTCTTGCGGAGAGTTGGGCGACTGGAAATGATGTTCTTAGCTCAACAGTAACAGTAATAACAATGATGACGCAATAACAACAACAAAAAGAACAAAAACAAAAAAAACAATAGCAGCGCTAGATGCAACAATAACGATCTTGTACCTACAGACGGCACTGTCTGCCTCTTTTTCGATTATTTTCGAAATTGTTGAAGAATTTTTCACTTGAATATGGAAAGAATTAAACTTTCAGAGGATAAATCACTGAAAAAGACAACAAAACGTTTACAAAAAATCAAAAAAAAAATCAGAAAATCAAAAATCAATCGATATATCGATAGACCTCACCCACCATGTAAGTCGGACCGGAATCGGTGCCGGCATCAAACGGAAGTAGATCAAAAGTGCGTTCAGCCACCCATGAGCAGTCGGGGAGACACAGGTTCACTGACGAGATTCCTACGCACCAGTCGGGTGACGGGCCGAACATGGTGGCCAGTGAGGCCAAGTGGTGGTACCTGTGTGACAGAAATATAGGAAATTGGGAAAAGCTTGGTGGAAAATAAATAGAGACAGGTGAAAATATATGGAGTAATGATAATAAGTCGGCGAAAAATCGATGGTACTTATATTTTTTTCTTTTTTTAAACATTTTTATCAATATTTCACTTCATTTTATTTGTGGATTGGGAAGGCATCGGAATAGCAGAAGAGGTCCCAAATAAATGTACAGGGAACGTCAATTACCACTGCGTCTTCCGCGGACTGGCGCGCCGCACCTACTACGCGGCGCGGGCGAGGTAACACTTAACATCCACATCGCGAGAGCCGTACGGCGCGCCAGTCTGCGGGAGTCGCAATCGTCATTCATGTTCCCTGTATACTGTGTAGGCTAATCGTGCTGGCATTAGAAAATATCGCCCATCTGGCTTGCCGCGCCGCACTACCTAAGCAACGCGCAGACCAGTTGGGTGCTGAGGTTGTCGGATGTTGCCGGCATTGATGTTTTTCTAGTGTTTTCATCAAGTATTTCGGAATGGAGGCAATGTCATGAAGAAAACGGTGGAAAACGCCGTCCAGCAATAACAGCGTCCAGCTGGGGTGGTGCGTCACGTAGGGACGCGGCGCGGCAGGCCAGACGGGCAGTCTTTCGTAATGCAAGAATGATTGAGCGGCAATGTAAACGAACAAATAAACAAGCAAGGTGAGTGAACAATTAATTTTCAGTGAATTCATGTTATGACTTGATGCTAGGGTAATTTCCAGCAACTGGACAAGGTTTTTCGAAGTTAGCTATTTATCTGAAAATTTCCTGTCAACTAAGGCTGAGATGGAGTGATTGTCAGCTTCATTTTTTCTTGGAAACCCCACGGAATTTTTTCCACCGTTCTTCCCTCTTGGACAGTGAGAAAAGCCGCAAAAATGGGCACAAACTACTGAGTAGAATTTAAAAGAAAACTGGCACTAGACTCCTAGTGAGGTCGTGATTCTTTGACCACGATCCATGTTGATGAACTCACTTGTTAACCACAAAACTCGACTTTGTCCTCCCCTGTACTTCTGGATACCAGAGGCCTTTTACCTTCATCAATGTCCGAACCTCCGCTGCCTGAAGAAATCTTCTCTTCAAAAAATGTTCTGCGCGGAAACCCGTCCACATCCTCACCTTCTCCTTTGCCTCAGCCTCTGCCTTAAATGTGTTTCCCCACTCAGCGATCTCTTTCATCCCATCTGTGGAGATTCCGCCGATCTCCCAGAGTGAGTAGTTCCTGGAATGCGACGCTCCAAGCATGTCCGTGAAATGGGTGAGGTGTTCCACTGCAAAAAGATCCTTTTGCCCATACGCATTGCTATCGATCGATAATCAAACAAAATCGATTGCTCACAAGTTGGGAAGTCCTTGGGATGCGTCTCCTTGCTCCATAGTCCAATGAATTCCAGTTCATACTTGGCCTGATCGCAAGCGCAACATTCCATATTGGGATCGTCCACAGGCACCACCTTCTGGTAACCGTCTGCAATTTACTACTTTCCAAGAAAGTGGCAGTTGTCCTTGTCAAGAACCCCACCTTGTATGCAAAACTTCTTCGTGAGGTCACCTTCTTCCGAGTACCAAACGTATTTGGACTCAATTACGGATGCGCGTAATATCACACAGCCTGTGGAGACCTTTAAAGTAATGCTGTATTACTGTAAAAGGGTCAAGGTAAAATTCCATACGTCGGGAGCTTTCCATATTGTGTGGACAGAGGTTTTCGGGCGGAGGTTCGAGTGGCTGACGCCGCCCTTTCGACATCCTGGTGATGTTCGTGCGTCGCCACGCCCACGTACCACCTAAATGAATTAGTGGATGAATGAATTTGTGGCCGAATCAATGAATGGATGAATGAATGAACGAATGAAAGAAAGAAACAATAAATAAATAAAAAACTGACTGAATGAATAAACGAACGAGTGAATGAATGGTGTATTGGAAGCGCACCTCAAATTTTCCAGCAGGCTTGCCATCCTCGAATAAAGCGCTTAACACAAATCCTCGAAATGTTTGCACGGTGAATTTTGTCCTCCATCCACGAATCGATACTGGAACGAAAATTTTCGTAATTTCGGTTGGCAATTATGGCTGGGGAAGCCTGTTAAGAGTACAGTGGACTTCAAACGGTCGTAGACAAGAGGCGCGACCACGGCGCGGGCACTCTGCTCGTCTGCTGCACAGAGGCAGCCGAGCTGCTGGGCAGGGACACAGAGGAAAACCGATACGCCGTGATTTCCAGCTGCCTCGAGAGGTGCAGCAGACAACCAGAGTGCCCACGCACGCCGCGTACCAGCCCCTTGTCAACGGCCGCTTGAAGTTCACTGTAAGCTCTGTGGACTACAGTTCGCACACTCGATAAGGCCTAAATCTGGTTGGTCACCGTCAATTTCTAGTCCACTCATCAACATTTGAAAATGCGTCGATTCAGAATAATAATTGATCTATTGATTGGCAGTCATCGATAAAGAACTAAAACTGAGATCTAGTGCACACTAAAGAGTACAAGATACATAACGAATACCTTGTTTAGTTTTTTTTTTGGCATCTCATTCAACAAAACTGTTAATATTTCTAAATATCAAAAAAAAAAACTCAGAAACCACAACTTTCATCGGTCCAAGGAGATCAGTACTGGTAGATCAACGTGCGTATGGGTTAGAATTAGAAGACCTTGTTATTTTCATTCACAATATTAAAGCAAGTCTACAAAATATCACACCTGCCTAGTTGTACAACCATGTTATAGCTGTCCAGGTGTTGTGCGCTGGTAGGTCATAGTGGTCGCTCCCTACAGCAACTTAGGTGGGCAAACAGAGGTAAATTGTTCTATCTTATCACATACATCTGTTTCTCTATATTTATTCTTTTGCAACTCCCTTGGGAACTACTGATGGAAGGGTTTAGCACCGGGGACACCAAGGAAGTCACACAACCGGTCTAGTTCTTAGCCCCGAAAGCAGAAAGTGTGAAATGAACTTCTTCTCTCACGGTCTATTCTCACTGCTCCTTCGTTACTGCAGTCTTATCTAAATTGGACTTCTAAGTAGCTATTATACACTTCATGTAATGGAAGCATACAATGTAGAAGTTCCCATTCATATGCTATTATGCATGGATCAACATGCTTTAACTTGTTTACTTCTTCCCTATCCACTTTATAGTTTACGTTATTTATTTGCTTGCCCATTTTTCACTGTCGCTAAGCGCACTCTTTAAAAAAAACTCTAACTCTACCAAAAAGCAATATGAGAGAAAAAAAAGTGTGCTGAACAGGCGCTGCTCGCAATTGCAATTAGATCCATCGATCGATAAATACTTTTTTATGGCTTCAGATTTCCATTGATGGTCTTAGAAAAACCATATTGTCACAGGAAAATTTCAGTTTTGGCAGTCTAGAGCTAACAGACACTAAGAAACGGTTATTGAATGCATGCATCTTGAACTAAGTTCTAGCGTTATTTTTACATTTTAACACATTCGCGACAATGTGCTCAACCGGTTGAGCACGCATGGTGCGACGCGTGGGACCGCGTGCTCAACCGGGTGAGCACGCCCTTTTCACAGTTATATCTTAGTGAAGCAATCTTGATGAGCAAACTCCTATATAGTGGTATACTAACAAATGTTCAAGCAATCTATACACGCGATGGGCAGAGCAGACATCCTCTCGTACTTCTGTAATGCGTGGTTGAAACTGACAAGTAAAAGAACAATTTATATGAAGATTAACTCACTTACTCACTCCCTCTTATGCAGGTGTACTTCTTGAATTAGCGTCAAGCTCGTGCATATTTGCGTTTTGGTTTGTCTCACATTCGCGCATTTTCGAACTACTATACAGCAGAGGAAAAATTCCTACCGCGTGGGACCAGGTGCTCAAGCGGTTGAGCACGGGTCCTACTTGTGCAAAAGCGCGTCTGTCCCACGTGACACACCACGCCAAAAGCGTAAGGTCGCGAATGTGTTAAGGATAGGCTCTGTGGCGTACATGTAGAGTACGCCACAGAGGAGTGGCATGCATGAAAATGAGTGCGTATAGCATCTTTGAAGTGCCTGGAATTATGCAGACACATGCTCTAACACAAATTTTGCAACAATAACCCGGCATCACCACCATTTGTCACCACTTTTTTCACTGTTGCGCTACAAATTACTCACATGTGCGCCAACGCACATTCCTCAGCGCAAAAAAGCGCCAAGCTCAAGACCGCATAGATCGGATAAAATTACAAGGAAACCAAGTGGAAATCGCACTTTTATAAGTTTCGCCCGGGATGAAGCCGGTGCTCCCGTTGTCGCTGCGCGTCGTCGCTGCGTCCACCTCGATCGCGTAGCCGTTGTTCCCGGATCGCTTCGGGCCCTTGGCCTCGTACGGTCGGATTGTGCACTTGTCGGCGAGTGTGAGCAGTGTGTTGATGAGGATGATCAGCAGTCGCATGCTGCCCGTGTGGCTGAAGCTGCTGCGAGTAGGAAGATCACAAAGAGGAAACTCAGAAGACAGACAGCACTGATAGGTGAAGCTCGAATGGAACGAAAAAGAAAATTCTGAAAGTGTGGAAAATGGCTTTTACTCTAGCAAGAATGTTTTACTGGTGAATGACGCATAGAGATTCCCAACACATGAATCTTTTTCCTGTGGTAGTTTTAGTAGCAAAAGGGCTTTTTGGAGCAAAAGATTATGAAAGAAAAAGAAAAGTTAATGTTAATGAAAAAAGAATGCAAAAATAACGAGACAATCACCTCCAGATGCTCTTGAGTTTTCCTCAGATTCAAAACTAGATTAGAAGCGAGATGTTTAACTGCTGGGAGCTTGGCCTCTTTTAGGTAAACAGCTGCATAGATGAGCTGATTGACCGGATTTACCACGTTTCAGACAATCACTACACTAGACTATTCCGCTCGGAAAAATAAAAAAATGGCATCGTTCTGTAGAAGAAATGCCGACATCTAATACCTGTCACTGAATGAGATTAAAAATTTTTCTCTCCAACTTTCTATCAACTTGGAATTAAAATGACCATCTCGATTATCAGCTCAATTCAGATAAAAGGGCCCACTAGAGTAATATAAACACTACGAAATGTTTACCTATGGTATAAATACCTGGATGTATGTACCATTATGTGATGTACCTGGGCTGAAATGGAGGTTAAATAGATCACTTTCGTGTGACAAAAGGAAGGCACCGAGGAGACTAAGCTCAATTTCATGAGTACTCCTACGGAAACAAGCATCCCTCTAAGCCTGTTGTTTTAACGCGAAGCAGTAAGAAATCGTTAGAGATATAAAGGAAAAGTGCCTATCATAACTTCAATCAACTAGTAGAGTTAAACTAAAATTTCACTCTCGGCAATTTTGCCATTCCTGAGGATTAGGGGGAGGCTAGATCTGAACATCGAATCATCAAATATTTTGTACTCCTGTCAAGTTTTGTGTGTGAATATGTACGTATGAGATTCATTCCTGGAAAGGAGCAGTTCCTGAGGTTTTATCAATGTAATCACAATTTACATAGAGTTTCAAAAGTACAATTGACTATATAATCAGAACTACTGCTGGAAGCTCATTGCATAACCGCTTGAAAAAAATATGTGTTGGAAGGGATAAGTGGGTAAATGGGCCTGCACATGTATTATTTCAAAATGAATCAGGCCAAACGATAGATCAGTATTTACGTACATACTGGCTCGGGGAGAAAAGTTGTGAGCGCTTGAGGAGCGACATGGTTTTTGCCGCGGGAAATTCATGGACTGGAAGGCGCTTCATATATGAGGCTAGCTAAGTTCCCATACGAGGACGTTTCCCCAATCCTGTTTCATAACTTGTATAGAGAGCACCTTGGCTGACCAGAATACAACGCCCAAAGACCCCTCTGCATTAATGTCCTTCGATGAGGCAGGAACGTTAGAATATTGCACGAAAATTTTCCGAACCGGTCGGTACTTTCATGCATTTGGCATCGTGAGGCAAGTTAGCCTCCAAATAAAAAGCTAGGGGAGGGCGCACAAATGATCCACGTTCTCGGTGCTGCTTAGAAAAAACAGAAGTGAGAAAAACTCAAGCGAAATTGTTTTCCTAATATCTCTTTCCAAGAAATTCTGTGGAAGAATATCGAATGAGTAACAGGTACAGCGTGGTGAAAAACGGCTCAATAATGTGACAAGTGCAGAGTGGGTGTGCCACGGATGAGGTGGCGCAGGTCAGGCTGAAGCGCTCGGCCGCTTCTGCCGCCTTCCCGGCCGCGACACCTGTTCGCCGTGATGAATGGTCCGTGCCGACCGGCAGCGGCGTCCACTGCTGAGTGCTGAGCCTCGTTTGTAAGGACGGCCAGTCTACGCCGTAAATTCTCGTGCTGGATCGTCAGTCACGCACTTAGACATGTGCACTCATTGGACAATCATCGCTTCCTTCTGGCACGCGGTGTACGATGGCCGAAAGGGCATCTACCACAAGGTAGAAATGCCCCGGGTCATCGCTGGCAGCGAAATACCTTATTCATCTATTTTTTAAACTTTTTAATTTGACTAGGATGCATAGGGATATGCTCCTTGATTATCCTGGTAGTGTTGCCGGGTAAAGTGGCCGCCAACCTGTCCCATAGCAGCATTTCGGAATGGGAGATATGGCAGAAAGTGTCTTGGACATAGCCTGGTAAATTTGCTCTAATATCCCGTAGGTCACACTTATCTTTCGACCAGTTTTTTTTATTTAGAAAGTATTATTGAAGTACCTTCCAAAGCTTCGGGCTAGACCTTTTTGTCAACATGATACATACAGTCCTTCTCAAAAAGATAGACGGATTGCGCTTGCGGTTTCTTATCGTCGCGGCTGCAGAATCGCGGCGGGACCTACTCGCCCTCTCACTTGGAGCATGCTCTCTCCGCATCCCTCGTTCAGGTCCCGCCGCGATGGTGCAGACGCGCAATCCGTCTATCTTTTTGAGAAGGAGTGTACGTACGACTACCACCAAAAATAACAGAAAAGCTATTTTTCAAATTTGTTGTTGTGGCGAGAGTTGGGGCGGAGCGTCCAGCGTAGGACATCTGTCACATAAACATGATTTCCGTGGTGAACTAGCACAGATCCTTACAAGCTCACACAGTGGTTCACGCTTTGACCGGTGGCCATTGATGATTTGACTTATGTAGAAGTCTTGAAACATCGAAATTTAGGTGAAACACTGTGTCGATTATGCCCCTTTCATAAACATGGATCCCCGGATGCTCTCAAGGAGTTTTCCTTTCCTGCAGTGTGTATAATTTCTACGGATAAAGTGCTGGTACTCATGAACCTGGGAAGGTTCATGTCCCGTCCAGAGTAGACAAGTTTTCATGCAAAATGGGATACACAGTATAATGAATTATCTCTGCTCTTAACTTATTGCTGATTGAGACGTCAAGACCTGGATGCATCGTTGAGATTACCCATGGTAAGCCTGCTAATGCCTGTTCTCACGATGGGCACATTTATCTGTTGTCAAGTCGTTCACCCTGGGTAATCTCCATGATCCATGCGGCCTCTGAAATATTATTTCTAGAGCTTTTTCTTTGCAAACGAGAGCTGGTCCTACACAGAATCAGCAATTTTTTTCTGTGCAAAATTACGGTTAAACGCCTTTATTTTGGGTGACCACTTACCATGTACATTGAAAAAACCTAGCATTTGTAATTTTTCCAACGGCCCTCGTCCACCTTAGGAGATGGATATATCGGAAGTTTCTCCAAGATATTCATAAATCTGGGTAGTTATGAGTGAACTCGAATGATCTAAGATAAATGGTGCTCGTTTCATCGCTTTAATCTCCATTCCAAAAATCTCAGCCCCACTCGGGAAATTAACCCCTGTACCGCGGTCTTCTCCACTTTCTGGTTTTCACTGTTGGATAACTTTTTAACCTGGATGTTTAAATAGGTACGTTCCCAGTGGTGAGGAGTGAGAGGGAACACTGCCTTTTCCAGGTCTCGTATGTTCGTGAATTCACCCACAGGGTAACACTTTTCAATCAGCTGTTGTATGAGTTTTCGTTCTTGTGCTCCACCTTCTATTTCTTCATTTTTCATGGAAAATAACCCAGAAGACACTGAACGTAGGCCGCATGCATCATTAAAACTACCCAGGGTAAACAAGCCAACGCCACACAAGTTCACCCTTCGTTAGCACGGTTAGCACGGACGTCAACTCGTTTACCCTGGGTAAACTGAATGATGCATCCAGGTACAGATTCATTTCTCGGAAAATCAGTAATTGGTTCACTGTACTAAAGATAAGTGCTTTATTATTTTACCTCTATGGATCCTTGGAAAAAGCGTAGAAGCAGAAATTCTGGGTTAACCTAATACTGAGGTTTTTCTTCCTTTTTGAAGTAGACTGGATAAATTTTCTCTGACTTTGAAATTCAGCGACTATCCATCTATGTATAGTCCATTTCAAAAGCGTCGATAGTTGAATAATTATGCTGACTGTCTATATTTCTCTGCATACTCTTCAATCGCTGCGCACTTTCTCGCGTTCTTTTCCTCTCTGGGGTTTCTCCTACTACCGTCCCTAGTGAAACGCACTATGGTGCTGCCAGCAGTTCCCAGCCCTACCATAATTCCCCCAAAAATACTAAGGCACATCCTTCCTCAAAAATCAATAATTGATTTATTGCATTGAGATCCATGACAGCAGTGGTGCACATAGCAAATTGAATAAACATGAGCAATTTCATACAGATATGACAACAGGAAAAACAAGTAGAGGCACTTTGACCCCCATTCATTCACAGCAATTTCACTAAATACCCGAATAAAAATATACAATCCGTCTTATTATTTAAAGGACTCGTGGGAAGTGCCAAAATATTTGGCAAACTCTCCAGAATTTTCCAGTTAGGACTAGAGAAAAATCGATAGACGGTCAACGTAAAGCACATTGTAAAAGCTCTTCAAATGCTGGAAATACTGGATTGGCGATAATTATGCACAATTTTCGCGGCACAGATGTCCATCTGAGCCTGTATTGATTTTCTCTTCTCGGTATTGATCGATACGATCTTACACCATAGTGCTGGTCCGTGTGGGTCGTCGCGGACTTTCCAGGTACTGTATAGGTTCTAGTGGAGACACGACAGGTTGCGCTGCACCTGCAACTTGCTCTTCTGCAGGTGGTCCCTGGGCGGGAGGCGGGGCATCTTGTGACAGATTGCTCTGCAACGTTGATGTTTGTGATCGCATGGCGTTGATGATCGAAGCTGGTAGACGAGCAGCACGTCCTGGATGGCTAAAATGGAATGCCGTTAGAATATCATATTTCCAGAAAATTTTCTGAAACTGCAATCTGTGAAGCGGCTTTAAGAGACCGTGTTAAAAGGCAGTATCTCACCTTTGGGACCAGTTTTGCGATTTTAACACTAAAAATTCTCCAAGCGATGCTGATCACAGCGCTACACATATTTCCTTACAAAAGTGCCAGAAAACCCCTTTTTGGGCCACTTATATTTGGAGAAATCCAGGTGGCCATTGCGACAACTACCACAAGGAACTCCACTCCTAACACGTTTAGCGCCAGCAATCGATATCACCGCTGTCACGCCATGCCGCAACTCCGCAACTCCTTGTGGTAGCTGTGGCCACTCCGCAACTCCTTGCAGCAGCTGTTGCAAATCCGCAACTCCTTGTGGCAGCTGTCGCAACTCTGCAACTCCTTGTCGCAGGTGTCGCAACGGGTGCCTTGAACTCTCCAAAAATAAGAAGTTATAAAAAGAGTTTCATGGCATTTTTGTATGGAATTGCGTACGTCATTGTGATCAGCGTTGGCTGAGTATTCTTGGGATGGTAAAATCTCAGAAAAAAAATGAAATAGTAAGAGGAGGGCAGTAATAGAAATATAAATACGATGATATAAGGTAGATATGTATAAATAATGAATAGTTGATTACAGGGAAAGTCTCTAAGGATACACTCCCTGAGGATTTTCATAGTTTCCATAGTGATACCGTGAGTGTCCATCAACGCTTTGCTCATACGCTCATCGGTCATTCATTCACTCCATTCACTCCATTCATTCATTCATTCATTCATTCATTCATTCATTCATTCATTCATTCATTTGACATCTATTCAAAAATAAGTTCGAAGAATGTACCTCCATAGAACTGAGGTAATTGATCCATTGAATTTTGGTAATCTCAGAATTGATTTTTTAGAACTTGACCTAGCTGGCATCAGCCATTCTTCAATGGCTTGTATCCAACCAATCGTAAGTTCCATAGGATACGGTAGCAGTGAAAGAGAGCTCAATCATTTGCAACGTTGCGAGAAAGCATACCGTACCTCTGGAAGCAGTGTACATGCGGATGGTAGATCACAGTGGTGAGCGGAAAAGCGATGAAATACAGTATCACGACACCGTCGAAAACATACAGTAATATCGTACCCGACTCATCGAGGGCATCCTGAAATGCATGGAAATTCAATTGATCGTCTAGGTTGTGACGTCATTGATCTGACTGACCTGTATGGCGACCATGTAGAAGATGATACCACAATTGATAAATGAGCATATGCCGTAGCACACTGAAAAATCGTACTGTCTGCTACTTTGGACTCTCCTCGTTTGAAGCTCTATCTCGTACTATGTTTATCGATTACTCACGAAATGTACGGTACATCGATTGGCTGATAGTTTTTCGGATGTGAGCCGCAAGGTCATGTTGCATCTTCACTATCTGCAAATGTAATGGTGATTACTGTAGGATTACTGTAAGCTCTATGATGATCTATCAAGGATGATCTACTCCCTGTGACATTGAAAAATCTACTAGAAATCTATTAAAATTACCTGATTAAGCGGGTTGTACTCCTGCTTGCATACGGTCCAATTTTCCGATATTGTAAGCGCAAAGAAGCACTGCAACGGTAGATATACTGTATGTGCATGTATACGGTGGTTTATATGTACGTATAAAACAAGTGGTTGATTTATTTCACGAAAGTACATTTATTACATAATATAAGTATTTGTCGCCGCTATGATTCGAAATAGCAGAAAGTACACGCATAATAATACGCGCACCAATCAGAGGAGAGATTTTCAGCCACGCCCATGATGCCCCGCCCACTGTGGAATATGCATGGCAGTGCCCGGAAGTATCGTCTGAATTACCCGTGGTAAAAGCGTTAAAATACCCAAAATCACCATTGACCTGAGACCCATCAACATTTTCACCCGTACGTGACATTGACTATACCCACAGCTTGGATGCATAATTGTGATTACCCGGGGTAAACGCGTCGACGTGCCCAAAATTACAGTTTGCTTGGAACCTATCAACATGTTTACCCATACGTGACGTTGTCTAAATTCAGAGCCTGGGCGAATCGTCGTGATTACTCATGGTAAACGCGATGATGTACCTAGAATTACCCTTTTCCTGGTATTCGTCGACTTTTTTACCTGTACGTGGCATTGATTATATCCAGGACTTCGGTACATTATTGAGATTACCCTGGGTAAAAGTTATAACGTGCATGCTAAAGAAGGGTAAGTGTTACGGTCAGCACGTCTACCCTGGGTAACCACAGTGAGATTTGCCGGCCTAGGGCACGGATTCATCACTACAAATGTTGGATAATCTCATAACAATGAACATGATTACCCATGGGTAACAGCTGGGTCTAGAAAGGGTCACCCACGGATAAACATGTTGATGGGTGCCCTGTAAGGGTAAGTTTGTGCACGGTAACCTTGGTTTGCCATGGGTAATCTCAATGATGCATCCGAGCGCAGGAGTATAAGATTACCCACTCTTCAAATAATGCACCTGGGTTAGGTAATAATAATACTCATCTATTTGGGCTAGAAGTGTGTAATTTTCCTGGAAATTTCGAGAGCTTTCCTTCAGATCGAAGTGAGGACTAGAAAAAAGGCAACCACAAATTATGCTTTCTGCTTTTTCTTGTATTTTCCCTTGTTATTTTTTTCGCGATCTATCAAAACAGCCCTATTTGCAACGACAGATTCATATTATTATTACGACATTGAGTTTTTTTTAAAGCAGTAAAGCCCCTGGGATTGTTCTAGGAGTCAGCAAGAAACTCACAATGAGCTGGAACAGCGCTATAGCAATGAAAGCTCCTATGGAGACGCCGTAGTGGAACCCATCCTTGCCGACTCGTCGATCCTGCTTCTCTTGACAGCTCGGATGGTAGAAGGTTCGTTCGGGGATTAGTATGGACACGAGACGGAAGTACAAGTACTCGGCGAATCCTACTAGGTACTGAAAGAGCATACGTTTATACCGTTCATGCAGCATTCAATTTTTAGAGCCAAAGTATTCCAGGTAACGAATCAGCGGGAAAATGGCACTTCAGTCCTTACTCGCAATCGGCAGAAGGTTTTCGAGTACGCGGAGCCTGCGGCGCGTGTGCGTCGCGTCCCGCTTGTAACAGCAGTCCGGCGTCCTCGCTCAGCTGTTCGAGGACGCTTTTCGTCAGGATTAGGCTCAGCGGATCTATGCGGGGCCAAAAGCAAGTAAAACACACAAAAAAGCATGAAAAATAACGATTTTGGGCATGCGCCAGCAAAATGTGCAAAAAACAGGCCTCTTCATTATAAAAACATTTCAAACAATGAGGAAAACCGCTTAAAACGCCTATCTGAGCCTAATCCTGACAAATGGCACCCTCGAAGAGCTGAGCGAGGACGCTGGACCGTTATTACGAGCAGGACGCGCCGCGCACGCGTTGCAGGCTCTGCGCGCTAGGGCTATGTTGCGGTAGAAACGGATTTTTAAACTTCCAAATCCTAGAAGTTCTGGGAAAAAAACTCAAAGAAGAGCACTCACCGCTACAATGACCAGCGTGTACGCGATAGTGTAGTAATGTGTGTGCAGAGTCTGCTCGATCCGCTCGGCCACACTCCGCTCGCTCATCGGCGGATCAGAAGCCACCGACGGAGACGTGGCGCAGTCGGTGGCGACGCTCGCGACGCCCTCTTTGGCTCGAGCACGCATCATTCGGGGCGGAGCGATCGGCTGCAAAATCGATGTCCGATGGCTTCAGAATCAGGCGGGCGGCGGCCACGCTGCCACAGCGAACCTTCTCGTCAGCTGACGTCGGCGACACGGGATCTTCGGCGATTCGCTCCAGGCCCTGCTTGGCTCGGTGCACCAACGGCTCGAGGTTCTTGCCGACGTCGATTCGCAGCTCTTTGAGCGATCGACGTGGGAACTGAGCTCGTCGCGTTACTGTTGCCGGGAAACTGAAATGACTGCGAGTGGTTGTAGCTTTGGTGGAGACGCAGAGAATGGATTCAGAATTGTTAGCTTTGTACACATCACATACATTAATGCTGTACAAATAACACTAAAAACATGCTTAGTCAGAGAGTTTTCGCACTTTTAGCGGCAGTTTCACAACCAAATCGATAGCTATTCGAAAATTTCTATTGAACATACATATGCATAGGGAAAAATACCACTCAGTGGTTTTGAAAGATTTGGCAAAACTTCAGAAACTTGAAAATGGAAAACTTCATATTCTTCCAGAAATGAAAGGAAATGGCATAGCTCAACCGCTACAACCAAGTGCCCCACCCATAACCGAGATCACTGTGGGTAAATCTGTTATCACCACACAAATTTACCCATTGTTGATACGGGAGCCAACACGTTTACCATGGGTAATCTCAGACAAAATGTTGGAAGGACCGCAGCAGAAAGAAATCTCGACCATGTGGTTGAGAAGCGAGAGACACAGAGAAAAAACAAGATTCGCAAGGACCGCAGCAGAATGTTTTCTCCAAAAATTTGTCTGAGATTCTCAATGATGCATCCAGACTGTGGTGAATTTAGTTTTCTTGAAAGGAAAAAACCGGAAAGAGGGAGGAGGAGGGTATCGAATAATTGTGGGCCCTGAAAAGGGTGCACAACCCACTGAAAACACGAAAACGGAAGTGTTTCAAATCTTTCACGCTCCATATTCTGTGAAAACCACAACGCTAGAATCTACATTGCTCTACTCCCAGAAGACACTGTCTTCAAGCACCACCTAGATGTTAACTTTCCATGGAGATACGGAAGTCCTTGTGATCTAAAACACCTGGAGTGGACCATTTAATAAAGAAAATAAAAGAGGCGTGCATGAATTTTGAAGCAGTTGTCTGGACAAGGCAGGAGGAGCCATGGCGATACTGACAAAAATCAATAGCAATAACCACAAATTGTAGCTGGTTGAATCCATATTAGGCTAAAAAATGAATGGGCTATTTGAAATCGGCGACACGTTGGAAATTTGTGACAGTTGGCATGTAATGATCAGGCAACACATCCAAAAATGTCCAGATAGTAACTTTCAGAAAGCTGTTGGCGAGATAAAACGATTTAATGTATGAATACTTAGGAAATCACTACGATTAAACAGCCCTGCAAGTGAAATCTGGATTATTAGCAGGATGTCTTAAAAGGCGTTAGTGTTTTTGAATTCAACTAAAAAGTACAAAAGCACGTCCGCCCATTCGACATCGCGCGACAAAGTCGGTAAGTATAAATGTCTAATTTCATTGTCATAGACAAATCAAACGCTCCACGCGCATATAGTCGTGACACGTGCGTGCGTGCATGCGTGCGTCATGTCGATAGCGAGATGGATACAAACAATATGATTTTTTTTAAAGAAAGAACACTATCAAAATGAGCACAAATAGCTGAAAATAGCTGAAAAATGTCTCAGCTATAGAAATTGAGTAGTACTGCATGGAATAATTCAAAAAAGGAAGGATTTATCCAGGAGAAAATTCAAAAAGGGAGAGCAAAAGTTTTACCAGCAAAAGAATATTGAATATCAGAAGTCAGCAACCATTAAAATATTATAGAAGCACATTGGCCACAAAACAAAAAAAAAGACGATTGAAAGGCGGGTGACAAATCAAAGTTCAACTTGGAAAGTAAGCGGTAGCGGAGGGAGGGGGTTACTCCATACTGCTCTTTTCTGCTCCACTGATAATATTATACCTCATTGCCTTTGTTGATCTTTAGCAAGTCGAAAAATCAAAAGGTAATGCAATGTTTTTTAAAGTAAAGTTTGAAATGCTTGAAAAAAATGCGTAGAAGTAATATGTAGTCATTCGGTGTTAAGATCCCTGAGATACCAAAAATAAGCATTTATTCAATTTTTCATTTTTTATATGGAAAAGAAATTTTCACCTACCAACTTAGAAGGCGCAGAAGGAAAGTATTAGCTACTGCATTGAGCAGGTCTTGTCGAGACATCTGGTAAATTATAGTCTGTTTCATACTTTTCCACATGATAAATAGGTACTCGCACATACTATGTACCTTTTTTCTCATCACTCTCTCCAATGGCTGCGTACTTTCCCGTGTTCTTTTTTTAAAATCTGGCACCTGTCCAATAATCGTCCCCGGTGAAACTCCCAATACTGGAGCTATGAGTACATTATTAACACATTCGCGACCTTACACTTTTGGCATGGTGCGTCGCGTGGGACACAGGCGGTCCCTTAAGCACGCATTTGTGCTCAACCGCTTGAGCACGCGGTCCCACGCGTCGCACCATGCGTGTTCAACGGGTTGAGCACATTGTCGCGAATGTGTTAAATACCGAAGAAGAGTACAACGAAAGAAATTTCCTAGTCTTCAGAGTTGTATTTTAAAAAATACACTAATAAACAAGTAGTTTTGTGCAGTTTTCGGGATCATCCCACTGAATGGCTAGTGAGAGATGCCCACAAATATTGTCGGCACTCAAGCCCAACTCTCAATGACTGTTTTTCTCGAATGTCGCCCTTCGAGAGCAGAATCTCACATAGTTAACCTCTTATAATAAAGGAAGAAATCCGTGCTGACCTTCCAGGACAACTCCGCGTCGAGTGCTGACGTTCCGCCTCCCGCTCCTCGTCACAGTCACAATTCTCCAAATCGGGCAGCATTTGTAGTCTGCAAGAACGTCGGATAAAAATAAGTGCCAGGCAGCAAAACAGCATACAAATGTGACCGGATTCACGCGACAATAGTGGGGGGAACCCGCAGAGCGGAACAATGAACGGGATCATCCGAACATTGAACGAATCGACCGGCGAATTCTTGCGCGCAAATATAATTCGCATCATCGAGCGACTATGCGCCGAGGATTTAGAGACTGTTGGTTTTTTTTGCTGGTAACCTCTTGGTTTTCTCAATATTTCCTCTCGCATCTACGTAGATTTGACTCCATTGTCTGTATCTAAGGTGTTCGTCAAGAAATTCCATATCATCTACGACCATTATTTGAGTTTAAAAAAACGTTCTAAGCTGAAAAAATAAGATGGTAAAAGCATAAACCTGCCGTTTTTTGCTAAAAGCATAAACTTGTCGTTTTCTTTCTCATTTTGACCAATGAATTCCCAAGTACACGTTTAGTTAGTCATGCATTTACACGTGAAATAGTTTTTTTTTTCTTGAAGCGCCAGCATAGTATACATGCATAGTACAGTATTTAGTTATACAGTTAATCTAGTAGTACTTGAATAGTAACATAGACAAGCACAGAAGGCAAGTGAGGTTCAGCAGTACTAGCTTAAGTCCAAAATACGTATCCCACAGTTTGGTGCGGCTTCCTAAACTGCTCTGATGCAGCACCGTTGTCTCTTATGATCTCCATAAAAGCTCCAAGTCCGAGCTCACTGGTTGTTGAAGATTATTACGAAGGATTAATTTATGTCTACTCAATCGATACCCATGTTTTACATAGGTTTTTGTGGGATGAGTGAATTAGCACGGTTCAGAAGCATTCCTATCCAGTTTTGTGCCAATGCATCAGCGTCATTCTAAAGCATAAACCTATAAGGTTTCAATATTTAAATGATCATCAGTGAATTAATTGGTCGACTATCAATTGATTTGTGGTTAAACTGCATCCCCAAATAAATTTGTAGCTAGACCACACCCGTCCGAGCTTGCAGTATTAACAGTTCCCCTGCACAATTTTATAAAACAAGCCGCATTTTTCCTCGTGTTCTTGAGTTTTTGGCACACGTGGGTGAAGATCAGTGACGTCCAAAGTATGAGAGATGGTTGAAAATAAAAGCGAAAAAAATTCGGAAAAAAAGTCAGGAAGGAAAGGAGAGAAAGACATACTGTAGCCGAGTCATTGCAGCTCATCTCCATTCACATTGGAGTGAAGTTATAGGAAACGTCTCACATTTTACGAGACGGCGCTGTTAGTGTTCTTAATCATTCTAATGTATTTTTTCGTATTTCCCGTTGTTTTCTGGGAAAGGTACGCCAAAATTTCAGCTTGACACAAATCGTGAAACGGAAAATAGAAAATGGAAAATTCGGCACACCCTAGTTGTGCCGCACACAATTTCTTGCAAAGAAAATTCAAGATAGGCAAAATAATACCCGGTACCAGTTGTGCATTGCAGTTACCCAAAATAGCATTTCCAAAGGTGACAACTGTGATATCCAGCTGTGAACCTACCGGAAGCGGGCAAAAATGGTTTTAAAGTGCTTAATAGGTAAGCTAGCGACGTCATTAACACTTAGTGGTGAACAGGCCACTAGATAACACTTCCACCCATAGAGCTTTTTCAGAACACTTCTGCAAGTTTTTAGGGAGCTCACCGTTGAACAGTGCACAGCAACTGATAGAAATGAAAATTCACACTGGGTAACTAAATGGTTCTTTATAAATCTGGTACAAGTACAACCTGGAAAAATCCATAAAAGTGCGTTAATCCGGATGTCATACACTAAGGTAACCAGAAAAAAATTGCAGAATTGTACAATGGTACGGCAAAGTATAGCAGCGACGATTGCGCGGCCTCGGCTAGGAGCGACGAGACGATCGGTCGGCCGTACAAGCGGCCACCTGGTGCGGAGGTATTATTCGCATGAGTCATGCCGCGTTTCCTCCCGCGGCGAAAAAGTACTGCGAGGCAACGGGAATCGAGTACCTGGGATAGTTTCATGCGCGCGGGAGGCCTGAACTGGTCTGTTCACATCCACAATGGGACATTTTACTGCGACAAGAACATCCTGGATGAATGTGTACGGAAAGCCCCGGAAATTTTTAAGTAACGACAATATCCACTAACAGCCGATTTTCAACAAGTTTTTATTAATTTTTGTTAATGTTACTTGTTAGTGTCACCAAGGTGTTGCGAAATTAACTGCCGAACCGGATGATCAGCTCAGCCCATTACATCTTTCATAATGATTCAGGTAAGATTATATGCCTCAATAGTAAAAACTAAGACCGCAATCGCTGGAGACGAAGCCAACACCTGAGATCACAACTTTCTGGCTTACGGAAAATCTATATTTCAAAAACTCTGTAAATTTTATCTTCCTTTTCACATTAGGTAATATCCTCAAATATTTTCAAAAAAACTTTGTGCAGTTTGACAGCGATCGAAACGACTCCATCCAGGATGCCCTTTTCCTTGTCTTGCTGATAGAGGTCGCGAGGGACGCATTAAGTAGTGAACCCCGAACACTACGGGACTGGCCCTTGAACTTTGGATCTCCAACGGACTCGAGCCAGCGACCGCCGGACTGTGAGTCGGACGCTCTACCGATTGAGCCATTCGGACATGTTATCGCCAGGGGTGGTGTCCAAGATTTGCGAGAGTCCTTTTGTGAGGTTTTTGGAAGAGGCAAAAACTCTGGCGATTGAGGGATTCGAGCTAGCGACCTACAGAGTCATAGTCAAGTGGTCTACCACTGAATCATACATGCATACGCCTCCAGTTTCTGGATGTTTAACACCCGATTTCAATAATAGTGCTATGTTTCCCTAAGAAATGAGTTTGTTTTCAAGGAGGAGAAGGGGTGGATTGCAATTTCCACTAGAAATTGAGTGCCCTCTCACGAAAGCAACGTGTTAGCAAATTTTCCAGAAAATCAGCTGTCACACCTTGTATTGCATCAGCACCTCATAGAGGCTGACTCGCAAATCTGCAAATGGTAACCAAGACTGCCTAGGATTATGGAGAAACAGGATCTCCCCCTATTTTTTCACAATTTTTGAAGATTTTCCTTTATCTATTTGTAATACATATTGGGCAATACAGTGACATTAAAAACAATGCAAAAGGGAGTCAGAAAGCAAACAGAGCAATCAAAGCAGAAAGACGACCTCATCTGGACAAAAACGGCTGACTCAGACAGATTAGGAGCAGTTGAGAAGGTGGTTAGCGCCTTAGCTTGTCTTTTTCGACTCGGATTTTTCACTTTTCGAGAAGAGAAGCATTATGCCTGGTCACCTGTGGGTGTTTTAACGAACGTTGGGGTAAGTTTACTCTTTTTTTTTCTTACTTCGGGATCAATAGTACTGTAACTAATAATAGTGAGAACGTAGGGTTATAAAGCACTTCCAACAAGCAAGTGTGGAAATTTGAAAAAAATGGAAAAAAGAAGGAATAAGATAGTAAAAGTAGGAAAATATGGGTTTCTTTCTTACTTTATTTCATTTCTAATAATTTATGAAATACGACATGGAAAATGCAGGCAAAATTACCAATAAAACCACCCGAAATATTTCGGGATAATCCTCTTGGCATTGTTCCAAATCTCTCCACAAAAAAAGTCGCAAGCACCAAGTGCAAAAATATCCTAGCAGATTTGTCGCCGAACGTATTGAAGGTTTCCGAAATTTCCCACATTTCATTGTGAAATGAATCGCTGCAATGAAATGACGGCTCGTCGCAGGGGCCTTGAAGGGTTTTGGAGACACCTGCAGGGCAAACAACTCAAAGACCCTTTATAAACGCAGCTAGATATAGTTGGAATCAAATAAGAAGCCGAATAAATCAATTAATTTGAGTAATAATTCTAGAATTGATTCGAAAATTTGACCACTAGAAGGAGAAAAAGTGCCACGATTCTACCCAACTTTCTTTCAGGATTGCATTGCTGTCTCACCCATTGTTCGGTTACTCAATTCCGTGCTTATTAAAAGGTGAATGATCGATTTTCAATATACTGACAAATAGTCACCTAATGTTGGACAAACCAATGCTGCCAATGGACAAATTGAAAGAAATGAGAGCTCCTAGAAGATTGTTGGAAAGCTAGAGTTATGTTATGTTAATGTAACTAAAAATATGTGAATGTAATTAAAATAACATGTTAATTGTCCTTATGTATCGTCGGGTAACTTAGTGCGTCTGTGACTTTGTCTGCAACCACGGCCGCGGCGCGGTGTCCCTCGGCTGTTCAGTTGTTTCAATCGATAGGAGGATGCCGCATGCGTCTGGTAGCAGATTTTACTCAGTGACACTAGGGAAACATCGAATTGAAAGCTATCACACCATGTTCACATCAGAGCTGAAAGAAGGTGTAAGAATTAGATCGAACCAGCCGATAAGCCCGACGATGCCGCGACGCAGCCGCAGTAGCAGACAAAGTCACAGACGCACTAACTAACTTACCCGACATGAATGTGACTGAAAATTTTACACTAAAACCTAGCTCTGAAGATTGGTACTTGGGCAGCCATTTTGCTGCTACACAAAGAATTTTTTTTGTTAGCCAAGCATGAAAAAAAAGTTTTGGAAAACTTTTTTTCTATTTTTTTCAGAACTCTGAAGAAAATCCTGTTTCAGGTGATTTATTTATAACTATTATAAAGGATGTGGTTAGTATACTGGGTAGAAACTTTGAAGGGAAGTGTAATCAGGATAACAGGAATAGCAACAATATTCATTTAAATAGTAAATACCTATTAATAATTATTTTAAAAAAATGTAACAGAAATAAAAAATTAAAACTATACTAATACAAGGTTTTTATTATATTTATTTTGCTAAGTAATTTCGAGACTATCTAGTCCGTAATTAGTAACCAAATCTAGTCGGTTGTGATCCCCATTGTAATGCCTCCAATTAAACGCTTACTATACACAAATCCCAGCGGCAAAAATCAATAACCATCAAAACAATTGCAATGTACAGAGAAAAGTGCTCTCAACAGAATCACCAGCGCCAAGACCACACAGCGACTACGCCAGTAACCACGACCACAAAGCCCCACACCGATCATAACATGTTTTGAACGGCCATGTAACATTGTCGGAACTTGTTTCACCTAGGACGATGCGATTTACGGGGGGATTACGGTATTAACGTGGTCATCATAAATGGTAAGCACCGATCGATGCGATGGCAAATCCGAAGAGGCGAGCATAAGTCAGAAAACTGACGAAAAAACTGGCATGGTGAATGAATGAATGGATGAATGAATGAATGAATGAATGAATGAATGAATGAATGAATGAACGAATGAATGGTTGAATGAATGAATGTGAATGAATGAATGAAAATGAATGAATGAATGAATGAATGAATGAATGAATGAATGAAGAAGAATGAATGAATGAATGGAATGAATGAATGAATGAATGAATGAATGAATGAATGAATGAATGAATGAATGGATGGATGAATGAATGGGAATGAATGAATGAATGAATGAATGAATGAATGAATGAATGAATGAATGAATGAATGAATGAATGAATGGAATGGAATGGAATGGAATGGAATGGAATGAATGAATGAATGAATGAATGAATGAATGAATGAATGAATGAATGAATGGGCGATGCTGAATTCATGCTTCCGCTGTTCCTGTTATTTTTTATTTGGCTGCAAAAATTAATGAAAAATATGTAAATCTGCTGCGCTGAGTGTCCTCACAGTTAGGAAAACACTTCACTTCCAGTAATATTCAACTGCATGGTTCCCTAGGCTATTCGCATTTGCTCGAGAGATAAATACATGTATTCATTCATTCATTCATTCCATTCCATTCCATTCCATTCCATTCATTCAACGTCCACAGGCTATCAGTGTCTAAGTACAGTTGGGTCCGAAAATTTGAGAGCTTAGCATATCTGCAAAGCATGAAGCTTCGTTGTATCCTACAATTTTTTTTTATAAAATCTCAAATGTAGTGTTTTCAAAGCATTTCATTTCAGTGAATTTTTTAAATATTTTTCACATTGTTTTTGCAGCTCACCAAATTCATACGATTCGTTGTATGCAACGCGACGTTATAAATGCCAGAAAACAAAGGCAAAGGAAATGTTACAATGTCGACAGCAGGTCTAAGAAAATGGCTTGGAAATGCGAAGGTTCAAAGGACGAATGTCGCAGATTCAGTCTAATTTAATAAGGAAGCTAGCTGAAACTACGTTTGGCAAACATTTCAAAGCAAAATAAACTTCAAAACTAAATTTTGCAATCGAAATCCAACCTCGACTAAACAGCCACCTTTCTTCTCTAAAGAGATAAGGCATCCAACTTTTCAACCTTTCCATTTCACCAGATTGTCGCTAAATACATCTTTCCTATCCTTTTTAGGGGTACACTCTATTCTAATGATTCTTCACTAATTCTTTTCTGGGGAATCTTGAATCCTACCAAGCATAGGCTATCAAAACGTATTAGGGAATCTCTCAGTCATCCCTAGCATGAGATTTGTCCTCAAAATCGTCTTTCTAGCTATACTTCTGTTATTTAATGTGAGAATGATGTGTTGTCCGGTTTGATTTTACTTCCCATCTCATGTTGCTGAAATTCTCCATCTGCCTTGCTTACCTTGAGCGCATCAATAAATAAATATGTAAGTAAATAAATATGCACTCTTTCGCTAGCTTTTTCATTACTTCGTGAGCACAGAAGCAGATCAGCTGCAAACAGCTCCAAAGAAGGATATATAGAAAATTGCTTGCAGAAATAAGCTGACGTCAAAGGACAATGTCATCGGCGTTTTTCTAGCAGCAATTTGCGCTCCAGAGAGCGACCAACAATGTCCGGCCAAGTCGGTCCATTCTACTCGATGTTACGAGCGGCGCGTGCGCCTATGGATTTCGTAGCATTTGGCCAATTTCTGGAAGATTTCTCCCTGTCACCTCAAAATCCAGAAATTCCTCGAGCTCTTAATGTACAACTATAGCAATGCCTCCGGTAGAGGAAGTATTAGTGAGAAAATGTCCAAATTCTCGTCATTTATGGAGTGTTATACGCAAAACTATGTGATTTAGTTTCTTCCCAATACTTGGAGCATCTTCAGGGTCAATAGATGAAGAAGAAAGATAATCAATAATTCTAAAATTAGCACTGAACTTAGCAGCATCAAAGATGCAGTGTCGAGAAAAGAAAAAGAAATGTTGGAATGAGGAGAGGGTATCTTAAATCCAGAAATTCTGTAAAACGAATATTTTAAGAACTGAGTTAATTTGTATGGAAGCTGAGAACAGAAACTGAGAGAACAAATAAATGAATATGATTTTCTCATTCTATAGAACACTTATTTGTTGTCAGGTAGCTTAGATAGTGCATTTGTGACTTTGTCCGCAATTGCGGCTGCGGCGCGGCGTCGGGCGACTGGTCAGCTGCATCGATCGATAATAGGGCGCGCATGATGCGGCTGGTGGAAAATTTCACGCTGGAAGAAATCACACCATATGCATACTGGAACATACAAAGGTAAGTGGGGAAACTGAAACGAAATATAATATGATAGTTGATCAGCCGGCTCAATCAATACGTATATTTAACACGTCAACCACCCAACTACCAGAGCAAAGCATCGTTGTCCACAAGCGGTCAGCAAACAAGTGTCAAGTGGCGACCACTTGACAGCATCGAGGCGGCGATGCAAAGGCGCTCTCCCTCCCCCCCCCCCCCCC
>JARK01001372.1:384175-411459 GCA_000688135.1 Ancylostoma ceylanicum
CCCCCCCCCCCCCCTATCGCAACCCGCGCGACTGTCTAGTGCATCGGAATTGGACCCCGCCGCTCGAGTCAAATGTTGGAACGTGAAATCGCTTGCATAAAACTCACCGAATCCATTCCCGTGGCATTGCTGGATGTGTGTTATCGATCGATAACAGCAATACATTTGTGGCTGATGGCTGTGTGTGTAGGGGCTGTTGTGTCTCATTGACATTTATTTGTTCAAACGATACGTCATCGCACAGATTGCTGCCAAGTACAGTGGGATGCGCCGACATCCTGGCGCCTCAAGGAATTGTGGGGCACGAGGAAGCCCCGGAAATTTTGTGCCATCCTGTCTCGGGTTGTATTGGCGTTAAAATCAAGACTGCCACTTAACCGCTAGTTAACCAAGGGGTCTGGTACTAAGCTACAATGCTAATATCAGTACTGATAAGATTGCTGTATGTGTGGTTTGCTTTACCAACACATAGTAGAACAGGAAAGGTGGTCACCAGCAAGCCACTAACTATATGTATAACTTACAAGTTATATTATATGTACTGTTACTACTCAATCATAAAGCAGTTCAACGACACTTCTTGGCGAGAAATACCTACCAAAAACTTTGTTACAGCTCCGGTCAATCATCCTTGCATAACAGAATATGGCCAGTCTGGTCCACCGCGCCGCATCACCCACGCGACGCGGTACAATAGCTAGCCGTTGTTGTTGTCAGACTGTTTTCCGTCGTATCCTTTTGTCGTTATCTTCACTTTGAAATGCTTGAGTGAAAACACGAGCAAAATATCACTCCTAGCAAGCAAGCACAGCACTCAGCTGGTCTACCGCATCGCGTGGATGGTGCGGCGCGGCAGACCCAACTGGCGGTGTTCTGCGCTTCAAGAGTGGTTGATCGCCATAGAATTTACATATTTGTTAGAAAACTAGTTACAAGTGAAAATCACCGCCAAGACATTGCAATTCTCCTCGAAATTACGTCATAAACTGAGTTATAGTTTTTCCCAAAAAGACGGATTCTGAAGCAGTTTCTAGGTGTCGCAGTCGCAAAGTTGCAGCAGGACCTACTCGACCCTCTCACTTGGAGCATGCTATTACCATATCTCTCGTTCAGTTGTAGCCCAATTTATCCGTAAAACACGTTTATCCCAGTGGAAAAATGTATGCTGAGGTATCACTTGCTTCTGCCGCACCAGGTTCAAAGAGAGCGAACATGGAAACATGGAAGCTATGCTGAGGTAATTCTTTATGATGAAATTCACTTATTTAAAACATGTAAGGGACTCCGTAGGCATAAAATAAGGCCGCAGTAAAAATTTGCAAACAAGTCTAGAACACAGGAAAAACGATATCTGTGGATTGGTAGAAGTGCTAAATTGAAAGGAAACTTCAACACCTGTCAGAAATGGTGATATACAAAGAAAATATGAGGGAAGACATTGGTTTGGAGAGCTTTCTGGCAAAAAAAAAGCCAAGTGATTGAAAACTAGCAAGTGTCTAGAACGCCACTGCGTTTGGTTAATTGCTGATGGTGTATGGATGAAAATTTGAACAGCACAATGTGTTTATTCACAAAACCGTTAAGTAAATAGATATCAGTGTGGTCCTCCCAGCCACACAATCTTCATCACTCACATTAAATGCCAGGTAAATGATAGTTTCTAAGTTGGCAGGTGAACACGTTGCAGATTCACCTCATTGTCAGAAAGAAATTCAGTCTACTTTAGAAGGAAATTCTATTGCCATAGTTGAGAACCTTTCGAAAGACACGCAAATTTTGGAATTTTCCCGGTTTTTGAGACAGGGTACGTATTTGCCTATTTTTACGTAACTGTAAAAAAACTTGCAAGATAACCAGCACCTCATCAAGAATTTACTACTTGTATTCTAGGTATGTAGATCAGGAGCTGTAAAAAGTTACTGCATGAGTACAACTGGCTATTCATGTCAGGTGCCCGGACAAAACCAAATTTGGAAAATCAAACTTTCTCAAACTCGGAAGTTCCAGTTATGATAGTTAATTTTCTTAAACTTCGCGCGCAATTCTCAAGCGTTTCTATTCTCGGAGTTCAAAGCTTCTCTATTTGAACACAGACAATTTCCTTGCTCACCCGGACGTTTTTCACAGCCCCTATTTCACCTCAACAGCATCCCTTTATGTAATTTTCTCAACTTCAAAAAATACGAATATCAAAAAACACAAAAGACACAATGTTGCACGCAATATTGCAGAAAAATAGCTTACACGACCGATCACAAATCCCGGCTTGATTTCTCACGCGCTGCATAGTGTTATTAGACGTGTTCGAAGACATAGTGGGTACATAAATGCTGCTATTATATGATATTGCCCTTTCTCTTTCTATGGATTCTGTACACATTGGAAGCTGTGAAGACACAAAAATATCTATGACCTTGCTGGAAACTACGATTGAGACAGTTGAGACAGTGTTATACAGTGAAGGTCTATCGTCATTACACTGCAGAAAACGAGCCAGCGCCGCGCCACTTACGCGACGCGACAAGCCAGCTGTACGCTGTGGTTGACCGGCACTGCCGCGGAACCCAGCTGGCCTGCCGCGGGGCGTAGATGGTGCGGAGCGGTCTTGTTTTCCGCGGTGCAATGATGCATGACCATTACATTACTATTTTCCTTGACTCATACACATTTGCGTCTTAATAAATACAGGTGTAAAAGACTACTGGCAGATTTTCTTTCAAAAGTGTACAAAACAATAAAACTCAAGGAAAAAAAGCGCAGGAGTGGATTTTTTGTCCGTGAAATTTTGAGATGACCCAAACGAATTTGTGGATAACTCTGATTTAGAGGCCTTTAAGAAATGTTGGCTATAAAAATTTTCCGTGCCACTACAGAAACCAGAAATGGACTACCAAAGGCAGGCGAGTATGGAACAAACTGTCACGACAAACCAACGAAATACTTAGCAAACGAATGATGGCAGTTAAGTGTCAGCGTTCGCAAATATACAGTACGTTTAGAGAGTGTGGATATGTAGAGAAGCAGAGAAACACAAGAGATCACGGGAAGGTCACGAGGAAAAACGTGGCGAGAAAAGTTTACCGAATGGATGAAATGGATATGGTAGGAGTTTTTCCCGTCTTTCGCGCAGATTAATCACTTGAATAAATATTCGAATGGTGAATTGGTCCGGGGCAATTGCATCGGTGGACAACTGTTCCTCACAATGTGGCAGTGGGTCTCGACGGGAAAATTTTGACTTGCTTGCGGGGTGTTTATACCCATGCACGTGCTAGTTGTCCTAACTGTCTAGTAACCTGTTTGTTAAGGGAAATAAAAGAAAAATAAATTGTCCGTCTTGCCCCTATCCGTAGAAGAACTTCAGATGGACAATTTTTTCCGCTGAATTTATCCAGTAATCTGCTCAAAATAACAACGTCTTGTCCATTTGTATGTTATAATAGAACAGCTTAAGTATGAGCTTGATTTCCACAATAATTAGCAGTTGAATCCTGAATGTCTCAAAATTAGGGTGTAGGATCGTTATGATGGCTCACTGCAAAATTCTGTCCAGACCGAAAATCTGGGACTTTAGGAAGTCGATTTTGGGACGTTCGTCACCCATCTACTGAGAACGCGGCGAAAAGGGCGGCGTGCGGCAAGATCCCCTTTCGTCGTCTGTAGTCTCTGCGGACAAGCGCTGTTCCCTTGCCTATGTCTGCGTCCTCTGCGGAACACCGTTGTTCCCTGGCCTGTATAAGCACTCTTGCTCCCTGCCATCCCCACTGTCTGACTCTCACCTCGTCGCGTGGGCGTATTCGCGCGCGGCGGTGCGGCGGGTGACGAACGTCCGTAGGCCTTCGGGAGTCCACGCACTACCACCTTAATCCAGCCCTTTTTTTCCAGGACATTGTCGGGCTATTGGTGGAGGCGACAAATAATGAGAACCATTCATAGGTTGGTGAGATGCGTTTTTCTTCGATCGCACTTCAGCCGCAATGTGCAAATCCACGAGACACCTGTGCAAATGCGGGCAACAGCGTTTTTTTTTTTCGGAGTAATTGAGCCTTTATAGGAGGATATAGGGCTAGAAACGGTTCCAGTTTGGATTTTAGAAAATCCAGAGCATTTTGTAGGGGTGTGGAGCGCTATACCTAAAATTGGCGGTCCAGTATGAATGGTCCACCCAATTAGCCAATCACAGAGCCCGCACCGCCCACTTCAGGTATAACGCCCTACGCGCATTTTTGGTTTTCACCCTCGAATCCTCTCAAATCTGTATATACGGAAGATCTACAAGCTATCTGATGAACGGCTATATGTCGCCGATAAGTCGATGTGCATATATAATCCTTAATTGTTACTAATATTGATAAAGAATATAAGTGGATCTTAAAAAATTGAACTCGGAGGGTAACCTCCCTGGCAACTTAGGAATATGTAGCTGCCATCCCTACCACCACAGTTTACCTACAGGATAATTCCGAACGTACTATTGGAAAATTCTGAACCAAAAGCGGAAGCACGTCGAAGAATGAAATCGAAGTCTGGAATCCAGGGACTTTTTTCTTTCAAATTTGATCGATAACGATAAATCCCAAAGGACAGGACCCAGCCCTGTCTACCTGCCCAAAATCCGTACTACAAGGCTTGAGCAAACAGTAACCAAAATATGTAAAGAAACACCCAACTTCCAAATTTAACGTAGGAAATGTGGAAAGGGGAGATTCTCAAAGATAGGAGTGGGATTGAGACGCTGCGCCGTTTCCGCGGCTGGCTGTTTCGGAAACGCGGTCATCAGTGTGACGAACGAGGACACGGCCAGGATCCATGCGACCGCTAGCAGCCCAGTTTCTTCTACGATGCATCTGCAGTGTTCTTATGGAAATGGTTTAGAACCCTATCCTATGCGAATGGATGGTTCGCAATTAAAGGCCATTGGCACCTACACCAAGCAAATAATCAGCCGAAGAATTAGTATTATACTTTCATGGATTTTATTCATTCTTTAGACCCACTGTTACCTGCTGCGCTAAAGAAACCTGCTAAAGAAACATGTATATGCACCCCACTGGATTAGAACTTGTCACTGGCGAACATTTAAAAATCCAGCTCCAGTTAAACATTTTCTAGCTGTTCTAAGGAAAAAAACCAAAATGGAATAAGCAAAACTGTTATAGTGGTGATAATCACCGATAGGCTATAAATTAGCCCATAACAGCGTATTTCTCATATTTATAGCAGGCATAGCCCTTAGCTCAGCCAGCATATATAAAAGAGAAATCAAACAGGTGCTCATACATGGGAACAATTTTATTAGCGTTGCAACAGGCTAACAACTCTATAGCTGGGTAACGTAGTTACCTGCGAGTTAAATCTGGTTAGACGACTAATAACTTGTAGCCAAGACATAATTGTTCCGCTCCTGCCTCACCTTGACACTAATCTACACGGGTAGTATTCCGAACTCAGTGGCTACTGGAAAATCCATACATAAATTTGAATCCAGAAAAGAATGAGCTATGGAATCTTCCACCTCGAAATGTACATATTACTTTGTCACCTGCACTGACAATTTGACGAAATAGCCGAACATTAACGGAAAAGTAATTAACTAACCAATGACCAATGAAAAAAGCAGCAATAGACGCAACGGGAAAAAAAATAACATGTAATGTGATTTGAATAATACATTGTATTCATAAATACAGATATAATGAGGAAAAATTGTATAAAAATTCGGAAATCCAAGGAGACACCTAATGTATGCCTTCAGCTTTGGTGTACACTCAACAAAACCACTATCCTCACCAGGGAAAGCTAGCCAACCTTGAACAGAATGCTAGGAACATGCGCCTGGAACCGGAAACACATCGACTTCTTCAGCATTGCCAGCAATAACTGCTGGCCTGCTGCCAGTGCCACGAAATTTCCGGCGATTGTAGCAGCACGGTGAACGGCTAGCTGAGTCCAGTGAATCGTGCAAATTCAGGAAGACGTCAAAAGAAGAAAATAGATGCCTCGCATACACAGTGTGTGTAATTTTCTAGAATGTTCACTGCATGTTTCATTTTATTTGATTTAATTAGTGACTTATGGGTTCGCATGCGGTTGCCCAACTTCTGGAAGAAACCACTGAATTGGCAGTGGAACTGAAAACCGCTCTCAAATAAATATCCTTCGTGTACATGTATGAACGTGAAAATTATGGCAAAAATTAGGGCAAAAAAATTTGAAAATTTCTTGGATAAACTTTTGGAAAAATTCTCGACCCATTGACAGGAATAGGGTACCACATTTAAGAACGGAAAAATTGAATAATTAAATTAATCTAATTAAGAAAATGAAAATCAAATAAGAAAATCGAATATTCGATGAAAAGAAAGGCCTTCACAGCCGTTGCCATATTTATTATAGGGTAATATTGCTACACCTCTTTCGAAAACCCAAATTTTGGACTTACTCGAAGTTGAATTCTGAATTCGAAAACGTCTAATGCATTATTCAGTCCAAAGTTTAGGGTATACACGTATCACAGCGTCTCTCTACTGGCGTACCCTTAGTCTATACATTGCCTCATTCACTGCCGTGTTAAGCTTCTCTAATCCTCAGGTATTTGCTGGCTCTTTCCCTTATAAACTGCCATTTCCTGCCTTGGACGTCATAATGTGGAACGTCAAAGAAGGATTATGACTAATCCAAAGATGGCTAAGGCTAAACCTGTGTAGGGCAGCATCATAGGACAGAATGGCGGAATATTTCACAGAATAGAACAGAAAGCAACGAGTTCGGTGGTCAACTGGCGCTATGATTTTCAAAACAAAGTCTGGACCACTGCGGTCCCATGGGTATTGTTGTCTGGATTCTAAAACGCAGTTGCATTCCAAAAAAAAAGATATAACAACTATAAAAAAAGGAATAATGAGGGAAAATTACATTTTTAAATTGAGGTACATATTTATTCGCCTATTTACTTATTCCTTTTCATGAGAAGTACTGTATAATTTACTTCAGCCTTTTATTCACTGGAAACATCAAAAATATTTTCTGCGATAGCTACAGAAACTCAAATTAAAACAAAGGACGAATACAAATGGCACATGAAGTTTCAATGAATTATTAGAAACATGCAACGACTTTGAAATATCAGGTTGGTCCGAAAGTCCTACATCAAACTTCATTTTTTGAAAAAAAAATTTCTTGATCTTGAATAGCAATCCTTTAGATGTAGGATATTCTACTACAAACTTCTCAACTATAAAAGAAGGCAGACCAGAACCCATCCATAAACAATAAAGTTATCCTTGTTCGGAAAAAAGTGTAAAATTCGGTACAACGCCTTCAGAGCAGCCTAATATTCTGAGGACTTTTCATCGAATTCTGAAGAGAATCAGCGAATAGACAGAGGACGATATGTGTTTTCAAAAGCGGGGGACAAGACATTGGCTATACCCAGCAATTCATCAAAATTATTATCTCGCTTATCAATAAAGTCCCACGATCCAGAAACTTCTTCGGACTAACAGTGACATTAGAAGCGAGTTCTCCCTATAAAATAGGCCAATTCGAAGGAATTATACGACGAAATGCGATAGCGGAGACTAAACGACTAATTGCCATAGAAACGAAATCTATATGTATGAGAAAACAGACGAAGAACTGAACAACTGAAATGGTGAGGTGCGAGTAATCGCCATGGAAACACAGCAATTATCCGCAAAAGATGCCCGTGAACACCACACAATGCATGCAGAAAATTGCCCACCACTAAAAGTGGCTGTCTGCACAGCGCTCAAGGACGAATCAATGAACGGAAATTTCCATGGGAAATGGAAAACGGCTAGGGAAACCAGTAGCTTTTCCAGAGTTTCCGCTGGGTTCGAGAGTGGGATTGTGAGGAAGTTCGAGCACAGACGCCTCAAATCACATGCGACTGCGGCAGTGTTTGCATAACCCTACACGTGAAATCCGGTTTCTCAAAGGGAACACCGCAAATTCGTGGAAAACACACGCTGCTGCTGCATTTCTCGATCACCCCTGATTTTCCAAATTCAAATTATCACCCCTGAGGGATGATGCCCAGATAACGTCAATCACACTCACCTTCTCCCGCTTGTTCCCTTGTCGACCCTACTGAGAGGGGGTGAGCTCCACGATTGGCCAACTGAATGATCTGACCACAGAGTCGCAGAGTCCGGCCGCATAACGCCGAAGTATAGGGCTGTGGGTCATAAGACAAAATGGTGAGTCATATCTCCGTGATTGGCTCCTACTACTACCTACAATGCTCCACACCTCCTCCCACATCTTCCGGAGAGTGTAGATGATAACCTGAACTAGTGGACAAAACTCTCGTAACTTTTGTTTTATTTTGAAGCTTTTCATGGTATTACTTGTTAACCTTTATATTTGGCTAAATTTTATAAATATTTCACTTATAGACTATTCACTACTTTTTGCTCGCCCGGCGTCTTATAGTCCATAAATTCCATCGCCAAAATCGCGAACTCAGCGACGCGGCCGCGTAGTGGCTGGATTGTGACAGTTGAACTCGTTCGCTATTCGGCTGTTTACAGCTTGAATGAGTGCTCTTCAGCACGATTTGTAATTATACAATATTTATCTACTTTCATTTGCCGTTGTGAACCTTTGTTTTGATCCCTCTAGTCTGCTTTAACTAGTATAGCAGAGAGGTGGACGAGTTATACCGTCACAAAACAGCCGCAGCGCAGGCGCACGCCTTGGTCCGCGCCTCTACCGACGGCTTTTATGGACTGTACTACTCTGAAGTGAATGAAGAAGCATATTTTTCATGTTTTTCAGAAGTAGCAAACCGTCTTCGAATTTGTCTGACCCTGTAGCAACCACATGGTCAAACGAGACCATCGGAGCGTGACCACGCCCATGCTTGTTATTTATAGTGTCATTTGATGCTTCATCACAGTAGTAGACATTTTACAGAACCACACCCCCATACTTGTGCTATCCTTATATTTCAGAGATGACTAAGAAAGTAGGCGCAAGTTCCCTAAAAATCCTTTCCGCTTTTAATGTAATGTAAAAAACTCGTGCAATAAATGCTCCCCGTTTCCCTTTGGTACACAAACGGACTCGCTACCGAGCTAGACTGAACAAGTTGCCGCTGGTACAAATTGACAGAGTCTAGAAACTGGTTGGGAACGTATTCAATTACTGTCGGTAGCGGTGAGGGAAGTGAATGTGCAATCCGAGCGGTTGTGACTCAGTACGAAGGCAAAACACAGTATTCGTATTGGAAAACTTTTTTTTCTGCTGAGCTCAAGGATGGCCAATAAGGTTATTTACTAGTGCAAAACATGCGTGGAAAGAGACGGAACTTCGTCTTGAATGTATTCCATTTACAGCTACGTCTATTCGTCGATCAATATTTATACTTCACGTATATGGAGTGGGGAGATCGGTGCTGCGTAGCCCTGCCATTTGACACTTCGGTGAATGGGTCAATAGCAGATCCTGGGCGCACGGTCCTTTAAAAGGAAATACGCTCAACGTCTGTGTTCTCCAGTATGCCGCCCTTCATTTCGCCAATTTATTTTCTTCCTCATCTCTCCCGCAGAATTTCGCCATTTGCATGTTCCAAGAAATTTCTGGAACTCATCAGTATAGGCGACATCATGGTGAATACCAACCACATATAAGGTCAAGCCACGTCAGTGAAAAAGTCTGACAACTAAAAAAAAACTGTCAAGCCACTTTACTGAAAAGTCTACTGATAACTAAAAAAATATATTAGGATGGGCTTAACACTTCTTCTACGAAGACATTGAAAGTTCCCAAATCCACCCCACTAACCATATCTGAGGAGGGATGTATCAATCTCCTGAACTGAGAGCGGGCGCTCATTTTCAATAGAAAATGAGCACCCGATCAGGTTGCTACCCGTTCACGAGCGCTCATTTTCTATAGAAAATGAGCACCCGCTCTCAGTTCGGGAGATTGATGCATCCCTCCCCTGATCAAAAGCTAATATGAATGCAAGGATCATGGTCAAATCCATTGGCACGCTGCGGCGACAGTTCTACACAGTACAATTAACTTATAATAAATTGCGCGCTTTAGTGCAACACACACCTTCATAAAACCACATTAATGGCCTTCGGTACTCACAATTTCTGTTGTGAACGAAATATCCATGAGGATACTATTCATTCACAAGGATCACTCGCAGAAACACCATTACACCATACAATAAGTTACTTGCAATCCTTTGTTAATCACAAATTACAATCACAAAAAAATTACAAATAGAAGTTAAATGACCGAATGAAGACATATATGCGAACAACTGGAATTTATTAGGCGAGATTTTCAAGCAGATTTCCAGGCTGAGAGGGCAGCTCTGGGGGCTTTGCTCTGGAAATGAATCGTTTGAATTGGACAATGAACAGAACCATCATATACATTGAGAAGAAACGTAACCTTCGAAAAAAAAAAAAACAAGACTCATACCTGAACGTCATTCCTTCCATTCTTCGTGATTTCCTTACCATCACCTTTAATAATGACCAAGGCAGGGATTCCGCTGACCGAGTATCTTGTGGCTAGCTCTCTTAATCAATTCGGAATCATCGATAGTTTTTCACACGGTCAAAAAGTAAATGGAAATAGCACTCACTGGATCTTAGGGGATCCGAAGGGAATGCAATACCAGTCTCCGTGGCATTCTTCCATGTACTTTTTCAAGTCCCCTTCACTTCTATCGAAGGAAACGAATACGATTTCGAATTCTCCACCGTCTGCCAGCTCACCGTGGAAATCCTGAGAACTCATGGATTGCATCATTGTCGTCTCTTGCAGTACGTTATGATAACGTTATGATATGATATAGATTCAATAAATTGGCCAAAAAAACAATTTCTAGAGATTTCGAAGAGACGTTTCGATACAAAAATGGCGTTTACTATAGTTTCAAAACTCCACTAGGTATTTTCTGAGATATTTTCTGCATGAAGATTCTACAGTTCCTTTTAAAAAAAAATTGGCGGTCACACGTTCGCCATGATGGGGTGAGCGAGTGTGCGCGCGTCGCGAGCAATGTCTGAGCAGAAGGCTAAAGCCCTGGAATTGAAGCTACGAGCTTTCCAGAAAACTGGAGAATCTCCCATACTGACCGCGACGCGCGCCCAACAGGTGTCCGCTGATTTTTTTTACAGACTAAACTAGCTTATTTTCGAAAACACAAAAAACAGCATAGTGGCACCCACAAAATATCCTCAAAAAATTCACAGTTAAGCTACGCTCGTCTGGTAGGCGCACTGAGCTTATGAACACGTCCAGAAGTCAGGCACTATAAGGTCAAAGCTGGATTTCCAAATTATACTTGCGACATGAGCCACTATGCAATATCGCTACGCCTACGTGATTATTGGATATCTCTCCACTAACTCAACATTTTCCGAAAAAAAAAATCGCTCTAGTGATCCCTCATATGTACCTAACGATTCGAATGTTCCATCACATGGGAAGAAAATAACCTTGAGTCCATAGAACAGCCAAACATATTAAGATAAAAACTCCAGACATGTTCGCAGAACTAGTATCTCAAAGAACTGCTGTGAACCTAAACCAACCTTCAAGACAGGGGTGAACTGACGACATGGTGGACACCAATGAGCAGAAAAGTACAAACCAACGACTTTATCCTGAAATAGTAAATTTTTATCAAAACTAACTCGTTCGTCCCGGGAAAAGTTTCAGTGTCGTGTAACTGCCATGTAACAGGTGGTAATCTTAGCAGCAAAAATATTCAGCAACTGGTATATTCAAAAACTGTTCAGAATGCAGCAATTGCAGTTGTGGATAGCACAAAATCTTAGCAAATTTTAGCATGGCCATGCCAAGAGAACTCATAGCTGCTTCAAAAAAAACTAGAGTAATCTGCTCCTGATTTGTGCTACAAGTCCGCTACGTCTACCAACACTTTCCTGTCAGACAGAGGAGATCAAAAAATTCAAAAGTACTGAAGATAAAGAATCCAAAGATGATGTTCCTTCCTTTGAACATGTGAAAATGTTGAAATACAAAGCATCCTACTACTAACGCTCTCAAAACAGCAGTGGAACTAAATTTCCTCAGCCAATTACAATTCTTCATGGGCATTAAAAAAACTGCTTAATTTCCAGCAATCGAAAAATGCTGCAAAACAGAAAATGTGAAAAATAGGTTTAATTGACAGCTGTATATAAGAAGATCGACAAAACTAGTCTCAATGAGTAATGGGAGAAAAATAACCTAAGATTCTAACGTGTACTAACAAATAGCTCCAAAACATGTTCAACACACCAAACAACTGCAGTTTTCTACCAAACAGCCGCCATTTTCGCAAAAAAAAACACTCATAGGTTCGTGATCTACTTGAAACACTTGCTGCATTTTAAATTATTTTTGTAGTGTCACTATCATGGAAATACGTGCCACATTTTGCCTAATTGCGATTCCAATCTAGTGAAACCTTCAGAAAATGCAATAATGGCTAGTTGTTTCTTAAGCACATCATCGGGCGAGGTAACATTTGATAATAGCAACGATATATGGGAACACTACGGTTCATTTTGAGATGACATCAATAAGAAAAAGAAAGATATAATACCCGTTTTCCACAACTAGACAATAAGCTACACAAAGCGAACGAAAGAGAGCAAAAAATTTCGTTCACCTCGATTTATTAATTCCAAACATGGAAGATATAAAACTAACTAAGTTATTTCATAATAAGGCAAGAATCTTACCTTTAAAACTTCCTCGGCATCAGCAGTACTGCCGTCTTTCTTTTGCAGTTTCACTCCCTTCAGCAGTTCAGCCATTGGTACTGCAAAGCAAACGAAAATGTGAAAACGACAACTCCTGGCAACAAATACAAAGACTTTAAGTGGAACGTGGAACGGTAAGAATTCGTTTTTGATAGAACGCGAACAATATGCCAAAGAAATGAGCATGACTAAGCCTATGGAAGCCTTCTAGCAAAAATAACAAGGTCTTGAAGTTCTGAAACGTTGCCGCGATGACTAACCGCTGGGTAAACATGATTACAATGAAGAACGCATCGATCGACACACTCATCGTCGATATGAAAAGTGAAAAAGAGATGTAATGGAACGAGAAATTTCGAAATAAGCCGAGATATGATAGGGCAATACGATTCGTGTGAGGCCACCCAGCAATCAATGAGAAATGGTGGCACACACGGGCTAGATTTGGCGATAAGCAAATAAGTTACGTTGGTTTGTCACAACCTCGGAATAGAAGAGAATAGCAGCACTAGAGCAGAAAACACCATATTTAAAATTACTGCATTAATGAGAAAGAACTAACAAAGCAAAATTTTTAAACAAAATGAACACTTTAAAGCAATAAATCTCTTCATAAAGAAACACTAGCTCAAACGCAATGATACCGCAAGAGAATCGCTGAAAATAATCCTACTATATAGCAAAGCGCTGATAAAGAAGCACCTACTACACTGTGGCATACGTCTACTTATGACAAAGGTCGTCAGAAATGCTGACAAATCACGCTTTATAACCGTTTGGCATGTTGCGAAATTTACTCGAATTATCTGTGACCGCCTACATAAAATAGAAAAAACCTCGAAATGAATGCGAGTTTAAAGACATGTCCATGAGTAACTAGTAACATAAAAAAGGCAGTCGGTTTGATGCCACGTTGAGACGAACGCAATCTTGCACAATGTGACAAAACCAAAGATCACGGACAGCCAGAGTCCGGACGCAAACAAGAGCTTGAAGGGATTGCAAGCTCGAAACGATAACATATGAATGAACTAATGCACAAGTTTTCGGTGCTGAATTTCACTTTCAAAGTTGTTCAACAAATACAATAAAGATGTAATGTTTACGTCACCTTACTAGGCGAGTTTTCGGCATTACAGCAACAATATCAAGCTCCCCAGTACATAACATAATGCAGGATGTGAAAAAAGCGAGATTTTACAGCTAACTTCAATTCTCATAGCGCAGAAAATCGTTTCCTAAGTTTTGAAGCATTTGGGTTCTGATAGTGGAATAGCGTAGAAATTTCTGACGTTACGACAACTACATCGTCCCTAGTGGTGGGACATGAATGCTGTGCAAATAATAGGAGACCGACATTCGAATAACAATTACATGATCACGTGAGACAGTACTGACTAATGGCTTCTAACACGTTCTTGACATCTTAAAAGAGCCCAGTTGACCTAAAGTGGCGATCAATCATTCTTGCATCACAGAACACCGCCTGTCTGCTCTACCGCGCCGCATCACCTATACATGCAGTGAATTCCAAACGGCCGTACACAAGCGGTGGAACCGTGACGCGGAGTTCTTGCGCAGAGACACCAGAGCCAGCATGCACAGCCCCTGTGTCTCTGCCCAAGAACGCCGCGCCGCGGTTCCCCACCTTGTCTGCGACCGTTTCAAATTCAGTGTACGCATAGGTGCTGCGACGCGGTAGGACAGACGCTATTTTGCTGTGCCAGGATAGACCGCCGATGTAGGCGTGGATGGATTTGGGTATAGTCCCGCAGGTTGAGGCGTACGAATTTCAGCAACGCTAAAATCCCTCCCCATCATTATCTGTAACCAGCAGATTATTGGTTGACATGTTAGACATAACTAAAAATAACATTCGACCATGATACACAGACTAGAGATAACGAAGTGGATTCGTGGCAGTCGCTGCGGACATTCGTATGGCCCAACCTACAGCAGCATAGGTGGCCACTAGACTGCATCTCGTGATCCGCCTTCCATGGTTTAGCGTGTAAAGGGTTGTCAGAGTACCACTGCTACCAAAGAACTAGGATAGATCATGGCCTACAAGTGAAGGCATAGCAGCCGGGAACGTGAACTGCAGTGAACCACAGACGAGTCATGTATACAAGGCAATGGGTACTGCCACGAAGTGCATGGAGAACGAGGGTTCGCGCACAGGACATCTTTGGGGTACACGATAGCTCGTCCGTAGATTTTCACGACTCACAATTATAGCTGCATCACCTTCCGTACAGCCTGGCCACGAATGACAGAGGCATTAGCCAGCATTTGGGTCTACCCCCTCTACAGAGTAGAGAAAAGGTCACATACGGCCGGCAGAACATGACTCTAGCTTGGAAATTACCACGCATTTCATCAGGTTGGTCCATATTCATGGAGCATTTCTCCTCTGCGTTTTCTTTTAATACATTCGCGACCTTACGCTCTTGGCATGGTGTGGCACGTGGGACACGGGTGGTCGGTCCCTTGAGCATGCGTCTGTGACCAACCGGTCATGCACGCGGTCCCACGCGTCCCACCACGCTTGTCGACTGGTTGAGCACATTGTCGCGAATTTGTTAATTGATTTTTTTTGCCTTTTTTTGAGTTAATACTCTACACTATGCACTTAAAAAAGAAGCATTCAGACTACGAAGTTTGTCTTATTGTTAACTACATGATACCCTGAAATTTCTGGAATTATGCACCGCAAAGTGGGCATTTCGCGTCGAGGAGCCTTTAGCGCTATTTATAGTGCGTCGGAGTCCGTTCCCGTCGGATAACAAATGATACGTATCGATCCTCGTCGGAATCCCACGTGTTGGGCTCCGACGTGGATCGATACGTATCTCTTGTTATTCGACAGGATCGGACTCCGATTTGCTATAAATACAGCTTTTGAAGAAGCAACTTCTTCTTCTTCTTCTCCCTAGCGTTTGTCCCGCGCATTCGCACGGTCCGCTGTTCTGGTTCTACTTCGCCATAGAGCTCGATCTTGTGTGTCATCCGTTGTAACTTCTACTTCCTTCATATCCTTGTATACGGCATCTGTCCATCGCTTATTCGGTTCATCGTTTGGAGAAGCAACTAACGAACTCGAATATCCATGCTAGTGATGCTCTCTCTGAAAGCAATTCAGGAGTCGGTACTGGTGTGTTCACGGACAGGAGGTGAATGGTGTGGTTGTGCTCTATCAAGCATGCTTGATATTGAACGAAAACGACCGCATTTCAGTCCATGGTCCTTCTACCAGTACCGAATGCCGGTTGAATGGGTTGTACCATAACCCAATGGTACAATGATTACCATTGTACCATAACCCAATGATCCTAGTGCACCAGACAGTAGTGACGCATGTCATTACGAGGCGTCGTGACCACAGTTTTGAAACATCCTGCGTTTGCCGCAGGAGATATCAGAGTCGCAGATTTACGCATAAATACTCAACTATAGTCGCGTAAGGAGCGCACTATAGCAGATACGAATATGACTGATTGAATGCACTCTATTAAACGTACACCATAGAAGAAAAAAAAACGTTCGAAGCACTAATTTCAATAAGAGGAAAATGGGAGGGAAATAGCGCTCGGTGATTACGCACAAGCCTAATAGAAGCTTTTTGCCGCATAAGGTTGGTACGATTAAAAAAGTCATTGTTCCACTAAGGCTGCAACTGGTGCTTCAAGTGGAATGTAGCACTTCGTGTCGCCGTCGTTGGCAACGGTGCCTACCGCTAACATCGGTCAAAGGCGTTCGCCGATGTTTACGGTAGGGGATAGACATCATCAAATACAATGGCCTTGTAATGAGCAAATGAATTGGTATAGAAAAGCTCACAATCAGCTACGCACACACTTTACGAAGAAGTCGACACTTGTTGTGAGAGCTCATGGCTAAACTATGGCTTCAAAAGGATTCAGTAGATAGACAATAAAGGCGTTAACTCACATCCAAACCGGCCACACATTCAAATCTCACTATTGCGCGTCGAGTAAAATGCAAGCTCTGCAGGTACACCCACTACATGAAATGCGACGGCATTCGTCGCGGACACCCACTATACGTGGTCAGATTGGCTTTTCACCGCTTTTACAAAGATTATCTCGCTCCGGAATGCAGCCAACGCTTGGAAATGTCTACGATATCTGAGATGTAAGGGGTGAGAGATGAAGCAACGCATCTCATCTCGTTACGAGGCTGTACGATTATCGATTAACGTTGTGAACATTCTTCGGTATGCTCGTGACTCAGCGGATAACTTAGAATTAAAAAGTTGTNGCCCGTTATAGCATTCTCACCAACCGGCATTTCTCGCTTCACAGCGAAGATCCATCCTGCACCCAGGTACCGATCGACGCAGAATCGCGAGCTGAACACACTGACAACCTCGCATCTGAAAAATGTTTCCAGTGAAAGCTGAAAGAAGCCTCCAAAGTTTAAAAAATGCCGAACTTTGGAGAAAAATTTCGGCTTGGTTTCAAAAGCAACCAGGGAATACTGCATACCCTTAGAAAGAGCGAATCTTCCTCTATTTCCCAGGAACCTCTGAGAAAGGTTCACTTTTGCGCGCGAGACGGGGCGCGGCGCGGTCCCTACTTCTTCGCATCGGAATTTTTCCAGAAATTTGGCACGCAATTCTGAGAATTTCATGCAATCCATGCAACAAGTCTATGTAACAACACCCACCAAAAGTGAAGGTCCCCGCCAGGCTTGGCTGAAAAGTGAAGGTTGGGCGAGACTCATTCTCAGGGTATTCCTCCTATGGATGACCTCCAGATAACCCTTTGCATATAAGACATCTCGTCTCACGAAAGAAAACAACTTTCGGGTTTTGTCTACAGAAGTAGAGCCTACGGAAGGATTTGCTTCTCAGATAGGTTGTTTGTCACGAATGAACGATTGCTAGTCAATTGTGTATAAGCGGAAAAAAGGTTGATGAGCCAGATGTGGAATTTGCAGTCAAAAAGGTAACCAGCCATAGGCACTCGGAAGGGGAAAACATCCAACGACACGCAAGTTTACCGGTCTCGGTCACTCCTGATCGAGCGCCATCTTGTGGGTATCGATCCTCTTTCAGTAGTGGGACTAATGGACATCTACATGGCGAAATTCAATCAGTCTTTAAACATACCGCAAAAAAAAAGCTCTGATCTTCTGGTTTTTCAGTGCTTTTCACGCAGTTTCAATATGCAGTATGAATGACTTGTAAATCTTTCAATGCCTCAGAAAGCAGCAAAATCTTAAACATAAAAAATTTTCGACGATGCTGCTCATACGGTAGATGAGATGAACGGTAGCTTGATTCAAGGATTACGGATATGGATCCTTCACAAAAATTTAGGCGCGGCCATCAATAAATCTCGAAAGTGATGCGTAACAAATAGCAGTAACGGCTAAATAAGGACAACCGACATGAATTATCACAAAATGCATAAGAATCACCCACAGCTTGGACATGTTGTTCGCTGATCAAATGGCTGAAGAATGAGTACACACTTTGTGAGTGTGGCCTCTCGAACTGTGTGCAGAGAGGGCATCGGTCCTGAGAATTCAACTTGACATCAAATGGTAGAACAAACAATAACCAGATTTTTGAAATACTTTTTAAAACAGGACTTACTACGAAGAACTCTGAAAGGAAGTTTTCTGAAAATCGCTCCAAGGAAACCCGCGTGTCTGCCCAGAGAATGCGCAAAGCAAGTACGTCCTTCCTGACTTTAATCCCTGGAACAATAATGTACAGAAACTCCAAACGGCCGTAGACAAGACCCCTTGTCTATGGCCGTTTGGAGTTCACTGTATTTAAATGCAAAGAAATTTTTCACGAAACTCCATAATATCCCGACGAAATGGAAGAGGAAAGAGTTGTTGCAGCCGAGTAACCTCTCAGAAACATCTACATATAGTGGGCGTCGATGGCAGTGACCCCTCTGCGGCATAGAAAGGCACGCGGCGCATCCGCGCCGCTCGAGCAGGAATCCCCTCCAGGGTAAAGCACAGGTGCGATATTTCAAACCACCCCTACGTATTAAGAGGAGAAAAACAGAAAAGCAAGGGGGGGGGGTACGTACGGGATCCGGGGCAGAGCGCCGGCGAGAAATTCCAGTATTCAAGTATCCAGTATTATAAGAGATCGTGCTCAAAACAACGAGATCCACAATTCGAAGGCTGAAACAGATCTATAGCTACAGTGAATCCGCGCCGACGAGGCCGCCACAGCGGTCGGCGGCGCGTATGCTGTTAGCTTCCAAGTCGTCCACGTCACAGCCAGATCATTGGGTGATACCGTGAAGATAGCGATGAAACGTGATACGCAGATTAGAGATGGTGACGTGGAGTGCTCGCAAACGTAGTGCTGGCAACCGTGGCCGCCTCTGAATCGCCGACCGCTGTGGCGGCCTCGTCGGCGCGGATTCACTATACATCTCATCGGTGTGTAGAAAATAGTTGACAATGTTTATGCGAAGGAGGTTCTCGCGAGAGATAAGTCGATAATTGAACTGCTTGGAAAATGAAGATCTCAACGTGTACCGGTGAAATAAGGGGAATAGTCTCTATTACAAGAGTGAAGATAACAACATGAACAACTCTGGAAATGTTACAAAATAACTACCCTTATCTTATAATTACTACTCGGTCCGCTCCTCTGACCCGTTTCAAATAACTAGAGCATGGCGGTCTTTCAAATTTGACCGCTTAAAGCAATCAAATCCCTTTGGGAACTATTTCGCGCTCCCGTGCTAACGTGCGCTCCAGCGCGCGCGAGATTACGGTAGGTTCCACCACAGGAGGGGTGCGGAGAAGGTGCGTGTATCGCACCCGTATCGCACCGTCCCTGTGGTGGAGTCTACAGTAATCGAGAGGGTATGAGGGATGCGCGTCCAGCGTGGGAACTGCGAGAGGGAGCAGAGTGTAAGATAGTGTGCCCGTCGCGAGAGAACCTTGACGACGAGAAAAATCGATGGCTTGTGGGTGCACTCTGATCGCTTGATTCTCGCGAGCCTTCGATTGAAATCTTATGTTTAGACCATTTCCACTATGCAACTTCTAATTGCACGTTAGAAATAAAACGTTTGCTAGAAATTTGTCGGACCTAAGGCTTTGGAGGTCACAACTTTGTCCCGACAACTTTCTGCGAACGTTTCATTTTTTAGATCGGTTATTTGCCACATTATAAGCTGCTCAGCTAACCATATCTGTCTGCTTACCTAACCATGTTTGTTGGGAGTTCTCGTTTTCCAGCACATGTCGAAGCTTTCCTACTGACTTTGAGGTAAGCCTTGCTTTGGACTGTTAGTGGTAGGAAATATTAAACATGACTTCGATGCTGACTTAGCTCAGACTTTGCTGATAGGGGTTATGTGATGTCCTGATCACGAAAACTGCACTAGTTTGGTACCTTGCAGAAATTGATTGACATTTTCTCTTTGTTTCTAGATATGATCACATTACAGCGGAACAATGAAAACCACTACTATTTTCGTGATCAGGGAGGGCATCAAATAACCGCTTGAGCGAAAGTCCAGGCAAAAATTTCTCAAGAAAACCGATTTTGTCTGTTGCATGCACATACAGTGAGCGTCGATGGTGGTGACCCACAGCCTCGATAGGTAGCCGCTATAATCCTCGAGGAGTATAGCACCCTGCGTCGCCGTCGCCGGCGGCCGTTGTTGGCGACGGCGGCGCCGCCCACAATCGATGCGCATCGGCCTCACAGTCGCCAGCAACGGCGACGCAGGGTGCTACACTCCTCGAGGTCTATAGCGGCGGTGATAGGGGTTATTTACCAAGTAGGGGGCGGGGCCTAGCTAGGTGGGCGTGGCCGTATTAGTAAAAACCAAAAGGGGGGTACGTATTTGAAATCGCCGAATCGCACCTCGTGCTTTACCCTGCTGTCCATCTGTGGAAACTCGTAGATTTCTAATTTCAGAGTTTTGAAAAAAAAGCGGTGAAAATCTCTTTTTGCCTGATTCATGGAATCTCGAAAGAAAAAGCAAAGAACTCGGAAATGAATCTCCAGACAAAATTGAAGAGTGACGCCGATGCAGAAAAAAAAGATTGCTCATCAGGAAAAACTCCATCGTCTGGCGACAGCTTTCTTCTAAATTAGAGTTAGAATTGGAATGCAGATGCAGATTTTCTTGCATGCATTCCAAACTAGCTTTCATACAACTTCAGACGAATGACATTACACTGAGGCCGCAAAACAACACTTCCACCTGACATCTGTATGATTTCAGATCTTCAAGCCAGCGTTCTTCTAGAATAGATGAATGGAACAAGAACAGGATGTATGAATTGTAGCTGTCAGACTGCGCTATTAGAAACACCTGAGCATTTCCATGAATCAAACCATTTTCTTTTGTTGCTAAGCTAGCCCAATAAAAATTGCTTCAATCGTGAAGTCTCAACTGTGGAAACATTACTGAAGTAAAAGGAGTGTTCATTCATGGCCATAAAGTATTGTTGTGGAACTGATAACAGTGAGCAATCGCTGGCTGTGTACGAGTGCTGACGGCGAGCTGATAGCGAAAACACGACGCCGTAAACAAAGTCGATCAATAAGCATTGATAAGAGCAAATGGGAATAAACACCGAGCGGCTGCAGAGACCGGAAGGCGTAAAATCCAAATGGCCCAGCAAGTTGCCAGGTAACGAAACTACGTGGAAAGCCGGCTGTCACTCGTTGGACGAATGGGAGACATTATTCTTGAACAGATGGATGAAATAAAGAAAAAAAAACAAGTAACAACTTCTGGTACGACATGCCATAATTGCTGCTGACGCACTAATTCCAAAAACAGAACTAAAACTAAAAAGTGGAAGGGCAAGTTCTTGGACACGACTGGACTGGAATTCTTGAAACGCTAACCATGCAAACCAACGATGGCTACCGTGATTGTTTATTCTATAGACTACGTAACGTTGAGAGACGCAGGACGCGAAAATTAGTTTGCTAACCTGGATTCGCTTGGTTTTGCGTTCGTGAATCCTAGCCCTGAACGCGGAGTTAGTCCTCTTTTCCAGGTTCATAAGGAATATGGTTAGTTTGCAAGGCGCTGCGAATTTTGCCACAAACAACCGTCTTGCCATTGTCGCATGCGCGGGAACCGCTTCGCAACCGCTATGCAGCACCACCGCGATGCGGTTTTTGGCGGTAACACGCTGGCTCTGACACGCTCTGACATGAACTATGCAGATTCTAGCATGTCCTAACGACCTCTCAAATTTCAGGTATCTGAAATTTCATTCGTGGGTTTGAATTCGCTGCTGCTTGAATGATAACAAACAGTCTTTCTCAAAAATCCTTGCATCAGTCTGCATCACCTATGCGGCGCGCCTCAGCAGATGGACGGTGCAGACTGATGCATTACCATACGTACTGCGACGCGGCTTAGCCAACGCGCAGTATAGCGTGAGGCAAGGATTTCTGAGAAAGACTGCAAATATGTTCATTCTCCTTCTACTTAAACTTTCCGGTTTTGTGAACAAATCCGTGAGAACGTAAAGAGTGGGACAAATCCGTGAGAATGTAAAGAGTGGGAAGGAACGAAGATCAGAACAGAGCTTACTTTCCGTATGACAATTGGAAGATTAAAAAATGAAAAAAGCAGGTGCGTACCATTGAGCGGGGAAGTGGGGCGTTACCAGACTGCGGTGATTGGCCCATTTATCGAGCGCGCGAATTAAAATGGCCTGGTAAAAAATGGCCGATCTATGTGAAGATATTAGAGAACGAGAGAACTCGAGAAATAATACCGAATTCGGGGAGGGAGGTGAGAAATGCAGATCATAGACACAAATACTCAACTATCGTGTGAAACGGACTATAGACACAGAAAACAGTTTGATGGGAGGAAAAAAAGCACATCGATTGCCATGCAACAATTTAACGCTTTTTCTGGCAGATATGGCAAAAACGAGCAAAGTTTGAACAGAATGCATCGAGATCATGACAATCATTCGTCCCCCGACTCAAACTGCGCTCGACTGAGACCGCCCTTTGAATCGTGCGATGTTCTCGCGTTTTTGGCCCGCCAACACATTCGAATATTCAAACCCATGGCGCGGGCTGAACCAGACTAGCAAACCTACTTCCACATCCTGCGCCTCCTACATTTACGCGGTCTATTGAACGGGCGGTGGGTGCCGGAGGCAAGTATTTTTTGGAATGACTGTACATATTATGGGTTCGGAGAGTGGTAATTTGGACCAATTACACTTAGAATTTACGGTACTACGGTATATTTACTGGACTGAACCTTTCACATTGTCACTGAAGATTGCAGCACAATTCCTATGCTTCATCCACGAGGAGCAGTCCTTGTGCACGATGCAGTGCTGGCCAATCCAATCCATGACCCATTAAAAGCAAAAACCGCACCTGTAGAAAACGGGCTCGATTCTTTTGATCCAGCCGTGTCAGTTGACGAGGTGCATCCCATAATGCTTACCGAGTGTTATGACGATGACCTGTTTACAGATAATGATATGCTTGCGAATGTTTATAACAAGGATACCAGTGACATTGCTATGGGATGGAGAGGGTAATTTCAAAGACAAAACCTCACCTTAGAAATCGTTTGCGAGATTTGTACAGAAATACAGTCACGTTGCAGCCGTCTTTAAAATTTACGAAATAAAAGCAATGCCGTGTCAGAAGCGCCGCTTCGCCATAACTCTGTTCATCGTGAACCATTTGCGACGGAAATTACATGGATGGAATCAGCGCGCCCCGTTTTTTGCTGATGTCACAGCAGGCTGGTGTTAGTGATACCTGACACGTGCCGAATACCACCTAACTTTATCCTCATTGTCAGGTAGCAACGACTTTCAGTAATCTTAGGAAATATTGGAAGTTTGGAATCTCTTCACAAAGAAATTCGTACAGTGTGCGTCGATGGCGGTGTCCTCTTGCCCCCTTGAAAGGCACGCGACGCGACCGCGCCGCTCGAGCGCAATTCTTACCGGAACAACAAACTATGAGGTTTTCTTGATAGTTAGTCAGTTTTCTTGTGAGTTAACATCAAATGTGATGAACAACTATCAAGAAAACCCCGATTCGCCACAGCGATGACGATTCCATCGTTAGCGACGCGGTCGCGCTGCGTGCTTTTCAAGGCCGAGGAGAGGTCACCGCCATCGACGCCCGCCCGCTATGGAAAATCCTTCTTGAAGGCAGCACCAGCCGAAATCCTCGACTCGGAGCTGAGGTGTGGGCGGTAAGATAGAGAGTGAGCATATCACAAATGTGAAAAGAACACAAGGAATGATGACCTATAGTCTGGTAGCATACACAGGGCCCATGATCTGACATTGTCCGCAACTACGTCCGCTTGATTTCTAAGCCTACTTCATTATGTTTTGATGTAAATTTGGTGTCATTCCTTCCATATTGGCGTGCTGCATCCATCTCCTTCAAAAAGAATTCTGTGGCATTCTCCAATCGCTGGAAACAAGTGTGGTCGTAGTTGCGGATAATGTCAGATCATGGACCCTGTGTGCACTACCAGACCATACCTGCAGAGAAACAAGGATCGATGTCGCGGCCACGCCGGGTTTTCAACGCCACGACGCGCCAGTTAACGCTATCGCCGTGGGTGGTCTGGCGCAGCGGACGCGTGCAATGCGTACCATTCACAGGGTTTCGTGGCGGGACGCACGCACACCCCACTACTAAGCACTCGTCCGCGCCGTCGACATATGGTAAAGAACGCCTTCATTTCTTGCGTTTTTCCCGCAATTTCATCCCTGCCTATGAGGTTGCCGTCCCAAAAAACCCCGAAATTCGGGGAAATCTCCAACGCAAAGATTTCCGCGGGTGCTGCCTTTAAATAGATGCGCGCGTCCGACGCGCAAATGACGCACGTATGTAGTATAAATTGCCCTCACGACGACACTGCGTCGCCTACAAGCATTATCGATTGTAAAGATGAACCTTAGCGTTATATGATGTCAACGTATAAAGTACAGTCTTTCTCAAAAAGATAGACGGATTGTCTGTGCGGTCTCCTAGCGTCGCGGCTACAGAATCGCGGCAGGACCTGCTCGACCTTCCCACTTAGAGCATGCTCTCTTCGCATCCCTCGTTCGAGTCCCGCCGCGATAGTGCAGTCGCGCAATCAATCTATTTTTTTTTTTTGAGAAGGACTGTAGATCTTTATTGATTTGGAATGGTTGAACTATTGGGGATGAATTTTCTATTCTATGACGTTAGAAGGGTACATAGTTTTACATTTTTTCTGGAAGGGTTTTCGTCTTACCAAGCACTAACTCGGTTGATGAAGATTGCAGAAGAAATTGCATGATGTTTGCACAATGAAGAGTCGCCGTGTACATACTTACATGGAACTCCAAACGGCCATTTGAATACGGACTAGTGCCGCGGCGCGGCGCGGTACTCTGGCTGTCTGCTGCACTCCTTGACCGATAATGCTTTGACCATGCTCTCTGATACTCTCTGTCCAACATTGGCGCACCACGGCACTGATCCGTATTCATATGGCCGTTGGGAGTTCCTTATACAATGCATGATTGATCCAATTAATGGGTAATCCAATCCATGACCAATAAAAAGCAGAAATCGCACCTTCAGGGAATTGGCCCAAATCTTTCGTCCAATCCATCTCAGATGACGAGACGCATCCCATGTTACCTACCAAGTGTTAAGAGGACAGCCTGTTCATAGATAGTGAGGATGACATCGCTGAGGGAAAGCATAGATTCAAAGACAGAGACTCACCTCAGGGATTGCTTTCTAGGTTAGTGCTGAAGTAGAGCTTGCACGAACTGGCGAGAACAACAGTGTACGTGAAATGACTCACAATAAGAACCCCGATGACCGACCCGTCTTTACAAATGAGTTGCAGTCACTGTTCGGTTTTTAACACGGTGACACACGGTTGCTACATACATGAAACATGGACTGGTGCCACAAACTACAATAAGTTGGGCCCTCGTTGAACGATTTGTTGATTATTTCGTAGCAGTTGACGCACATCACTGGAATCAGCGCGTCGAGCTAGTCCAGGCATTGCTAANCATCAACACCACCGATTACCCTATAAGCAAATCTTTGGAGAAATTTTCTTTTCAAGCCTGAGGTCGGTAACGGGGCCGCTGAAGTACAATATTATCCATGAGAGGCATGATGGAGGCTCCAGGAACACGGAGAAATGCGAAAATTCTCAAAATCCATCAAATAGCTAAGGAAAACCCCTAGATATAGCATCACGGAATCATCACCCTTATATTCTTGCTGGAATCTTGAAAAAAGATGATATTTTTCAAGCGAAAGCCGCAAAAATACTGAACCCCAGTTTAGCATCGATTCTGGTAGATTTTTCAATGAATCCTCTCCAAAAATCAATATGGTCTACGCCCACTCCAGGGGCCGTATGCATATGTCTCCCGCGACGCTCCCTGCGGGGAGCGGGAAGAAGATGGGCGGTCTCCAGCGATGCACACGTTCGCGGGGATACAGTATCCCTCTCCCCGCGGGGAGAGATTCTTCCCCTTACTCCGGACCAAAGGGAAGGTGCCGTTTTGCTATTTCCAGACGTTGTTTTGACGCGGTTTCACGAATTCTAAGCGTTTTTCGTTGTTTTGTCGCATTCCTCATCCCTTCTTCGTGCTTCGCTTGTGTGCCTGCTAAAAGTGACTTCTTTTTAGCCGTTGCTGTACCATTCTATTGGCAGGAACTCCATGTTAGAATGTGAAGCGGCGACAGCAACAACTAAAAGGAAGAATGCTAGCAAAGGTGCACAAGGGTGGATACTGTTGTATCCCGGCAGCCCCGTTACCTGCCCAAGGCTCTAAAATGTGTACCTGTTCGAAAATTTGATTAAAGGAATGTTTGAGGGTGTTGTCATATCATGTTCGCTTCACATGGTATTGTCGATTTTGTTGATTTTATCATTTTATTCAACAATGACTTCCCTCTCAAGCTGCCGGTATACTCTTCAAGGAGTATAGCACCCCTTATGGGCGAGTTCATTTTCGATACATATTGATTGTGGGCGGTCCGATATCGGCGACAAACCGTTCGCAATCGATAGTATCAGAAATTAAGTCGCGACGGCGATGCCAGATGCTATACTCCTCGAGGAGTATACCCGCAGCCTCACGATCCTATCGTTCTGAAAACTTCCTTAGAGTGGAGTAGACATCAACACCACCGATTACCCTATAAGCAAATCTTTGGAGAAATTTTCTTTTCAAGCCTGAGGTCGGTAACGGGGCCGCTGAAGTACAATATTATCCATGAGAGGCATGATGGAGGCTCCAGGAACACGGAGAAATGCGAAAATTCTCAAAATCCATCAAATAGCTAAGGAAAACCCCTAGATATAGCATCACGGAATCATCACCCTTATATTCTTGCTGGAATCTTGAAAAAAGATGATATTTTTCAAGCGAAAGCCGCAAAAATACTGAACCCCAGTTTAGCATCGATTCTGGTAGATTTTTCAATGAATCCTCTCCAAAAATCAATATGGTCTACGCCCACTCCAG
>JARK01001372.1:417643-432531 GCA_000688135.1 Ancylostoma ceylanicum
TGTCTCGGTTTTCTTGATAGTTGTTCATCACATTTGATGATAACTAATGAGAAAACTAACTGACTATCGAGAAAATCCCATAATGTGATGTCCCGGAGAGGATTGTCGCTCGAGCGGCGTGGTCGCGCCGCGTTCCTTTCGAGGCCGCAGACGGGTCACCGCCATTAACGCCCACTGTAAGTTCCGCCATGTTGCTATGGTTCAGGGCTGTGCGTTAGAAAAATCTCAAATTTCGATAATGCATAATTCATTACGTTAATAACGCACAGCCCTGCTATGGTTGCCTCACGTCCAACGTGATAAAGAATATGAGGACGTGGAGGAATTAACCTCATCTTGGACCTAGTCCAATATGCAATATGAGCGAAAAGAAGTTGTCGTGTGAACCATCAATATTCATCACCCATGTTGAGCAGCCTCCCATGAAGCGAGAATCCGTCACAGAACATGTTTTTTTTTNCCGCTTCGCGGCGGTCTGCCTCGGACCCGTAAGCCACTTCACCTTTGGGCAAATTGAACTCGGAAATTTTTACCCAACCGAGCCAGAGCGCCGCTTCGCGGTGTTCTGCCTCGGACCCGTAAGCCACTTTACCTTTGGGCAAATTGAACTCGGAAATTTTTACCCGACCGAGCCAGAGCGCCGCTTCGCGGCGTTCTGACTCGAACCCGTAAGCCACTTTACATCAGGGCAAATTGAACTCAGAAATTTTTACCCGGGCCAGAGCGCCGCTTCGCGGCGTTCTGACTCGAACCCGTAAGCCACTTTACATCAGGGCAAATTGAACTCAGAAATTTTTACCCGGGCCAGAGCGCCGCTTCGCGGCGTTCTGCCTCGGACCCGTAAGCCACTTTACCTTTGGGCAAATTGAACTCGGAAATTTTTACCCGACCGAGCCAGAGCGCCGCTTCGCGGCGTTCTGACTCGGACCCGTAAGCCACTTTACATAAGGGCAAATTGAACTCGGAAATTTTTACCCGGGCCAGAGCGCCGCTTCGCGGCGGTCTGCCTCGGACCCGTAAGCCACTTCACCTTTGGGCAAATTGAACTCAGAAATTTTTACCCGAGCCAGAGCGCCGCTTCGCGGCGTTCTGCCTCGGACCCGTAAGCCACTTTACCTTTGGGCAAATTGAACTCGGAAATTTTTACCCGACCGAGCCAGAGCGCCGCTTCGCGGCGTTCTGACTCGAACCCGTAAGCCACTTTACATCAGGGCAAATTGAACTCAGAAATTTTTACCCGAGCCAGAGCGCCGCTTCGCGGCGTTCTGCCTCGGACCCGTAAGCCACTTTACCTTTGGGCAAATTGAACTCGGAAATTTTTACCCGACCGAGCCAGAGCGCCGCTTCGCGGCGTTCTGACTCGAACCCGTAAGCCACTTTACATCAGGGCAAATTGAACTCAGAAATTTTTACCCGAGCCAGAGCGCCGCTTCGCGGCGTTCTGCCTCGGACCCGTAAGCCACTTTACCTTTGGGCAAATTGAACTCGGAAATTTTTACCCGACCGAGCCAGAGCGCCGCTTCGCGGCGTTCTGACTCGAACCCGTAAGCCACTTTACATCAGGGCAAATTGAACTCAGAAATTTTTACCCGAGCCAGAGCGCCGCTTCGCGGCGTTCTGCCTCGGACCCGTAAGCCACTTTACCTTTGGGCAAATTGAACTCGGAAATTTTTACCCGACCGAGCCAGAGCGCCGCTTCGCGGCGTTCTGACTCGAACCCGTAAGCCACTTTACATCAGGGCAAATTGAACTCAGAAATTTTTACCCGAGCCAGAGCGCCGCTTCGCGGCGTTCTGCCTCGGACCCGTAAGCCACTTTACCTTTGGGCAAATTGAACTCGGAAATTTTTACCCGACCGAGCCAGAGCGCCGCTTCGCGGCGTTCTGACTCGAACCCGTAAGCCACTTTACATCAGGGCAAATTGAACTCAGAAATTTTTACCCGAGCCAGAGCGCCGCTTCGCGGCGTTCTGCCTCGGACCCGTAAGCCACTTTACCTTTGGGCAAATTGAACTCGGAAATTTTTACCCGACCGAGCCAGAGCGCCGCTTCGCGGCGTTCTGACTCGAACCCGTAAGCCACTTTACATCAGGGCAAATTGAACTCAGAAATTTTTACCCGAGCCAGAGCGCCGCTTCGCGGCGTTCTGCCTCGGACCCGTAAGCCACTTTACCTTTGGGCAAATTGAACTCGGAAATTTTTACCCGACCGAGCCAGAGCGCCGCTTCGCGGCGTTCTGACTCGAACCCGTAAGCCACTTTACATCAGGGCAAATTGAACTCAGAAATTTTTACCCGAGCCAGAGCGCCGCTTCGCGGCGTTCTGCCTCGGACCCGTAAGCCACTTTACCTTTGGGCAAATTGAACTCGGAAATTTTTACCCGACCGAGCCAGAGCGCCGCTTCGCGGCGTTCTGACTCGAACCCGTAAGCCACTTTACATCAGGGCAAATTGAACTCAGAAATTTTTACCCGAGCCAGAGCGCCGCTTCGCGGCGTTCTGCCTCGGACCCGTAAGCCACTTTACCTTTGGGCAAATTGAACTCGGAAATTTTTACCCGACCGAGCCAGAGCGCCGCTTCGCGGCGTTCTGACTCGAACCCGTAAGCCACTTTACATCAGGGCAAATTGAACTCAGAAATTTTTACCCGAGCCAGAGCGCCGCTTCGCGGCGTTCTGCCTCGGACCCGTAAGCCACTTTACCTTTGGGCAAATTGAACTCGGAAATTTTTACCCGACCGAGCCAGAGCGCCGCTTCGCGGCGTTCTGACTCGAACCCGTAAGCCACTTTACATCAGGGCAAATTGAACTCAGAAATTTTTACCCGAGCCAGAGCGCCGCTTCGCGGCGTTCTGCCTCGGACCCGTAAGCCACTTTACCTTTGGGCAAATTGAACTCGGAAATTTTTACCCGACCGAGCCAGAGCGCCGCTTCGCGGCGTTCTGACTCGAACCCGTAAGCCACTTTACATCAGGGCAAATTGAACTCAGAAATTTTTACCCGAGCCAGAGCGCCGCTTCGCGGCGTTCTGCCTCGGACCCGTAAGCCACTTTACCTTTGGGCAAATTGAACTCGGAAATTTTTACCCGACCGAGCCAGAGCGCCGCTTCGCGGCGTTCTGACTCGAACCCGTAAGCCACTTTACATCAGGGCAAATTGAACTCAGAAATTTTTACCCGAGCCAGAGCGCCGCTTCGCGGCGTTCTGCCTCGGACCCGTAAGCCACTTTACCTTTGGGCAAATTGAACTCGGAAATTTTTACCCGACCGAGCCAGAGCGCCGCTTCGCGGCGTTCTGACTCGAACCCGTAAGCCACTTTACATCAGGGCAAATTGAACTCAGAAATTTTTACCCGAGCCAGAGCGCCGCTTCGCGGCGTTCTGCCTCGGACCCGTAAGCCACTTTACCTTTGGGCAAATTGAACTCGGAAATTTTTACCCGACCGAGCCAGAGCGCCGCTTCGCGGCGTTCTGCCTCGGACCCGTAAGCCACTTTACCTTTGGGCAAATTGAACTCGGAAATTTTTACCCGACCGAGCCAGAGCGCCGCTTCGCGGCGTTCTGCCTCGGACCCGTAAGCCACTTTACCTTTGGGCAAATTGAACTCGGAAATTTTTACCCGACCGAGCCAGAGCGCCGCTTCGCGGCGTTCTGCCTCGGACCCGTAAGCCACTTTACCTTTGGGCAAATTGAACTCGGAAATTTTTACCCGACCGAGCCAGAGCGCCGCTTCGCGGCGTTCTGACTCGAACCCGTAAGCCACTTTACATCAGGGCAAATTGAACTCAGAAATTTTTACCCGAGCCAGAGCGCCGCTTCGCGGCGTTCTGCCTCGGACCCGTAAGCCACTTTACCTTTGGGCAAATTGAACTCGGAAATTTTTACCCGACCGAGCCAGAGCGCCGCTTCGCGGCGTTCTGACTCGAACCCGTAAGCCACTTTACATCAGGGCAAATTGAACTCAGAAATTTTTACCCGAGCCAGAGCGCCGCTTCGCGGCGTTCTGCCTCGGACCCGTAAGCCACTTTACCTTTGGGCAAATTGAACTCGGAAATTTTTACCCGACCGAGCCAGAGCGCCGCTTCGCGGCGTTCTGACTCGAACCCGTAAGCCACTTTACATCAGGGCAAATTGAACTCAGAAATTTTTACCCGAGCCAGAGCGCCGCTTCGCGGCGTTCTGCCTCGGACCCGTAAGCCACTTTACCTTTGGGCAAATTGAACTCGGAAATTTTTACCCGACCGAGCCAGAGCGCCGCTTCGCGGCGTTCTGACTCGAACCCGTAAGCCACTTTACATCAGGGCAAATTGAACTCAGAAATTTTTACCCGAGCCAGAGCGCCGCTTCGCGGCGTTCTGCCTCGGACCCGTAAGCCACTTTACCTTTGGGCAAATTGAACTCGGAAATTTTTACCCGACCGAGCCAGAGCGCCGCTTCGCGGCGTTCTGACTCGGACCCGTAAGCCACTTTACATTAGGGCAAATTGAACTCAGAAATTTTTACCCGGGCCAGAGCGCCGCTTCGCGGCGTTCTGCCTCGGACCCGTAAGCCACTTCACCTTTGGGCAAATTGAACTCGGAAATTTTTACCCGACCGAGCCAGAGCGCCGCTTCGCGGCGTTCTGACTCGAACCCGTAAGCCACTTTACATCAGGGCAAATTGAACTCAGAAATTTTTACCCGGGCCAGAGCGCCGCTTCGCGGCGTTCTGCCTCGGACCCGTAAGCCACTTTACCTTTGGGCAAATTGAACTCGGAAATTTTTACCCGACCGAGCCAGAGCGCCGCTTCGCGGCGTTCTGCCTCGGACCCGTAAGCCACTTTATCTTTGGGCAAATTGAACTCGGAAATTTTTACCCGAGACAGAGCGCTGCTTCGCGGCGCTCTGCCTCGGACCCGTAAGCCACTTTACCTTTGGGCAAATTGAAATCGGAAATCTTTGATCATTCTATTCATCATAGTTCGATTCTGATTTTTTTCCTCCTGCCAACTTGCTAACTACGTTGATGCTGCTTACGTAACAAGAAAACATCTTTTTCCTTTGTTTTCAGTGAGCATTGCTGCATGCTGTCTGCACTGATAGATTCCCCTAAGCAATCGCCTGGGGTTCGTACCAGATCAAAGTGGCTCCTCTGAGTCCGCCCCGGTATGGACTTGAACAGTTTCGTGCTTAGGCGTGCGGATCTTAAGGAATGACGTGTTGCAGCGATGTAACTGCGACATCCCATCTGAAACCGCCCTTTTTTACCTACGTAAGCACTAACGTAGCCAGTCAGTTCAACTTTTGAGAAAAAAATCCATCAACTTGTGCCTTGCTATTTGACTGACTATGAATAAATAAATAAATAAATAAATTCGCAGTAATATTTTTTCCTAAATTAATGCTTTGCGTCTCTCTAAAAATTTAAATTTATGTAGATATGTATCTATTACGCTGATATTTCTGACAAAATAAACTCAAAAGTGTTCAGGCCATGTACAGGAGACTGAACCGATGCAGACTCGCTCGCACCGTGGGATTGAGAGTGAGAGTGACTAAGACAATGACGTGCAATGTGTGGATGCGCAGACGATTAAAGTGTCTAGCCGCAGATGGTGGAGCGTGTGCAACCGGATCTGGACCGCTAGGAATCTTCTACACCAAGTCTCCTACATGTATGTTCTCATAGGCATTCATGGCATTCTAATTTTAACTTCGTCACTACAAACCGCCGTATGCGCATGATCCTCCTTGCCAGTGTCATTGTCATTCCCTTCGGTTATTTCACGGCTAGAAAACGGGTGAATTTTTAATCTTGTTCGAATGAACTGTATACCAGGGATGAGCGGATTATCCGTATCCGGTTGTCCGTTTTGCCGTTATCCGGGTGTTTTTCCTTATCCGTTATCCGCACCGTTATCCGTGCATTTGGCACCGGATAATGGTGCGGATAAGGCAAAAATGGGCAGATTCAACTGCGCGTGATTTAACTGCGCGTGGTGTTCTGCAGAGGCGTTTGGGGGGGAGGGGGGAGAGAAGTCATCCACAGACCATTTTGTGCAGTTCTTAGGCACAAACGTTTTCTCTCTAAACAATTCCTATGAGCTTCGATCCTGCGATATCTGTGTGAGGAATTCTTTTTGGTGAGTTAGAGCGGTGATTCGATAAAATTGATCCATTTTTAGGCCTTGAAAACGACGTATTGTCGAAACGTTGGCCAATAAACGTGTTCCTATAACAACCTGTTCAGCAGAAAAATCACTGAAGATATAAATCATCCTAAATAATGCCCAGGTTTTATGATAAGAGGACATGGAGTTTGATACATGTGTCCTTCAATTCACAAGTCTAATGGCTAGTCTGTGAGTGTGAGTCAAATATGAGTCCAAAGATTCCGAATGGAAGCTTTTACCAAAGCGAAAGCGTTCTCGGAAAGAACTTCTTTACATCTTATAATCTCGCCATTCTAACTTCGTAAACTTCCTCAAAATCTCGTGTTGATTTGACTTTTCGCTCAGGAAATGGAAGATTTTCTGTTGAGGAAACATAGCTTCTCAATAGATTCTTCCGAGTTTTGGAAAACCATGCTAATTCGGCAAAGCATCCTTCTCTATATATAATAAAGCGCTAGGACATTGGACGAAATATACTGTCTCATCGCTGCTGGAAAGTCGAGAGGCGCTGATTTTTCGAGTTCTTATATAGATCTATAGGAGGAGATTACTTGGTAATGAGTACTTGACTTAACTAAAGGAGAGAAAAAAATTCTCTCCGAAGACGACATGTCTTGTGAACAGGATAAGGTTTCCGTCTTGAATGGTACACCTACTATTTTGAGAGGTATTACCTCTTGTATCAACTTTTTTTAAATAAAATTCTCGTCATAATCACGTTTCGCTACGATGACTGTTACTAAAAGGTGTTTTCTTGGATGCTTATCCGTTATCCGTTATCCGGTATCCGTTATCCGGCCATTTTCGGCCTATCCGTTATCCGCGCCGTTATCCGGGTAATGAAAAATCCCGTATCCGCTCATCCCTGCTGTATACACATATGTGTTCATTCAGATGTTATGGAGAGCACACCACTGCTTTTTGTTCTTTGGATCAAGACTTCCAGAATTTCCAAGATTTGTATGTACGCACTGTTACACCGGCAAATTCCTCACCATTTACAACAATTCAGGACACACATTCTGGACAATAGGAGTTTATGCACAGTTGACCACATGGAACAAAATGAAAGAACATCTATAGCAGAAACTATTGCAGCAGAAAACGACAAACGACTACAGATTCACTGGCCTGATGGGTTCCCCCACCACGGACTTCACGGGCTGCAACTCCGGCTGTATGGGCTCTTGTGCAGCCTGCGGTTTTCCCTGGATCGCGTTTGCACCTTCATGCCCAGGCCCCTGGAGCACGTCCGCGCTGTCATGCCCGGCCCCTGACTTCTCCTCGGCAAGATCGTAAACCACTTCCTCTGGCCCAGTCTCATTCAGACGCTGCATGCTGACTTCCCTCTTGAAGCCCCCGACCACGTTCTTCTCGGGGAGACGGCGAATTTCGGGAGGTTCCTCTGTCGTTGAGAAGTTTGTACGGAATACTTTAGCCAGCTTGGTCCAACCATAATTATCGGAGCCGCTCGATACCATTTTCGGAGCAGGGCTGGATGGCTGGGTGATATCCTTTTTTGGCGAAGGTGTAACAAAAGAATAGTTGAGGAATTTCATAAGAGAAATTGGTGAGGCTGATGGGAGAGTCGTCGTCTGTTCGTTTACTGCAGTAATGGGAAACACTGTGCGGTTCTTTGCCGGTGTTTCTGGTGCGGCCGTGGATGCTCTCTCCTCTTTTCTTTCAACGAGGGGAAACGTTAATTTGGGTAACAGAATAGTCGAAGAGTTTATAGCTGCGGCTTCTTGGTGGATAGTATTCTTATTGATCTGGTGAACGTCTGACTTTGGTGGACTGGCTTTGGCTGAAAAAGGGGACAACCATGGGAAATGACAGGAACCTCCTAAGCAAACAAGTGGTCCTCACCCTTGGTTTTGCTGGAGTTAAGGTGACCACAGAGCCCCGCATCGTCGCCAGCTTCATCTTTACAATCGCGCACTTCCTCGCACTTTTGAGCACGGGATATACAGCTTTCACCGCATCTGCAACGGATTGAGTACAATTCTTCCGTGCCAGGATACGACCAATATGATTCCTAGTACACCGGAGGCAAACCAAAAACCGATTAATTTAAACAATTTGATTATTAATTTAGACACCGATTCGCAAATTTGAGAGCTCAGAGAGATATAAGCATTAGCGCGATCTGTACTTCTGTATGTAAATGCTTGCGTTTGACGCGCGTGCGTCTGTGTGATGAAGGATAAGGGTAGTCGCACCCCTGCTGCAGCTCAAATGCATGCATTTGCGGTTTCAAGGTGGCCACACGTTTTTTCCATTGAGAATGCACATGCCACAATTACCGATCTTCATGGGAGATTTCACGCAAAAGGATGCGTACTTCAGACGCGCGACTTCCGCAAGCATTTACTTGAAGGCAGTGTCCAGGCAAAATTTTCGACACTTCAAATCTTTCGTTTTCTTACTCTAATCGCCAAGCTGATTGCAATTGTACAGATTTTGCCCACGAAAACCTCGAAATTTGTGGTTTTTAGAGGGTTGAAAGTTACGGTGTGGACGAGTTGTCCGGCCAAGGATGAAAAGTGGCAATGATGCTTCACGAGCTCCTACATTTCGGAAAACCCAGCTGATTTCTGTTGATCATAAACTCAAAAGCTTCCTGAGGCACATTTACAACATCGTTCTACTCTTTTCGTTGGTAGTTTTACTAGTAATCAGCCTTTTTGCCCAATTGTAGTCGAAATTCTAGAGCGGTATCGATCGCAATACGTGTCAAATTCAAGAACACGTGTTCAACAAGCTGACCCATGTTGCAGAGAGTGCCATCCCTAGCATAACAGAATGGAGAGGGACCAGACTGTCAGACAAGGGAACATGTCTTGACCATCTCAGACAAGATTCGATCTGCCATCACGAAATCGTTGAAGGGGCGGAGCGGGCACTGAAGATAATGGATTTGAGTACTGGGTCTAAGGCGAATATCTCGCTTATTTCTGGGACGTTTTCGCTGAAACTTCGGCAAATGCCTATAGAGTCGACCCGCTTTCATAATCTGACGAGCACTCTCTGAAGTTGAATGGCAATACATTTGGCGAGGTTTGTTTCGCAACCTCGCAGACGAGCTTGCAAACTAGCCAGGCAAACGAATCCCGTCAAATGTGCCAAACAAGAAGTCCCGTAAAATGTTTCGCCATGCAAGCCTTGCCCTATGTGTCGCCAAACAAACTTGAATGCGCAAAAATTTCGATAACACCGGGAATCGTACTGTGGTTGTGATATTGGGAGTCCGCTGCCTTACCAACTGCGCCATCCGAGTCGACACCGATGACGATTGAATGATCCGCTAAGAATGAAAAGAACATCTACTATCTATTAATTGGCACTTCATGTGTGTGTGTGTGTGTGTGTGTGTGTGTGTGTGTGTGTGTGTGTGTGTGTGTGTGTGTGTGTGTGTGTGTGTGTGTGTGTGTGTGTGTGTGTGTGTGTGTGTGTGTGTGTGTGTGTGTGTGTGTGTGTGTGTGTGTGTGTGTGTGTGTGTGTGTGTGTGTGTGTGTGTGTGTGTGTGTGTGTGTGTGTGTGTGTGTGTGTGTGTGTGTGTGTGTGTGTGTGTGTGTGTGTGTGTGTGTGTGTGTGTGTGTGTGTGTGTGTGTGTGTGTGTGTGTGTGTGTGTGTGTGTGTGTGTGTGTGTGTGTGTGTGTGTGTGTGTGTGTGTGTGTGTGTGTGTGTGTGTGTGTGTGTGTGTGTGTGTGTGTGTGTGTGTGTGTGTGTGTGTGTGTGTGTGTGTGTGTGTGTGTGTGTGTGTGTGTGTGTGTGTGTGTGTGTGTGTGTGTGTGTGTGTGTGTGTGTGTGTGTGTGTGTGTGTGTGTGTGTGTGTGTGTGTGTGTGTGTGTGTGTGTGTGTGTGTGTGTGTGTGTGTGTGTGTGTGTGTGTGTGTGTGTGTGTGTGTGTGTGTGTGTGTGTGTGTGTGTGTGTGTGTGTGTGTGTGTGTGTGTGTGTGTGTGTGTGTGTGTGTGTGTGTGTGTGTGTGTGTGTGTGTGTGTGTGTGTGTGTGTGTGTGTGTGTGTGTGTGTGTGTGTGTGTGTGTGTGTGTGTGTGTGTGTGTGTCTGTGCACGAGAACCAGCCACCAAAAACGAAAAATACCTACACCATGTTGTTCAGCGCGTCAAGTTATGTACGAAAAGGTTGCAAATTTTGATTTTACCTTAATTTACAGGTGTTTTGGACCACTCCTGTCATGTTCAAACATGTTAAGGACCGTCTGTTATGTTTACCACAGTTGCATTGAATGAGATAAGCCCAGACAGTATAAAAGGGAAGAGATGGGTAGGATCTCTTTATGTCGAAGGGAAGGAGCCAGGAAGGCGAAGAACGACACGGATGAGGGGTGGCGCTGTAGGGCTGAGCCGGCGCCCAGAAGAGGTGATAATGCTAAGGAAAGGGTACACTTTTGCGGCAACGGTGAGCCGGCGTCCAAAAGCGGGGACATGCCTAGAGACGGGTCTAAAGGTGTGATAAGGGGGCACCGGCGTCCAAAAGTTGGGAAACGCTCAGAGACGGGGCCAACGGTGTAGTAAGGGTGCGTCGGCGTCCAAAGTGGGGGGAGATGGGTCCACGGGTGGCGATCAGACGTGTGGAATCGCCTGGAAAATGAAGAAGTGCAGGAGCAGGGTCTAATTCTACACAAGGAGTGCACCAGTATTCATTGCGGCTTTCTCTCCTACATGCTTCCCTTCCTTTCCTACACCTACTCCCTCATCATTTATTTCCCCACTCTCTGTCCTTTCCATTCGTGTCTAAATGGAGCACCTACCCCCATCCTGTTTATATACACCAGTAGACCCTTATCACTTTAGTTACCACAACAGCCAAATAAACATATGCCATTTCAATGGTCATTTGCGCTGTATCGGTTACATTCGAACATCGATAGCCTACAGGGCCAACAAAGGAGAACCACTTGCGGAGACGGGAGAAGGCCACCTGTAATGGATTTGAGCAATTTTCAGGAGATTATTGGCTCTACATGGGTGAATATTAATTTGTATCTTTCGAAAGGTTCTCCAGGGTTTTTTTATATAATGTGAAGTATGCGAGCGAAGCGAGCATTTATAGAAGTCTGGAAGTCCGGCGTTAGCCGGACGGACAGACTGGTACATATTAACCCGTAAAATGTATCGCCAAACAAGAAGTCCCGTAAAATGTATCGCCATGCAAACCTTGCCATTTGTATCGCCAAACACCCGTAAACTGTCTTGCCAACAGATTCTCTTTCCTTTTGTATTGCCAAACAGGCTCTTCACTCATTCTCCCGTAGAATGTATTGCCAAGCAAAATTTTATCCCGTAAACTGTCTTGCCAAACACATCCTCTTGCCAATTGTATTGCCATTTAACATCAGAGCTTGAGCTCAATGATTTAGCCTGGACACTGCCTTTGAGGAGTATCTTTCATGCAGACCGGTCAAGGTGGCATGTACATTCTAATTGAAAATGTCGCGCTACCTCCACGAATACCAGCGAGACCGCAAATGGGAGCGTCTCACCTGCGAACAAGCTGCGTCGAGGCTGCGACAGCGCCTCTCCTCCATTATATAGACGCAAGCGGGTAAAGCGCCTATCTCTAACATAAATTGCCCTTTACAGCATTTCATATCTTTCTCTCAGGGTTATACTGTTCTTCCTTTTAAAGTGATTTCTGATGTTCAAAATCGAAATCATTTGCTCCTGACACTCCATTCCTGGAACTTACTGTTAGACGAAAGACCAAAAGGAATCAGAGCCGAACCTGGAAAAGAAGACTCCCTTAGGATTTCCCTCACCTGAATGAAGTCCTGGCGCCTACATTACGCCTGCAGCCTTTTAGGCCATCTGAAAGCCTCTTTCAGAAAGTAAGGACAGTATGTCTTGCTCGATTCCTACTCGTATGGAATAAAATTAAATATACAGTGGCGGTCAAAAGTGTTGCAACAAGTGGTTTTTTGGAAAAACTTCCTTGAGGATAACGCTCGATATCGAAAGGACTGTGGAGTGTGCTGAAATCAAACACACTCAGCTTAGGTTAGAGTAGCTTGAGGAACAGGGCAGTCCTTCAAACTGCTGACGGAGTGGGCTAGGAGACAGAAAGATACTCAGAGGGCTCCTGCCAGACTTACCTCAAATAAGATGGTGAATGCCAGTCAATGATCGGCGCACATACTTTTCCTGGTGGATAAGAGCTAAATACGTTGCGAGGAACCCAATTCGTGGTGATACAACGACTATGAGTGTAATCCTGTGAGATATTGTGGACAGCCGCAAATGACAGATCCCGACCTCTGTGAATAAATTCTTTTATTTGAAAAAGTATTTGGTGGAATGGTGAGGTTTTAGCTTTCTTTTATTCCGCATGAGTATCTAATGCTGATATAAAAATTTCAACACCATTCCACCAGATACTTTTTCAAAGAAAAGAATTTGTTCACAGTGGTCGGGATCTTTCATTTGCAGCTGTCCATAATATCTCACAGAGTTACGCCCATAGTCATTGTATCACCACGAATTGGGTTCCTCGCAACGTATTCAGCTCTTATCCACTAGGGAAGGTATGTGCGCCGATCACTGACTGACATTCATCATCTTATTTGAGGTCAGTTTAGCAGGGCCCTCTGAGGATCTTTCTGTCTCCTAGCCCACTCCGTCAGCAGTTTGAAGGACAGCCCTGTTCCTCAAGCTATTCTAACCTAAGCTGAGTGTGTTTGGTTTCAGCACACTCCACAGTTCTTCCGATATCGAGCGTTATCCTCAAAGAAGTTTTTCCGAAAAACCACTTGTTGCAATACTTTTGACCGCCACTGTATATACTATCTTCAGCAAGAACGTTATTTTAAGCGCAGCTCCTGATTTTCTACTGGAGCAAAGGTCAAAATGAATAACCAGCCGAATTTTGCAGAGCAGGGAAAGCTTGCTTTACTCCATTGCAAGTAGATTTACTGTTTACTTCATTACATCCTTTAATAAGCACCTGTGCTGAGAAGGGCCGCAGCCATCATCGCTTTTCTTGTGGCTTCCATCGCAGCCTGCCTCGTCTTCTCCGCGGTCGCAGTCCTGAACTGCTGATTTACAAATTTGCTTTTATGCAGGTTGTCGAAAGAGGTTCCCGTCACTTCCATTTTTTAAACCAGTTTTTTATTCTTCAATACAATTAACAGTCATTAAACAAGTGAGCCATTAGTGCGACACCATATTGAGGTAACTTATGGATGCTGCCTGCATTGGAATCTTTGGGTTTCGAAGCAAACAAAAAACTCGCTGGGCCATTTTTCGCATTGATACAGATCGTCGAATTTTCTGTCAGCTGACGGGAATTTCTCATCAGGTATGTTTTTCTTTCCAACGCTATCGCTGCTATGCCACATGAATTCGTAAAGCAGATGCGGTGAAACTTGCCCAAAGTGAAGGACGATTTCTACATTCATAACCTTAACGGCAATGAAGGCATATTTGATGTGAATAGATCATCGCTCACCCTTCACATAAGTATTGAGTAATTTTTAAAACAATCCCAAGACCTAGGGCATAAGCTGCTACAGCTGTTGAAAAAGTGACGAGGAAGTTTTCCGACAACCTGGTAAATGTGGTATATGTATATTGCGAACCCAATGTCCATCACAGAGCCATTCGTTTGGGATACATCTCGGCATACCTCCGTGCAGACAGTCTGGTTGATTTCCCAGGCAAGTGATGTTCGCTGGAACACGCAACTTTTCGTGGGCATGACCTCGAAAATGTAGATGAAGAGTCTCTTATTCTTGAGTAAGTCTAGAACGTAACAAAATGCAGCAGTTGGAATGCTGTGGAGCTCATTGTACATACTTATGACCGGATAAAATCCAATTATTCATCGCCAGCATCCAAAAACTTACGAACAGAGTCGAAAAAGTTTGATTTTTTCGGAAAAAAGAAAGACTACAACCCTTCTCATCCTTCCTCCAGATCTGTAGTGTTCGCTTTTTTGGAACATCCAAACTTTTGATTTATTCGAAAATTCCGATTTTGAGTATACCTAATCATTATCCATACATATTATTAATATTATCCTGAGTACGGTGCTCAAGCATCTCCTATTACTGCGGGCCTCTACCGCTTTGCCATTCATGCCCCCGATCTCCGGTTTTTTTGCCTTTACTTCGTACTTTTCCCCAAGTACACTACATTCAGCGCCCACACATTCAAACAATCGACCCCGAAATCCTGGAATGACAGAAGGCCCCTTAGGACCAAAAATCTATGGAAAACTGCTTCATGTTGCACATCATTTCGTAGTTGCGGTACTCGCGTGCCTGCTACTGCTGTCAAATAAAATTCAACGAGGTTCATATGAGCGAATTCGCTCGTAAATATCCCCGGAAACTGCCGTCGCATCTAGAAACGGTTCGTCACTAATGTGATCCTTCTTTGCAACTTAATGCAAACCATCTATGAGTTCTGGTTGACAAGATTAGCAAATCATAACAAGGCATTCGAGCTAGTTCTTGGTTCTTTTTTGTTCGTCTAGAGAGAATACCTAGTGCAGTAGCGCACGCAGGGGAGAGGGGAGGAGTGGAGAGAGAAAAATGGTCGCCGAGTTTCCAAAGTTACTTTACAAAATAGCTACGAATCTTGTATTAGTTCACTTTAGTTGTTCATTTTTTGTTCTTGATTTCTAAATATTAACTGTTAACATTAATTGTTTATTATTTGTAAAGATGTTTTTATTGATTTCATTTTACGTCTCGCTCCCCAGGCGGCGGAGACCCCACCTT
>JARK01001372.1:433772-463316 GCA_000688135.1 Ancylostoma ceylanicum
GGTGTTGGAGTTTGTACCTCCATCGATAGCTGTTTTCGTTCTATTGCGAAGGTAAAAAGACTGTCGATGGTAGTAACCGATGAGTGAGACGGCTAGCACCGCCATCCTTCCGTTGTAGCCATCGTTGAGCGATACACTCACAGCATTTTGTTTGGAACATGGATAATTGAAAGGAGAGGAAGCAGCCAGAATCGGTTCCATCTACGTAGTAGTCCACAATAATTGCTTCACGCTTGGAGAACAGCCCCACATCGCTACGTTTTCCGTAGGCGTTTGATCTGTTTTTATAAGCACCGAATCGTCTGAGAATATCTACGCACCATTGGAGGTGCTAGCCCTTTTCCAAAAAATTCACGGCAAGCTTCTCCACAAGGCTTGATAAAACAGATGTGTCTTTGACTCTTTGTTCTTTTAAGGCTTTGTTCTTAGTTTTTCAATATCAAATTTGGTTTCTATGTAGACATATTTTTGAAATACTGGGACACTATGTTCCCGTTCGGGGGGACCACACGTCTTTTCAACGCAGTTCCCCTACCACCAGTTTGTCACCGCTAGTTACCATACTGCTCCTAATCTTTGCAAAAAGGACGCGCCCGACGCGTTTTTGTGTCGCAAGCGTCGCACGCGCATAACTCGCTCCAGAATGGAGCTTTTGCGATTCTGAAGAGAGGGTCTTATTCAGCGCGTTGTGGCGAAGCTCCTCATACCCCGCATCACCGTATTTGGTTTTCGAAGATTTCTCAGCTAATTGTAGGAGTTGCTGTATCGAGAGATCCGATGTTTTATTTTTCGAGTGTCTCAGCAACTCCTACAAGTAGCTGAAAAGTTTTCGAAAACCAAATACGGTGATGCGGGGTATGAACAGCTTCGCCACGACGCACTGAATAAGAATCTGTCTTCAGAATCGCAAAAGCTCCATTCTGGAGCGAGTTATGCGCGTGCGACGCTTGCGACGCAAAAACGCGTCGGGCGCGTCCTTTTTGCAAAGATTAGGAGCAGTATTGTAGAGTCGAATAATATTCGAATAACTATTCGAATATTCGATTATTCGTTCATTCGAATATTCGAAGAAGTAGATTATTCGAATTATTCAAATAATCGAACATTCGATGTTTTCGAATTATTCGATTATTCGAATATTCGAATATTCGGCCTTTTCAAAATATTCGTTTATTCGAATATTCGAATATTCGGCCTTTTGAAAATATTCGTTTATTCGAATATTCGAATATTCGGCCTTTTCAGAATATTCGTTTATTCGAATATTCGAATATTCGAAAAAATATTTCGAGTGCAACACTCTAGTAGCAAACCAACTTTCGCCTAATGTGTCTCATCTGACTCTTGGACCCGTGTGCAATGTTACTTCTGGCCTACTCAACCTAGGAAAAGAGTATAAACCCTAATTCGAGGCGCCGCTCCGCCTAGGCTACCTTACTTCTGGCCTACTCGTCTCCTGAAATTCAAAGGTCTCTTTCAGATACCTGAGAAGCTATAGGTGCATGATGCATATCTATAGATGAATCTGACCTACTCAGTGAGACCGTTTTTCCGACCCGTGTCGTGATTTCTGTTGAAAGGCAAAACTTCCCCTATCTTCATGGAATAGGACGTAAAAATCCCAAAGAAGGTGTACAAGGATATGGTGATGAATCAGCAGCTCGCAAGAGCTGGCAACCGCTGTAGCTGTATTTATAACGTTTTGGAGTCCGATCCGCCTGGATAACAAAAGATGCGTATGGATCCTCGTCAGAATCCGACCAACGCAGATCGATGTGCATCTTTTGTTGCCCGACTGGGTCGGACTTCGACGCACTATAAATGCAGCTTATGAAAACTGCCACTGGAGTTTTCAGCTTGCCCATCAAAACAAAAAACACATGGTCTGTGAGAACAAATAGACCAGCGTTGAATCTTTGACGATGTCACTGGAGATCACGATCGGGCCGCAATGATGGGACATCCCAAGCGTAAAAGGGTTGTTACCCGCATCAGAGGAGAGGACATTAACCGATCCTCGCGACTTTTTGGTCCGTCACGTGGTCCTCCACAGAGAAGAGAAGTTTAGATTGAAACGATTCTCTCAACTCCAGTATATCTGGTCAAACCCCGGGGAAGAACAACTAACTCAGGTGAGGATGACACTTGGTGTGCGTCTCGTCGCTCCCATCGGGACAGTCGCGTGCTCCATCGCAGAGCCAGTTGATCGGAATACACTTCGGTCCATTCACACAAGCAAATTGATCCAGGGAACAAGTAGGCGACGCTGAAAGTGAAAACGTAGCGCTAAGGATTGATGTGTGTGCTTATAAAATGAGTGTCGATACCACCAAAGTCATGGTAGCTCAATCGAACAGCAATGGAGAAGATTGGTCACGAGGTGATCGCTCGAAAACTCACACTTTCCTGTATGAAGCACGAAGGGCAGGAAAAAGCACAGCTGAGCTTTGGACAGGAAGGACATCGAGTTCGTATAGAGGGCGTTGAAGTCAAAATGTTCGTCCGTTGCCAGGAGCTCACAATGCGAGGGCAGCCGCCGAATGCTCGGGGCTCATTCTTTCTTTCATCGCGTGCTGACCACCCAAAACAGGTGCAGAAACCTATCACAGCCGAAACACAAAGAATTAAAGGTGCCAGCTCTGCACATCCCTCATACTACGGTATTTCAATACGTTTTCAAGCACTTTCTGTGCGTTTCTTTATTGTGGGAGAGTATTGATGTGCCGCCCTTTGATCTTACAATTAGTCCAGACGCACACCCGAACCAATTTTTTTCAGAAACAGCATGGGTTAGTAGCCCACTCAAAGGAAATGTCAAGTTTGAGTGAAAGGTGAAACTCAAGCACTCAGACAGTTCACGAGAAATATGAGCGTGAAATCACCTTATCAGTTCAAAGCACCTGTGTCTAAGATTGGGATAGCATGCATAGAAAACGCAGATATTGTCCACAAAATACCCGGGAAAATGCTGCGGTATGTAGAAAGGGTGTGGGTCAAACTGAAATAGAACAATAACTTTATGGGTCTTTGCGCTTTTTCACTATTTAGTTCTACGCGCTCCCGAATTCGAATGAGGCAACACTTTGAACTCGAATATTTGTGTACCCCTGCCTTCATGATGCTTAAAGGCAAGGTCCGGGCAAAATTTCGTCTCCTCGATTTTTATTTAATTCGTCGCCCACGGCGATGCCTTGGACGGAAACAATCGAAAAAATCCTGAAAAAGTCCCACAACGAACGGTTCCCATCGACCAGTTTTGGTATGCCGTTTGCACGTTTGCAGCGGCCGTGCCTTCATATAACGTTATACTGCGCGCCCACATGTTGTCTATTGTGGCGTCGTAGGAAAAAAATCATCTTCAAATGACTGTGCAGTCCGTTTGATAAGGGTGGTTTCAGGAAGAGTTCGTTGAGGTGTCTGTGTCCATGCGCATCATCCAACTTTGTCTATTATGCAAGCGAGCATCTTTTGTGAAATGGAGCGTGTTTTCGTACGGCTACCGTAATCTCCAAACGTTTGATCTCATATCTTGCGATAGAGCTCACGTCGAGCTCTCAAATTTGATATACATGCTACACACATTGTGTGGACTCTATGAAACAGAAAACCTGGATAGGTAAGATTTTGGCCGGACCTTGTCTTTAAGCTTCATTCATAGTGCGTCGGAGTCCGATTCCGTCGGATAACAAAAGATGAGTATCGATCCTCGTCGGTCGGATTCCGACGAGGATCGATACGTATAATTTCTTACCCGACCGAATCGGACTCCGACGCACTATAAATGACGCTTTACTGAGTGAAGTGCTGATATATTAGGTTAGTGCGAAATTAATTGCCGTTTCGCGGTATGCCCAAATAAATTTTTTTCTTTTCTTTTTTCCCAATTCAACAGCTTTGAGCCAATTTCTTGCACATCCTGGTAGGGCTTGTTCTTCTCTTTCGAATAGTGCTTCAATATTCCGGTAAGCTTCTTCCTGAGCTTTTCGAGGGTCCTGAAAAATGATGAGCTGACGCGATTTCCGGATTATCATGTTGTACGAGTTCAAACTCAATCATTCTGCAGCGGAGGCAGCCCGTAATCTAGCTCTTGCCTTTGGCTCGGAGTCTCCTTCCGAAAGGACAGTGAGATGCTGGTTCGCGAAGTTTGCTTCTGGCGATTTTGACCTCGAAGGAAGAACCGGTCGCGGTCGAAGGGTGTCGCTTGACGATGAAGCACTGAGAGCAGCGGTAGAATCGAAACCCGATACAACCACTCGGGTGTTGGCAGCAGACTTTGGTGTTCACCATACTACAAGTGTGAAACATTTGGCCTCCATTGGCATGGTGAAGAAGATCCAAAAGTGGACACACTATGCAGAGTCCTACTGTTGTGACTGGGACCTGATGTATGAAAAGTTGCGTCCGGCAGTAGTAAACAGAAGTGGGCCTGTCCTACTTCAGGACAATGCTAGCTCTCATTCTTCAAAACTCACCCGGGAAAAACTGACGCAGTAAGGCATCGATGTTCTCTCCCATCCTCCTTATTCCCCAGACCTCTCCCCTACCGATTATCACCTTTTGCGAGCTCTCGATGCAAAACTGCGAGAGCAGGTGTTTCCTGATATGATGCATGTCGAAATCGCTTTCTAAATATTCTTAAATTCTCTTGATCTCACTTTGGATTGTAAAGGCATAAACTCTTCGCAGAATCGTTGGCAGAAATGTGTTGAATCTGATGGATTTTATTTTGACTAATAAAGTTGTGTTTGAGCCGAGCTACAACATTTTGAATTGGCGTGTCCGTCTCGGCAATTAATTTCGCACCAACCTAATATGTAAACTACAGTTGGACAATAGCCGTAAAGGCGTAAGGTTGTACCGTTCTCAGCAGTAAATTGGCCTTATCAGTTCTATTTCAAAAGGGACGATCACCGTGGAGATATCAGAAGGAACCAAAACCTCAGCTTCCGTTTTGCTGGAGTCGAGCTGAACATTTGAGATGTGTCTTCGTGAAGCTTTTCAGTAGATAGGATCACAATGTTGCTGCGCTTTCCTAGGAGTGAGGCAGATGGTTATGTTAATGTTAATGAAATTTTAGCAAAATTATGTGGCGCATTACTAGTTGACGAGGAGGGTGGCTAGAACTACGCCAAAGTGAACATAGTGTCTTCATTAATATTTTCCTAGAAAATCCGATAACTCGCTTCAATAGCGCACTGTACATGCATATATAGCTCCTCAACCTCACATGCCACAACTGAAGCTTCTGATTTGGGCAAGAGTAAGAGCGAGACTGTAGGCCTGCAGCAACGTAACTTTCAGGGCGTGAAGTATGTACACAACAATTCTTGACCTGCAGTCTTTCTGCACGGGTTTGATAGATCTTCTGCAGTAGCATGATACCAGCAACATCGTCCAGATTTGGAATCGAACTAGTGTGAAGGTTGCTCAATTTCGCTAGTACTTGATGTCAGAAATGTTTGTGTTCCAGTTCACAGCATCGATCGATATATCGATCATTTGGACGATACAGGTTAACTGAGCGTGTACTCCTATTGAATTGCACAACTGCAGATCTCAGGAACTTTAAAGGCAGCACCAGCCGAAATCCTCGACTCAGAGCTGGGGTTTCGGTGGTAAAGTAGAGAGTGAGCACATCACAAATGTGAGAAGGACACAAGGAATGACGACCTTTCTGCAAAGAAACAAGGATCGCTGTCGCGGCCACGCCGGCCTTTCAACGGCCCGACGCGCCAGTTAACGCTGTCGCGGTGGGTGGTCTGGCGCAGTGGAGGCGTGCAATGCGTACCATTCACAGGATTTCGTGGCGGGACGCACGCACACCCCTCGGTGGAGCACTCGTCCGCAGCTTTGACACATAGTTAAGAGCGCCTTCATTTATTGCATTTCTCGCTTTTTTCACGCAGTTTCATCCCTGCTTATGGGTTTACCGTCCCGAAAAACCCCGAAATTGGGGGAAATCTCCAACGCAAGGATTTGCGCGGGTGCTGCCTTTAAGTGGATCACTGCAATTGTTTCTCGGATAGAGCAGGAGTTGCTGTACAGTGAACTATTTTCAATGATCGAAATCGCTCCTTGTGTTGGTCTTTTCGTATAGTCATATTTACAGGAATAGTGACGACTCACGAAATATTTGGGCCCGACTAGCCATAATGCCGAGTATTTCTTACCAGACCGCGCAATTTGTCATAACTTCCCGCACGGCCCAAAATGAAAAAGATCATCAAAAAGACATGATTTCGCTTCCAGAATGTGTGCAGAAGACTTGTCATATGAAAACGCTCTGATGTGGATGTTTGTGAGAGTTCGCTGGGTCCTAAAGATAGTACAGACATGACCACCCTGATTCTGTTTTGGTTCCTTCGCTTCTTGAGTGATAACTACAGCAACACTATGGGTTGCAATTACAGGCCCACTGGGTTTTGATGTTCTCCAAAGCATGGCGTACTGCTGGCAGCGCTCCAGCGGCCAACCAGCTATCTATAGTCAACTCCAAATGTCCGTAGACAAGAGTTGGGACCGCGGCGCGGTTTTCCTCCGCGTCTCTGCCCCGCATGCCGCGCTGAATCCGTGCAGCAGATAGCGAGAGACCCGTGCCGCGGCCCAACTCTTGTCTACGGACATTTGGAGTTGACTATACATATGTATAGTCAACTCCAAATGTCCGTAGACAAGAGTTGGGACCGCGGCGCGGTTTTCCTCCGCGTCTCTGCCCTGCATGCCACGCTGAATCCGTGCAGTAGACAGCGAGAGACCCGCGCCGCGGCCCCAACTCTTGTCTACGGACATTTGGAGTTGACTACATGTATAGATCGCCAACACGCGTCATGACCTTTTTGTGGACGACACGCCAGCTTACGAAGGCTTCGTCACTTTCACACTTTCGTGGGTACTATCACGTGGTATTCACGCGACAGGACCCACGAAAGTCGAAAGGCGGACGTTCGAACGCACGAAGATCAGCTCTGTCGTTTTCGCGGAGATCGTTTTTTTTTTTCGGCCTCCTTCTTTGAATTTCACCGACTGGTATGAGTTTTGTATCCCTCAAAACCAAAAGGTTCGCAAAATTTTCGAATATGAAGATTTTGTTTGCTTGTTTTTTCAAAGATGTAGTTGCATTGAGAGTTTGGGTACTATTGTACATACTTCAGCGGCCCCACTACTGAGCCCAAACTCAGAATCACGGATTTCTCTGGAAACTCGCCTACGGAGGTAATTCGAGGTGCTGATCACGAATATCACATTCATTTCGCATGGTATTATCGATTTTATTGATTTTATCGATTTTTTTCGAAGTCTGACTCTTCCCGTGGAACTCCCTGAAAACTTGCATACCGGGGTTTTTGAAGGTACTGATTGCAAATACGATATGCATTTACCATTGAGAAAGCCGATTTCCAGGCGAACCCTGCAGGAAAGTTCGAAAGCACACCACCCCATGCAGACAAAATCTCAGGCACTTCTAGCGGACCATCCGCGTGCCAATTCCTTGGTTGCGGACCGTCCGCGGACCCAAAATGTGGGCGGGACCTCGCAGCGGACCATCCGCGGACCAGTTCTTCAAGCGGACCAGCCGCGCACCTTAATTTTTGCGTCAAATTTAGCATATCGGCGACGAAAAATCACACAAATTAGTTTATTTGAATTCAAATTAGCGCGATTGAGTTGACATTCAACTTTTTACGGTGCTTGCAGTGTTTTTTGTCGTTTTTGATTGTTTTCTTCGTGCGGTTTGAAGTGTTTTCTTGTGAAGCGATGCATCTTCCACTTCGTCAGTTATTTATTCGTATTTTTTTTTCTAATTTCGGTCATTGTCTTGTAGTAATAGCTCTCCTTTCAGGGTCTCACACCTTTGAACAGGCAGAGTCAGTTTGTTTGACATCCATGCCACTATTCTGTATTGGGAGAGGTATAACTCGAAGATTTCTCCAGTGCCGTTTTAGCAGGTTCACTGACAAGTTACGAGGATATTTCTTTTTTTTTTCTTGTATTGCCCTATTTGGTTAAGTCGTACGGATATCCACAACGCTTACACTCCATAAAAGAAACTTAAATACAGTCCGGGAAGGGGGAGGGGACATCTGCTTCGGCCTTACCCAGAACAGCTACATGGCAAAGGTGCAACAAAAGAGCAATAGGTGGCGGTGTAACTCATGTACAAGTCTGTTTGTAAGAAAATTCAAGCGCAAGTTGTGAAAAATGCGCATTTGTTACCAATTGGTCAGGCCCTGTGCAACATGGAGTCAAAGTCACACGAATGACAGTTACTTCCGCTAAAGTTGCCATTTCATTGAGTTTAATTCGCAAATTAGAGGACTAGTGTAGTAGGAAGCAGGGAAACATTTGAACATACAAAGGACTTCGATATAAAGAGCACTGTATAAGGTCGGAGCAAATGTCCCCCGGACTGTCATTAAGTTTCTGTCACTCCATACATCATTATCTCTCATAACAAATAATTGATTGCGATATATAGTGGCACAAGTTGTGGACAACCGCCCGGCAGGACCGTGAATATTTTGAAAAAGCCGGTTTGAGGAGATGTATGTAAAGCTCCCATTACCTTTAGTTCAAGATACAATCTTTTAGCTTTGTGAAATGTGTTTGGATTAGATGAACTCCATCTAAAGCATATGAGCATTTGGCGGCCGGATGTATGGTACAGTGAGCATCGATGGCGGTGACACATCCTCGGCCTCGTGTTGGGGTATACCATTTACTATGTTATTATTCCATATGTGTTCCATTAGCTGCCTTTTTTAGGGTCAAGTCGAGGATGCATTCAATGGTTAGTCCACGAAATGGGAGAAGTTTCCATCTGAAACTGAGGAGTTGGAATCACAGAACGCCTACTACTACGAAGACTATGGTTTCGATTTCATCAAACTCAGTGACGGAAATCCACCGCTTAGAATGGTCCCTATCAATCTTTGCGTTATGCTAGATGCACTTTACATATTCTCTTGTTGAGTTTTTTTTTGCTCACCGCTTCCTCGCATTGTTTGTTCGAAGTTTGGCAAGTGTTGAAGCTGTTCACCTTTCACTTTGTGTTTTCAGTATCGCGAATTGTCGTAACAGTAACATTCGCTACTTTCGCGTTATTGAGAAAACAGCGAATGGTGCTGTTACTTTGTTATTTGAACTGCATATTATTATTCTTCATAATGAAACATGAAAGTGAAAGAATAAATCCGGTAGTACGTATGAAGGTGGTGATTCTGAGTGTGATTCTGAGCATGTAGGCAGTGAAGAAGCTATAGGGAACGAGCTATCTGCTGGTATTCGTGAAAGGTGCGCGGCTGGTCCTGTAATGGGTGCGCGGCTGGTCCGCTGGCGAGCACCAGCGGACGGTCCGCGCACCCAAGTCCTGCCCAATTCTCATCCCTTACGCGGGCCGTCCTGTATTGGATGCGCGCGCCGTCCGCTGAAAGTGCCTGAGATAGGAGAAATTCAATCAAATCAAGCTTATATTGCAAAACAGCTACCATATTCGTGTTCAGCACCCTCAAAAACCTCTCCATGCAAAGTTTCAGCGAGATTGTGAGAGATGAGTAAAACTTGGCAAAAATCGATAAAATCAATAAAATCGATAATTTCATGCGAAATGACTATGATATTCGTGATCAGCACCTCGAATTACCTCTCTATGCAAGTTTCCAGAGAAATCCATGACCTTGAGTTTGGGGTCGGTAGTGGGGCCGCTGAAGTACAATAGTACCAGAGTTTGTAATATAATTTATAATGATATATCTTGGGTTTTCAGGGAAGTGAATTTTTGTGCCATCGAACAACTAAATAAATGGGCTGGAAACGTAAACAGGACATGGGTCAAAAATAGTCGTGAAATTGAAAACATACATTGCGGTTGCACTGCTCACAAATATTGATCACTGCGGTAGGTCAGGTCTCACAGCTTCGGCTTTAAAGTGTCATTTTCCCCCTCAAAACCTAATTCTGGCTACGAACTTCTCGTTGCAGATGACATGGCGGCTCCCGCCGGTGTTTGCGGTCGCAGCAGCTGGGACGAGTTAAGCAGAGGACGAGATGCGCGCAGCGGCCGTTCGGATCATCACTCGGTGCGTTCGGGGCGAGGTGATCGATGGGGTGGTCATCTTCCTCCGTCTCTCTTTCATCGCTCCCCCGGCGACATGCTGTCTCGTGCGGGGCCCTCGTCGTCCGCCATCGCCCGACTGCCCCTCTCCGTTCATCCTTTCCTCACTGTCGCCTCCCCGTCGTCCGCGCTCTCTCGTCGCTTTCGATAAGAGTGCGGGGAAGGAAGAATAGAAGAGAAAGGAGGGAGGAAGGCGATCGATCGCCGCCGCCTTTACCTGTATCCGTACAAAACAACTCCGCTGCAGCGCTTCTTCACATGAGAGGTTGGTTGTTTGTCAACTCTTCGCCGTCCCTACTCCACTTCTTTCCGCCAACTCTTCCTTTTCCTCGTCTTCCCTCTGTGGACCTGTTCGCAGAGCGGAGACTGATCTTGCAAGCGCCATCGAGAGGCGCTGTTACTCTCCAAAAGGCAATGTTTGCTCGCATTTCAATTACCAAACTATAATCGCTCGCTGGACCGACTGAATGAGTCTCGGTTTCCATGGTTATAGAAAGTCTTAATTAGTCGGATTACTCTCAGTGGAACGTCCACTTCATCACCCGCGTCATGTTTGCGCGCTTTTTAGCCTCATACTAAGACGTTGAGCGAACGGCACTGTTTGCAGGGTTTTTGCTCATTGCTCTGAATAATTTCTTGGAATTTTTGCGGTTCCGGAAGTAGTTCAAAATGCATTCAGGAAGCATAGTAAGAACACATCCTTTTTCAGTTTTAAAAATTACAAATTCACGTGGGTATGCTAGTTTGATTAATTTTTTGGAAACGCCATGTTTCTACAAATCAATTCTTTATGTCGTTTTAAGCTCAGGAACAGTAGCTTACGCCTGAAATAAAGAATTTGCGCTTGATGGTCGGGTCCTCAAAATTGTTAACAACTATGTAGGACTGCACAGTTGCATCGGCAGTTGTTGTGATACAGTGAAAAGTTCGTGAAGGTGCAAGGTTTTGCTGTTTTTGGGAGATTCAAAACCGTATGTGGCGTCCTAGAAACAAATGGAGTTTTTCCTTGTTTGCGGCCTTCAGGCTTTCGCCGAACATGCTAATTTATGATATTCTATGCTTGGAATGATTTCTCACAAAGTTAACATAGTTTGTCATTCTGAAGAAAGTCGCCAATGTTTTCAAATAGAGGTGAATACAAAGTGGAAGCAGGATCGTATCTACGGAAAATTCTCACAATGAATGCATCAAGAAAGTGACACCTGTGAACACCCAAGATTTGGTCATTTTTCATCCGTCTTTTTTTTCGCCGAACAGTTCTCTCCTTAGGTTTGAATCCGCCGTTACAACGACTTCATTCCAACTAAATTCGTGTATTAGATCTGAAAAATTGTAAAAGCCTCGTTTTCGGGGAGCGCTCACACAAATTTGCGGTTCTGAGTTGGGGTGGGCTTGGCGAAAAAAAAGAAACCTCTGCTATGGTAAAGTTTTCCGAGGCATTTTCAAGCATTCATTACGCAGCTAATTTTTCACTGACTAAACTGTTTTCAAGAAGTGCTTGAAATGTGTTAACAGTTCATGCAGCAATAGGAACCTGGTCTTGTGGAGCCGTTTTCTCTATTTGGCGCGTTTTTTTTTTAGCGTTAACGGGTTTAGCTTCAGAGAGAAAATTTGAATAAGTGTTTGAAGTGTCCACTCTGCTATATATTACTACAGAACTCGACTTTCTTAAACTATTTCGTTTTAGATGAATCATAGTCACACGTCACCGGCACCGTTCGCTTGCATAGAATGCGGCGCAGACTCTGCACGATATCCTACCTCTGAAGAACTTGAGATACACATCGCTAGTGACCACCTGAACTACTGCCCTTATGAGTAAGTTGTCGTCTTCTAGAACGATGTTCAGTTGTGATTGGTTTCAGTGGTTAGAAGTAAACTGGTTTCATTGCTTCATAAAATCACTTTTTCAGATGTGAACGTTGTCGTTTTGCAAAATTTCCAACTGAGTTCGCTCTTATTTCACACTGCAAAAGCGATCATGGGTTGAAAGAGTTTTTTGTGAGTTTCTACACGTTTTTCTGTCATAAGTGTTGGTATTGATCTTGAGTTATTTCTATTATTTAGGTACGCTATCGCTACACTCCCGAAGGCGAGCGGAAAACCATGGAACTGAAGTTGAAGGTCTGTATCTGTTCTTTGTAGTAGTTGGCACCAGGTGTTCAATACGTCGTTGTCTCGTGTCAGTACAATTTCTTTGGTCAGATGAGAGCATCACTCAGACAACGTTCCGAAGAGCACTTGGGACTGGGGACCTCAAACGGACACGCAGGCCTTTTCCATGTAGATAAGGTTAGTTCCACTATCGAACTTCATTGTCGAATGCATTCCATTTTATCACAGTACGTATTGTCCATTTCTGAAATCTTAAAACTTGTAAGCTAAATTCAAAGGCCATTAGTTTAGTCATCATAATTTTAATCCGCGAATGCGCTTTCAACAAATCATTGAATCTGTTACCCCACCCATCAGCTACGATTTTTGTATTTGATAAGAGAATTCTGTTGTAGTACACTTACGGATATACTTACTTCTGCAGTCACTCCGAGTGTCGCGAGCAGACTGACTTCCTTTTGGTTTCTTCGTCTGCTTGCAAACACAAAGATGCACTGCCGCAACGCGCATCGCTACGCTCGCGCTCTCGTTCTGCTGTTCATTGTGGAGCGTGTCAGGATCTGTCCCAACCAGTATGCTCAGACAAAAGCGCCATGCAAGCGACAACACTCACAGGCCGCTGCGTGCTTTGCGTATTTCAGACATGAAAGTTCAGGAGCGTTAAGGAAACGTATTCTTGAAATTTCTACCAGATTGTTTCAGTACGAGGATCCCGACAGTTTCCCGTCATCTGTTGACCCATCTGGGTCGTCATCTGACCATGCCACTGGAGGAATGCAACCCAGCTCAGGATCGTCTGGCAGTACCAGTGGTGTTGTGCCACCAGCCACTTCGCCAACAATCCCCGTCACCCCCACTTCGATCGTCCCTCATATTCAGCGCAGTGTGTTGAACTCAGCCAGTAATTTGCAACATGCGTTGGGAAACTACGGAGGTTAGATATTTGCTCCTTACTGTTGTTCCTAACTGTGGAATTTATTATCATTTTCTATTGTAACGAAGCCGTACAAGTAACGGTCATTTCTTTCTTACTATCTCCAGGTTCTGCTGATTCAACGCCGCAGTTGCACATTTCACATGGACATCTTCCTAGCTATGGAATCGGTTTTTCTGCTACCGGGACGTCCTCTGCATTGGAACTCTCACCAATGGATTTTGCGAGTGATGCAATGAGCTCAGGAATGGACTTCGCCGCACTGATAGGAGAGGGCGAAGAACTCGTCAGGAAAGTCAGTTATGTTGTGAGTTAGTCTTAATGTCCAAGTATGCCTGTGTGCACTTTAATATGCTTATCCTTGCAGCCTAAAGATGCAGTGACATGTCAGATTTGTGGTTTGAAGGTGTCAAATCAGAGATCTAGTCTCGTCTATCATGCAAATACAAAGTGAGCCAACTTTCCTTCTCGTTAATTAGATTCTATTGCTCCTATCTTTTTTTCACCAGCTCGTTCCTACTAAAGAAGCTACTACCTATTAACTCATGAACTTGATACGTAATAACTTCTTTTACGGAGGTTTCAAACCTGTTGAATTTTCTCACAAAGGCACCGCCTGTTTGTCCTTGGATGAGGAGCAGGATTGTCGGTTCTGTTTCAGAGTAATATTGCATTGTTTTATTTCAGACACATCAAGCTGAACTTGTATCAATGCGCAGTATGTCAGAAAACTTGGCAGACCATTGCAAAATCTGATGTCTTGAAACATGTTAAGGTAAGATGTGGGGGTGGTTATCTTACGTTTTGCGCACTATTCCGCTATAGCGATCCCAAGAACCTCTCAAAATTTCATTCAAAGAATTCTTCAGTGAAATTTTACACAGGAAGATTATTCGAGATATTCTTGCAATAATCCTGTTTTCGTTGGGTTACGATAAGTACACGGAAAAGATATTGTCTCATACAATCTTATGAAACCTTGCTGAGACGGATTAGTTCATGTGCTGGCGACGATTATCATATCCGTTTTGCACCATAAATTCGTTTTAGCGTGGTTACATTGGTGTACTGAAGCAGGTTGGATGAAAGAGCCGACTTTGTCAGAACAGAATTCGCATGAAGAACGATGTTGGTAATCTTGGTTAGAGCCTGGAATAACCTCTCTATACAAACCTAAGCGGATTCTATGAGGTTCCGTATCTCAGTTGGCGTACCTTAACCCTACAAAAGTCAGGTTACTATACAAAGCGGATAGGATATCCGGGTTCGGTCATTTCAAATGATCCGTCTCCTGGAAGAAGTTTGAGCGAGAAATTCGCTTGAAGTTTTTGGGACTGCATAAGCTGAATAGTGCCAAGTTCATTTGGTGACCGAATCTAGTGGTAGCAGAGGCCCGACACCTTCGATTGATGTGAGGGTTTGATATTTAATTTAACTCTCATTTTAGATCTATGTTAACAGCATAGACCATAGGGTAGGGTGTTACCAATGCATTTCTGTGATAAGCATACGTTACTTTCAGGAAACTATAACACTATTGAGTAGACATGTCTCATTGCATTCTTTTCTGTCTTGTAGGCAATCCACAATGGTGATGAGAGCATGATCATCGATAACCGTAAACGACTTGGCTATCAGTTGCGGATGTTTACCGCTCGGTGCTTCCCACCAAAGCCAAGTAACAAGGCAAAGCCCCTCACAGCAGGTACTATGACATCTTTCACTAGAGTTAGTGCTCTACATGCACACGAAATTGTTAACGTTTAGGTTGCTCTCCACCTCGTCCTGGTGGCCCTACTCCCGACACTGACTTCGGTAGCATTCACTCCGAGTCTGCAAGCCAAATTTTGCAGTCATTCATTGGAGCAGGTGGTAGCAACCCTGTGAACGTTCCAAAAGAAGAGCCTGAAATGGATCACGAGGAGGTTAGTTGTGTGCGTTAGTTTTTAGGGTGTGAGGTAATTAGCAATATGGCAATAACACCACTAATTCCAAATTTGGGAAGTAGAGCTTTCATTTTTTTCTACTTCTTGATCACGATGGTATATAATCTATCGTGTCCATTATGCCTTTCTAATTCATTACGGATGCCAAATTGAAGGCCATATGGTTTCAAAATTTCATACAAAGATAAAATGTAGAAGCAGAATCAGTGATCCTGGCTCGAAAGTGGCTCTCCTCCTATCTTTTATACTTCTCGTTTTGTGGAAGCCCATCTTGTGGACTGAGTTGGCTGTTTGTGGAAGTTTTACCGCCACTACTGCAATATGTTGGGGTCGCATTGTGAACGTAGAGTCATTCCTAGCTTCAGCCTCACTATAATCACTGCCAGATATCAGCAACTACTCACTATGCAAGCTTTAACGTTGACTCCATGTACACCAATGTCAACAACAATAGCACTCTTTCATTTTTCTGCAGCACCAACAGCAGTGCCAAATCCATAGAATTCACTAAAAGGAGATGTGTTGAATCAAATTGCCGATATTGTATTGAGAAGTAAATTTGCGAGCTTCGATCAACTATAGTGAATGTGGCGGGGAGTACATCGGGGAGACGATGAGGCTTCTTCTCGGAAGATTAAACGAACATCGAAGAGTCTTAGCCAACCCTGCCTGTTATACTAGTCTATGATTTCTGTGGCATTGAACCCTAAAACACGAATGAAGCACTATTTTTTGCTTCTCAAACCAACCATTTCATTGCGTTTGGAGCTTACGAAGTGGAGTATTGAGTTCATGAAAAACGTCGCTGTCGACATATGCCTCTTCTAGCGGTCAACTGAAGCTAGAAAGACCACCAAACCTGTTCAAACAAGTTGTGCATGGAATAGTGGGAAAAGGCCCATAAAAGTGAAGGTTGAGACAAATAATCGTAGGTGGACAAGTGAAGGTCACTCGTCGAGGCATTGTCGAGGGGGCGGGGGTTACCTATTGTATGAAGCGATGAAGTATAACATTCATCAAAAATGGAATCAAAGCGAGCGTTCTTTCCCGTAAACTCATCGCTACTCCGTCTGATTTACTTCACTTCTTAGGGAGATCACGAAGAAGGTGGCGATGGCCTGGATGAAGTTGACAATGGTTTTACTGATTCAAATGTTATGCAAGCTGCTTTGGCTTGCATGGTAGCTCAACATCAGCAGCAGCAACAACAACAACAGCAACAGCAGCAGCAGCAACAACAGGTTGTTAATCATCCAGAGCATCCATGACTCTACATTCCTTTTGTTAGTTTTTCTTTCTGATTTGTATTATAGTGCAGTTTTTTTTTTATACTGAGTTGTAGTCGTTCCCCACTCCTCAGCGTAGATCGGAAACTGCCGACATTGTATATCTCATACTCTCGAGTAATTGCTCTTCCACTTACAACATTGGTGCATTGTCAACCACTGTTTCGGACATTTTCGCTTTGTCCCATTTAATTTCGCTTCCGACGTGGAGAGTGTTTTCAATTGGCACATCACAACATTACCCTAAAATTTGGAAGAATGATTCATTTAGTGAAGGAGTTCCACCAAGTCTAGCAAGATATATGATTGTTGCTAGGGAGATGGCTTGGTACCTCATAGTTGACGCACATATGATACATTCTTCACGATTTACAACACTCCTGAATGTTCTTTTATTGTTGTTCTCAGTGTTATTCTAATCTCGGTATTGTTTAAACTTTTTTTATCTGTTTTATTCGTACGATATTAGCAGTTTTTATTCAGATGCTCAATTGCGATATTTGTTGCGTTTGTAGAACACATATCAAATTTGTTTCCATGATGAGAGGGTCGCTCTTAATGCTGTTGTTTAGACGTGACGTGAACATCCCGGTCTAGTCGAGGTTGTGTTATATTCCCACTATTACGGTAACAATTGTATTAACATATCTTTGTGTTTATTTTGTTGTATAAAACGTAACACTTTCCATAACTGTTGTTTTGCCATGTTTCCGCAGTCTGTACCACTAGAATTCGCCTTTTATGCGCGTGCAATGTGGTAGTTTCTTTTTGTAGTTAGCCATGGCCGAGGACAATGTGAAGATGGAAGTTGAGGAAGGAGAAGGCAGCGCCGTTTCGGCCAAAGATAAGAAGAGGTTTGAGGTGAGCACATCAAATTTGATGGCATCTCAAATCTTTTGAAAGATTTAGAATATTTGAGGTGAAAAAATGGAGTGCGGTGGCGCTGTGGGCTTGGGATATACAAGTTGATAACTGTGCTATCTGCCGCAATCACATTATGGATTTGTGTATCGAATGTCAGGCTAATCAGGTGAGACAACGCTAGTTTTGATGCCTATAGTTGGCGAGAATATTACTCGTGGAGAAGTGAATTGTGAGCTCGCAGTTAGTGTACTACTGGGGGCTATTATATTTGCAAGCTTATGTGAAACATTTTTTTATATTCCAGTAACCAAGTGCGAAACATAGAGGTGGTGAGACTGCAGAAATAGGATCCAGAAGATTTTTGGTTCATTCGGAGTCTTCACTGCTATTTCGAAAAAGAAGTCATGGTTTTCTCAGTCTCTAACTCGGTGGAGTTCAAGTGGGGTGATCTGAAAGACATATCAAAACATACTCTTTGTTAGCCTAGGATTGCTCAAGACAATCCCATAAAATGTTTGAAAATTAGCCACTCCTTTGGGGTCATTCCGGAAACTTTCCAGCCAACCCTCGTATGTAGCTCATTAACTTTACTCAACTAACTAAGGCTATACCCTCTCTCGCTGTGTTTCTTTCCACTTTTTTTTATTTTCATCGGTTAAGATATAGATTTTGTGATATGAGAAAGTAGCCAATGAGCGTAGTTTTGGGCTGGCGGGCTCACAATGTAACACTGATCGCATCGATTATTTGGTTATACCGTCACTTTTATGGCTGCAAAACCAGCGCCAATCTGCTCGAATTCCGTAAGTTCGTTACGATTCAGTGTTGCTTCGCTGATGCCTGTTCGGAGCCCGTTGATTAATTTCCAAATTGACGTCAAAATATGAGTTCTAAAATGCATTAGCATTTGTTAGATAAGGATGTGAAGAACTTCGTTATTTCCGGGCTGGTCTGTTCCTGTTTGCTATGTGTTTTAATATTCAGGGTAACCAAAGTACGGGTCAGAAGGAGGAGTGTACTGTGGCGTGGGGAAACTGTAACCATGCCTTCCACTTCCACTGCATCTCTCGTTGGTTGAAAACTCGACAGGTTTGTGAGAAAGTATTCTTTACGTTGGGTTGAAAACCATTTCAAATTTCAGGTATGTCCTCTCGATAACAGAGAGTGGGAATTTCAGAAGTATGGCCACTAATCTTGAATGGTCTCTCATTTTGATGTTTTTGTTGTGACTATGTGCCTCCCGATGTAATGAAGCGTATCCTCAGTTACGCTAACTTTTTGGGCTTTTGTTGAACAGCTTCTGTATTATTAAGATCTTCGTTTCAAGCATGTTGAATTGTACATGTAATTCCTTAATTTTGGTGATGTTCGAAAATAAATATCGTATGTATTCTTTATATCACTGCGAAAATAAAGAATCATTTTTCCTGAACGGAAAGCTGCGAAGAAGGCATTCTTCATACATCATCTCCGAATTGTGTAAGAATTGACAGGTTAGTCTTCATCGGTCATCACCAGGAATGAGCGTAATTTCGATTTCCGATTCTCGATTGACGCGGTGGTTGACGCCAAACTCTCAGGCTTATCTTAGAGCTCGCTTCGCTCGTGTTTGTGTAATATCTTCCTAATATTGCGCTGGCCACTCCATACCCCATTAGTGACGTAGTCTTCCACACCTTTTCATTTCCAGGCACCGATGTAGCCAAACCACAGGTTGGACCTGTCGGGTGACGTCTCTCCCCTTTGTATGGGAGCTGGCGCACTCTCACATTTACGAAGACCACTTCCTCAGCAGCATTCTCACTAGCGGACGTCGTCGTACCCTTCCCCATCAATGAGCCCGTTTCTCTGCATCTTCTCCACAATGTGGCACCATCGCACCCCTCACCCATCACTGGAATCGTTTCTCCTTTATCCTCACACAGCTGTGGATGCACTTCTACCACCAGCGTCTAAGCTGTTCGTTGACGCGCCTCTCATCCTTGCCTTTTCTGTCCATACGGCTCCTTTAGGTCTGGCAAAGTCGTGCCCGTTCCTTTCTGCAAATTCCTCGGAGGGCAGTGGGTTCTTCTCGACGGATTTTATCGATTCGGACATAAATTTATTAGCTGAGTTCACCGATTTTTCAGTTTAGCTCTAATTCTTGTTGAAATATGCTCCTTACTGAAATCCACGACGCTACGCAGATCACGAATCCGATAACTATTGCACGATCATGCTTAGTGATTTTATCGAGTTTCGTGTGTTTTGCTACGGCATTGAAGAACAATGTCCGTAGGGGTTATCTGAACCTAAATAAAAGCCTCATCACAGCAGAATCCTGAAAATAAATTAACAAAATAAGTGATGTCGATTCGAATTCTGTCAGCGCAGAAGTCTGGCAGCTGCGTGTCGTAAGATCTTAAAATCTCACTTTCCAGTTTGGTCGAATTATCGAATTTTTTCTCGTAGCTTTCGTGCTCGAGACAAGTGCTATGACATGGACCAAAGTCGGGAGAATAAGTAGGGTGAGGCAGAACATCAAAAACCAAGTTCAGCAAGTTCTGGCGAGTAAGGTTTGCCATGTGATGTCGGGGGTTGTCATGACCCAGAGCAACATGGTGAAGTTCTCTTGGCTTCTGGCGAATTGCGCTCGCCAGTTTCTGTAGTTGAAAAGAGTAGACTTAAACGGTCACGGTCTGCCCGAGTGGCAGCATTTTCCAGTACGGCATTACCTCGGAATCCCACCAACAACACGGCAAATCCTTGTTTTCGCACAGTTTTCCTTTCGTCTCTTTTGGAGGTGGAGGAATTTTTCTGTCGTGTGCAGTGAACCGCTTTGACCTCTAAGCCTAGGTTGTTGTTACTGGACGCAATCAGCCAGTTGCACCCTAAAGGCCTCTAGAATCAGCTCACGCGCGCGGCGCGATTTGTGCGTTCCTCGAGATTTATGACCCAGCCGGAGCATGAAAGGAAGGCAGCCAACAAAAGGTCGATTCAGTTTAGTCCTTTCGGCTCAGACCCGGATGGACCAGAGGGTCTATGCCTTGATCATGTTCATATTTACTTTGTTCTCTTTATATTTCCAATGATGAATGAATGATTTCCATCTTTGAGAGTAAAATGCTAATACGTCGAACTCGCGAACCCTTCCAAACTTTACGTAGAAGTTTCGGCTGCCGCATGTCGATTCGAGAATTTCCGCGAAACATTTTGAAGGACACTCTTGCTGACATCCTCTGCTGCCCCAATTTCTCCATATGGCTCCCTCTCTCGTTCTTCCTCCTTTGGGCCTCATTCTCAAGCTCGTTGACGAACTGTATTCGACGGATAATCCTAGACATCCCGCGAAGAGCATTGATAACACTGGTCTTCCCACGAAGCAGCGAACAGCACATCAGATATCAAATTAGAGCGACTCTTATCGTCATATAACTTGAACGAAAAAACTACCCTACGTCTTTCGCGTTAGAGAACAATCGCTTCCCCTTTAGCACGCTAATGTACGTACTCTCATTATTGTAATAGTAAGGGGGTAAACGTCACACACGCTGCTTCAATCATCATGCGAAGTTACTACAAAAAAAGATAAATACGAAGAATACGGGTCACAGACGAAGCGAGCAAAAATGTAGTGAACCGCTTGGATCTCTAAGCTGAGGTTGTCGTTTTTGGATGCAACCAGCCCGTTGCACTTCAAGTACCTTGGGTATCAGCCCGCGGCGCGAGATTTACAGTAGTACAGTTACAGTACCGGCCAAAATTATATAGCCTTTTTAACTTTCCTCCATAACTTCTGCTAAGGTGAAGCTTGGAAGCCCAATTTTTTATGAGAGCTGTAGACGATCAAGTGTGATGGAAGAGTGTTAAAACCCAGCCGTTCCGTGAGCGACTCTTCTTTAAAAAATTTTTTTGTGAATGAAGATCAAAATCTGTGATTCGGTGGTATCCATAAACGCTCCCAGAGTGGCTTTTGTAATTGAAATCTCTCCATAAATAAATGTTTTGTGATGGAATATACTCAGATCTAGTAGAATGTGTGCGTTTACGGGTCAGTCGTTATGACATGCCAGGTCCACTTGACGTCAATTAGCAATAGCCTTTGATAAGCGTTTTCAGCAATCTATCTAATTTTTTTCTTCATGAATATGAGGTTTACCCTGACTCTTATGACTCTTTGTACCAAGCCAAATGTGTCCTCCCGTACTGGGACCCGAGGCTCTTCCGAACTCTCCAAATAAAACTGTTGTTCGCAGTGCACCCGACAATGATCACCACAAAAAATGAACTTTGAGATTTTTTCTTGCTCAAAGAAAAGGATTCCCCTAGGCTTGTATGAGAGATGAAGATGTGCTGGGACTTCTACTATCTGTTTCAAAAATGAGAGCAATTCAATGTTTTGTCTGTAGCTAGACAAGACACGTCAAATCTTGGAAATTGAGCGCTGTCAGTAACTGGAAACGTGCCAAAACATGTCTCGCCTACAACAACTGGCGAGACCTACCTCATCTTGGAAGCTTGCCAAGTGGCAAGATTTGTGAAACAGACAGTACGACATTGCTACGTACATGTCCTCCCATGTGGCTTTCAGTTAGATGAAATTGAATCATCTGAAATGAGCTGTACCAACTACCACTACGAGCACATGTGTTTCGTTGGTCCACTCAAGGGATTTTATGGTTCACCTGAGTGTTTATATTATTAATTTCATCTCGCATAGCCCATGATATCAGCATCAAACAAGATTGGCTTACTTTTGCAAGACCAAATATAAGACATTTCGCTGCTGTGTTTTGCCGTATACTTTCCTGATCTTCAGAAGATCCTATTCGGTTGAATCCGAAGAGGCATGAGTTCCGCTGTCTGTTCTGATATTGCGGCATTCCTAACGTATCCTCACCTTCCACTGAAACGTATGGTAATCCTCTGGCTCGAGCAAGAAAAAATTCCAAAGTTTATTTTTTGTGGTGAGCACTATGGGGTGCATCGCGAACAACTGTACTACATATTTAAAGAGTTCGGAAGAGCCTCGGGTCTCAGTCCGGGCGGATATATTTGGCTTCGTACGAGGAGTCATAGGAGTCAGCGCAAATCTCGAATTTGCCAAGAAAAAAAATTAGCTGGATTGATGAAAACACTTATCGGAGGCTAATGTTAATTGACCTCAAGTGGGCCTGCATGTCATAATCACTGACCCGTGAACGCACACATTCTACTAGATCTGAGTATATTCCATCATAAAACATTTATTTATGGTGAGATTTCAACTACCAAAAGCCACTCTGGGAGCGTTTATGGATACCACCGAATCACAGATTTTTATCTTCATTCATAAAAAAATTTTCTAAAGAAGAGTCGCTCACGGAATGGCTGAGTTTTAATATTCTTTTATCACACTTGATCGTCTACAGCTGTCATAAAAATTTGGGCTTCTAAGCTTCACGTTAGCAGAAGTTATGGAGGAAAGTTAAAAAGGCTATATAATTTTGGCCAGTACTGTATTTGCGCGTACTACGAAATTTATGGTCCAGCCAGAGCATAAAAGGAGGGCAGCCAAAAAGGGACGATTCAGTTTTGGTCCATTCGACTCGGACACGAATGGACCAGGATCTGCACGCCGATCATGTTTATATTTGCTTCGTTTCTTCTTGTTTCCCGATGTAACTTCAATGTGTCTTATTGTTCATGATTGTCGTGTATTTTGAATCGTCATTTGCTTCGCGGGTCGCATTATGTCGCATTGCTTTCATTCTCAATAAAGCTTGGTTCTAACTTGTATCATCTTTTCTCAGACTCTCTTGTCTAAAGTTCGGAGTCTGGAGTAAATTTCCTTTTCGGGAACGAAATCCCTAGGCAGTGAACTCGCGGATTCCTTCCGAACTTTACATGGAGATTCCGGCTGCTGCATTCTGATTCGAGAAATTTGCGAAACATTTTGGAAGACAATTTTGATGACATCTCTTGCTGCCTCATCTCCTCTCTATGGCTAGCTTACGCGTTCTTCCTCCTCAGACCTCATCTACAAAGTTGTTGACGGATTCCATGCATTGAACATTTCTAGACATCCCGCAAAGCCCATTAATAACGCTCTCCTCTCCGCGAAGCGACGAACGACACATATTTCAAATCGAATAGATTATTGTGGTTACATAAAAAAACGGGAAAAACTATCCTGCGCCATTCGCATTAGAGAGCAATCGCTTTCCGTTAACACGGTAGTTCACGAGCCCTTATTGTAGTATTTAATAACAAGGGAGTAGAACGTCACACACGCCGCTTCAACCATCGTGCGAAGTTGTCATAGAAAAAATATAGGAGAAATATGAAGGAATCATAAGGAAGAAAATTTTGTGTGACGAACCTCATTTACGGGTACTAGACGAAGCGAGCAAAACCCTGGCCAGGTACTCGGTCTTCGCATGAATAATAGACAAATAAATACCGAGGTTTGAAATAAGAAAGAAACTCCCCTTAGCAAGCAATTAAATATAGCATCTCAATTGCTCTCTTTTTGCTCTATTCACTCACCCATCTATCTATCCCTCTTTCTATTACTTCCCAATGAGAATGTGCACGTTCGTCGTCTTTTCATTACAACTCTTTATTATTACAGCTAACGAAATGCTCGCACACCCGCTAATCGCGAAGATTAATTACTTGATCGAGGTGGCACCGATACTTAGGGTGTCACGCCCGACCAAACCACCAACTGAAGAAGAGGCAAGAGCCATGAAGGCGGATTTACGATTACTCCCGCTGGCGACTTCCGCAGCAACGAACAACAACAGAGTCGCCAGGCTCTCAGACATCATTGAAGAATAACATGGACTTCGTTTTTCGGATATCAGCTTCGATTCATTACGTCATCATGTCTACGAAATCATGAACCACTGCACGGCAGTGTATAACGGGACATGCGCTGAACTCCTGCCCAAGCCACGCAAGGCTGTGCAGGGAGAAGACCTAGACAGTACTTCTTGCGTGTTCCCGTGCAAGAAATGCGGAGTGAATCGTCACACGCTAAATCAACATTTGGTTAGGAGATACGAAGCATATCTCCTACACCCTTACGCTCCGCTGCTGGACTTCGCCTATGGCGAAGCCTCACAACTTATTATGAGCTTGGAGCAAGTCTGGGTTGAGGTTTCCAAAATCAGGGTGTGGAACAAGGCTCTGACGTGGAGGCAATTGGAGGATGTTTATCCGCACGAGGAAACGCCACGTAGCCACTAAAGACTACCTCCTGTTTTAACGTAAGTCCTAAACATTCTTTTTATTGTAATGTAACACTAACGCTACCATTTAGGTCCTTATTTTACTCCATTTTAGTAACAACCATAAATTGTAGATGAAAAATGACTTCGCCAAAGAGAGAAACTTGCATTTTACCGCACCCATTAGTCTTGGTGACAAAACACAATGCACCCGATTTTTAAGTGAGGTGCACTTCCATCTAAGCTCCCTACATTTTCACGCCATGACTAATGACACCAAACTGGCAGCACTTTTAGTACATCCAAACACATCAAATCTTGTAATTCCCAAGCACAGATTTGTTTCTACCCCTTAGGACAAAACAATCACTCAACCCTCTGAAGAAACCGCAAGCGAGCGTAAATACACTTTTAGGGCAATCTCCGGTCCGGATGAATAATACATCACGTTCCAGGCACCATTGCCACGCCTATATTTATCCTCTATATATACCTCGCTCCAGCTTGTGCTACACACTGTTTCAATAACCTACTGCTATTCCGTGCAACAACTTCGAAGGAAACCAACACTTCCCCAATGGAACATCTTCCACTGCAACTGACTCGTTTCGCACCCCGCAAACGCCATCGTAGCAGCTCCTCCTCCAACAATTCATCAGCTTCCCTCCGATCCCTACCAAAATACTCTGGCGGGACCATAAATAACACCTCCACAATACCTCTTCGACCAGTAGCAATAGTACGACCATTCCAGCATAACCCCACGTCTACTTCTAGACTCGATAGTTGTCTTCTTTGTAAAGGACACCATTACACCTGGTTTTGCCGGACAGCCTTACCCCTCAGTTACAAAGAAAACGTTCTTCTGGTACAGCGCCAGCTGTGCCCGAAATGCCTACGTAAGCACCACCTCTCTAACTGCTTAGATAATCAGCCGTGTTCTAAATGTAGTGGAAACGACCATGCCACCGTTCTATGCCAGAAACCCAATATTCATTGCCCTTAGTTCCGGAGGACCGGAACTTTTTCGAGGGGTAGGATGTAACGAATCGCTTGGTTCTCTAAGCTGAGGTCGTCGTTTTTGAACGCAACCAGCTAGTTGCACTTTAGGTACTTTGGGTATCAGCTCTCGCGAGATTTATTTGCGCGTACTCCGAAATTTATGGTCCAGTCAGAGCATAAAAGGAGGGCAGCCAAAAAGGAACGATTCAGTTTTGGTCCGTTCGACTCGGACACGAGTGGACCAGGATCTGCACGCCGATCATGTTTATATTTGCTTCGTTTCTTCTTGTTTCCCGATATAACTTCAATGTATCTTATTGTTCATGATTGTCGTGTCTTTTGAATCGTCATCTGCTTCGCGTCCGCTTATGTCGCATTGTTTTTATTTTCAATAAAGCTTGGTTCTAACTTGAATTATCTTTTCTCAGACTTTCTCTTGGCTAAAGTTCGGAGTCTGGAGTAAATTTCCTTTTCGGGAACGAAATCCCAAGGCAGTGTACTCGCGGATTCCTTCCGAACTTTACAGAAGTTACTACGAAAAAAAAAGAAATACGAAGGAATAAGAAAGAAAAATGTGGGTGACGAACCTCATCTACGGGTCGTAGACGAAACGAGCAAAAACCCTGGCCAGGTACTCGGTCTTCGCATGAGTAGATACATAAATACCGAAACTTTGAATAATAAAGATACTGCCCTTAGCAAGTATGTAACTAGTTATGGTAATTCAATTGTTTTTTTTTTGCTAAATCCATTCACCTATCTAACTATCTCCCTCCTCCTCTTACTTTCTAATGGGAACGTGTACGTTCTGCGCTAATCGCTGTATTTTCATCACAACTCTACTGTTAACGAAATGCCTGCGCATCCGCTCATTGCGAAGATTAACTACCTAATCGATGTGGCGCCAATACTCACTGCGTCGCGCCCAACTAAGGCAACAACCGAGGAGGATGCGAGAAGAATGAGAGCCGACTTGCAATTACATACTTCCTTTAGCGACCCCCGCGGCAACGAGAAATAACAGAATCGCGAGGCTATCAGACCTCCTCGAGGAATTACACGACCTTCGCCTGTCCGACATAAACTTCGACTCCCTACGACATCACGTTCAAGAAATCATGAATCACTGCACCGCAGTGTACAATGGCACATGTGCAGAACTTCTACCAAAACCACGTGAGGCAGTATTAAGGGAAGATTTGGGTAGCATCACCTGCGTCTTCCCTTGCAGGAAACGCAGGGTTAGCCGTCATACACTGAACCGGCACCTGCTCAGAAGATATGAGGCATATTTGCTACATCCTCATGCCCCACTTCTCGACTTTGCCTACGGCGAAGCTTCGCAACTAATAGTGAGCCTTGAACAGGTTTGGGTGGAAATCCCAAAAATTCGAGTGAGAAGCAAGGCACTAAGCTGGAGACAGCTGGAGGAAACATACCCACACGAAGGAACGTCTCGCAATCACTAAAACTACTTCTCGCACTAAAGCACTACCTCCATGCCCACATTTACCTCCCATATATACCTTGCTTCCAGCTTTCTCCTACACATTATTCGAGCAACCTACTGCTACGCTATTGTTGCAACCACTTCATAAGAAGCCAACAGTTCCCTCATGAGACGTCCTCCACCGCCGTTCACTCGTTTCGCACCTCGCAAACGACACCGCAACAATTCGTCCTCCGAGGGTTCATCAGCTTTACTTCGATCCCTACCAAAATGCTCTGACGAGACCATAAATAACGCTTCCACACCACCTCCTAAACCAGTACCAATAATACGCCCTTTCCAGCATAACCCCAGGTCTACTCCTAGGCTAACTATATTGTTTGTAGAGGACATCATTATACCTGGTTGTACCGGACATTCTTTCGTCGCGATGCGAGATTTATTTGCGCGTACCTCAAGATTTATAATCCAGCCAGAGCATAAAAGGAGAGCAGGCAACAAAAGGACAATTCAGTTTAGTCCGTTCGGCACAGATGGACCAGAGTCTACGCCTTGATCATGTTCACATTTACCTTGTTCTCTTCATATTTCCACTGAATTTTCCAATGATCATAGTGTTTCCTTAATTGTCACTCGCTTTGCTATCCGCTCATGTTGCATCGCTTTTATTCTAAGTAAAGTTTGAAATTAACTTGTGTTTACACTTTCTCGAATTTTAATCCGGTTAAAGTTCAGAATTCTGGATGGCTTTCCTCTTTGAGAGTATAATCCTAAAATGCCGAACTAGCCAACCGTTCCGAACTTCACACGTGTATAGGGCAATTTATACTAGACGGGTGCGTTTGACGCGCGTACGTCTACAGTGTAAGGATAGTATGAGTCGCATCGCTGACGCAGCTCAGACGCACGCGTTTGAGGCCTCGCGGCGGGCGCACCTTATTTTCCTTGAAGATGCCCATGCAGCGTTGACTGGTCGTCACGGAAAATCATTCGCAAATGGATGCGTGCGTCTCAAGCACTCACCCTAGTATAAATTTCCCTTATGCCTAACATACAGCACCTGACTTTCATGTCCAGTAATGAGTTGGCGGAGATATTCCCTCCTGTGTGGACGCAGGAGCAAAGCCTGTGTGAATGCTGGGGCAAAGACTGACGCACATCAAGTCTTGTGGCCGGCTGGATATCACATCCCAAGTCGACACCACTTTCCTGTAACCCTAGCGCTTGATATCTGTTGTACGGCTGCAGCCAGGTGTTCTCGACAGTTCACGTGTAGTGGCATTGTCGTCGCGCGAAGCCTCATCATTCCAACCAGTTGAATTACTAGAGCGGAGTCGATCTTCAATCGAAATATCTCAAGAGTTGAAGCGTTGGAACAAACGGTTGACATTTCAGCGGGATTTTATATCTTCATTAAACAGAGCAGACATGTGTATGAGCAGTGGCGTCGGCTCCGTTGGGGCCTTGCGGATATTCATTGTACAATATGGAATTTTGGCGAAAGTCTTTCAAAAATCGTTTAACAAACAATGCCGAGAAGATTTCGTTTATTCAGAAATTTCGCCTTCAGCAAACCCCGTCATGGGGCCAACACTATGGTTCCATAGAAATGAAATAATGGAACTTCTGGAAAGATGGCCTAACTCTCTTTCGACTACGCCTGACTTCATTCCATTTCCGTTCATCAAGAAAGTTACTCCTTTCATAGGGTTTCCCTTGGAGTATATTTTTAACCTGAGTTATATGAGAGGAATAGTGCCAGATCGTTGGAAGCACGCTCTGGTCACGCCAATACCGAAAAAACCTCCTATGAATGACCATAAGAACTATCGCCCTGTTAGCATATTATAGCATATTACATTCCATATTCGCTAGACTCTTTGAGAAGATAATGAAAAAAAGAATTTTGAAATATTTGGAACAATATGATGTGATCCTCAGAAGTCAGTTTGGTTTTTTGAATAATAAATCCGTTGAAACTGCTCTACTCACGTCACTAAATGATTGGACAAAGGCCATAGAATCGAAGAGCAGAGTTGACGTGGTATATTTTGACTTCGCTAAAGCTTTCGATAAAGTCCCTCATGCAAAGTTAATGAAAAAATTGAGAATTGTGGGTCTGCATCTTTTGGTCATAGCTTGGATCGAGAACTTTCTTTCGAATAGGACATTCCAAGTACGAGTTGGTAAAGAGTACTCTTCTGTACATCAAGCTTACAGCGGCGTTCCACAAGGAGCTGTCCTATCACCTCTTCTATTTTTAGTGTACACGTATGACATTCCTAAAGACATTCTTGCCCTAGAAGTTACCTGTAAAATGTATGCGGATGACATAAAAATTTGATTATTGATTATTGACATAAAAAGACCATCAAATCGACAGCAGATACTGGAAGACTACAAACGGCTATTGAAGTCATCAATAGGTGGTCTAATAGCTGGGAATTGCCCCTTGCCATTGAGAAAACCCATGTTCTTTCTATTAGGAATTGTCCAGCAGATGTTACTTATTACATTGGAGACGTGAAGTTGGAAAATCATAGTTAATATTAATTGGCATTTTATGTGTGTGTGTGTGTGTGTAGTTAATATTAATTGGCATTTTATGTGTGTGTGTGTGTGTGTGTGTGTGTGTGTGTGTGT
>JARK01001372.1:463552-497882 GCA_000688135.1 Ancylostoma ceylanicum
TGTGTGTGTGTGTGTGTGTGCAAGAGAACGAGCACCTGCCGAAAAAATCTAATTACACCACGATGTTCAGCGTCAAAAGTTATGTCTAGAAAGTGTGCAAATTTTCATTCTTACCTGGATTGACAGGTGTTTTCTACCACTTTTAGTTGCTTGGAATACCATCAGTTGTTGACATCACAGTGAAAATGATTTAGGCTTGGTGTTTACTGTTCCCTGTTTATCAGACCATATGCGAGATAAGACGCGGGTGGGTATGTTTCAGAGACAGGCGGAGGAAACAGAAGGGCAGGAGGCAGGAGAGATGAATCGAGATGGGTCCAACGGTGTGATAAGAGTGCGCCGGCGTCCAAAAGCGGGGAAACACCTGGAGATGGGTCCAACGGTGTGATAAGAGTGCGCCGGCGTCCAAAAGCGGGGAAACACCTGGAGATGGGTCCAACGGTGTGATAAGAGTGCGCCGGCGTCCAAAAGCGGGGAAACACCTGGAGATGGGTCCAACGGTGTGATAAGAGTGCGCCGGCGTCCAAAAGCGGGGAAACACCTGGAGATGGGTCCAACGGTGTGATAAGAGTGCGCCGGCGTCCAAAAGCGGGGAAACACCTGGAGATGGGTCCAACGGTGTGATAAGAGTGCGCCGGCGTCCAAAAGCGGGGAAACACCTGGAGATGGGTCCAACGGTGTGATAAGAGTGCGCCGGCGTCCAAAAGCGGGGAAACACCTGGAGATGGGTCCAACGGTGTGATAAGAGTGCGCCGGCGTCCAAAAGCGGGGAAACACCTGGAGATGGGTCCAACGGTGTGATAAGAGTGCGCCGGCGTCCAAAAGCGGGGAAACACCTGGAGATGGGTCCAACGGTGTGATAAGAGTGCGCCGGCGTCCAAAAGCGGGGAAACACCTGGAGATGGGTCCAACGGTGTGATAAGAGTGCGCCGGCGTCCAAAAGCGGGGAAACACCTGGAGATGGGTCCAACGGTGTGATAAGAGTGCGCCGGCGTCCAAAAGCGGGGAAACACCTGGAGATGGGTCCAACGGTGTGATAAGAGTGCGCCGGCGTCCAAAAGCGGGGAAACACCTGGGGATGGGACCAATGGTGTGATAAGAGTGCGCCGGCGTCCAAAAGCGGGGAAACACCTGGGGATGGGACCAATGGTGTGATAAGAGTGCGCCGGCGTCCAAAAGCGGGGAAACACCTGGAGATGGGTCCAACGGTGTGATAAGAGTGCGCCGGCGTCCAAAAGCGAGGAAACACCTGGAGATGGGTCCAACGGTGTGATAAGAGTGCACCGACGTCCAAAAGCGGGGAAACACCTGGAGATTTGTCAAACGGTGTGATAAGGGTGCGCCGGTGTCCAAAAGAGGGGAAACACCTGTAGACGCTTCCAACGGTGCGATAAGGGTGCGTCGGCGCTAAAAGGTGGAGCAACGCTCGCAGCCAAGTCCAGCGATCGTGCACAAGGTTGAAAGACGACATCCTACTGTTGCACAACTTCAAAGCCACAAAGCGCGAAGTCATTCTACATTTGTCAAGACTCCCGCGAGAAACGGGAGTTTTGACAAATGTGGAATGATCGGCGTGGTGTGAGGATGATGTCACATACTGGCAACGCGAGCGAAGCGAGCAAGAAAAGAAGCCTGGGAGTCCGGCGTTAGCCGGACGATCAGGCTGGTGTTGAAGAAGTTCGAGATCTAGGTTATACTATCAATAGCAATCTTGATTTTGGACAACATTACAAGAATCTAGTGAATAAAACCATGGGACTTACTTACAACATGTTTAAAATTCTGAAGACTAAAGATGTGAATGTTTTAATCCGAGCGTACAAAACGTACATTCGTCCGATAATGGAAAGTGGGACTACGGTATTCAACCCCTATAAACAGAAAGATATCGATCTATTGGAAAGTGTACAGAACAACTTCACTCGTAAAGTATTTATAAGATGCTCTGGGATAGACTATTCCTCATTTCCAAATTCGACAGAAAGGTCGAAACAACTAGGGTTGCCAACGCTCAGAAGTAGGTGGACAAAAAATGACTTACATAGTAATGATGTATAAAATTTTAACTGGCACGATTGACATTGACGCTGCCGAATTCTTCATGTTTGCTCCCAGAACAACTAGCAGAAGTGGCGGCTTAAGACTTCCCGAATCAGTAGCTAAAAGTCAAATCAGATCAAAATTTTTCTCGCACAGAACTATCGGATTGTTCACTCCCTTGCTAAGAGATGGTGTACTAAACATGTCTGTCAACAGATTCAGACTGTACCTTAACCATCGGCTGAAGGCACAGCAGTAGATGCTTCCCTGTTCGCGTATTATTCGAATACCAACACATCTTACATTGTAACCTCAGCAATCTTTCAGATGTGCTTACTGTGTACTGATTTGTATTACTTGTATTGTATGCGTGACATTAGTCCGCTTTGAAATAAATAAATAAAATAAATAAATATGATACGAATTTGGCTCTTGTTAATCGAAGGCATGATTGGATACCAGTGAAATGCGGGCGCTTGTATATCCCTCTGGCGGAGGCTTCTTGAACGTTCTACCGCATTCTATTACCAAGACTTCTGATTCGAAGCCTATAAAGTTCTGAGTCGAAGAATGAATTTTGGTGCAAGACTTTCGGACCAAACTAATGTGTAAATACATAGCCTTTGAACACATCCTCTGCCCCTTAATATTCATCTATAAAATGTGATTATAATTAGAAGTCCGTCTAATATTGGTTTCGATTTCATCATTCCAATTTTTTCGGTTTTACCCACTTAAACACCTTTTCTCCCTCTCCACCCTCAACCACCTCCACACTCCCACTACCTCTTCCCCTAAACAAGCAGTTTTGTGCAGAAACTGCTATGTATGTACGTGATTCCTCAGTGTATCTTAGACAAATAATCAATAGTCTGGACCTCTGCGAATCTTTCTTGAGTGGTTGAATAGTACCAGTTGTTGTAGAGCAAGTTGAAACATACTCAAACGAAATGTCGGAAGGACCGCAGCAGAAAGAGATCTCGACCATATGGTTGACAAGCGAGAGACACAGAATTACAAAGATTCGGAAGGACCGCAGCAGAATGTTTTTTTGCTGCGGTCCTTCTGAATGTCGTGGGAATTGTTCGTTAGGACCGCAGCAGAATAGATTTGTGTAGAGATCGGTTCGGAAGGACCGCAGCAGAATGCAGGAGAGAGAGTCAGCGTCATCAAAAGCGTCATCCTTCTTAAGTACGGAGCTCAGTATTGTTGCGGTCAAAAAAAGTTGGGGCTCACAAATTAGCGCTAAGAAGTTGGCTCTGTTGGTATGCTTGGTTATGAAACCACCGACCTTCACTAGGGTCATTACTTTTGTGTGTGGACACCACCATGTGGTGACGCCACGGGGTAATATCGGCTCTGTAGCACGTTTTGAGGTACTTAGAAAAGTTTCCGGAAGAACCGCAGCAGCTATTCGGAAGGATCGCAGGTCACCTGTCGGTTCTTCCGATTTCTGCTGCGGTCCTTCCGAAAATTTGTCTGAGTAGGAGAAACTATGGAAGAGTTGTTGAGCAATTTGTGATTGGTTTTTTGTGAGAGGCCAAAAGCAGCATAGGCTGTCTTGGACACAATTCGAGAGATTACGAGCCGGATCAAGGACACGAATCGACGGGCTCCTCACAGACTCTACAGTACTCTTGGCCCTGTGCTCTGATACAGAAACATGGACTGTCAAGAAGAACGTCACCACTACTATGAGAATGACACACAGGGCGCTAGAAAGATGTCTTCCAGGGTGAATAAATGGGGACAGTGGAAACAAGGTCTCACTAGCAAATATCTGAGTAAAAAGTCGAAGATCAGCGATCCGTTGGATTACATGGCATCCGCGAAACACATTGGGGGCACGTCATGCGCCAAAACGACGACAGGTGGAGCACGATAACAACCTTCTGGACTCCACTAGACGTCAAAAGACCTCTCAGCCGACCCTTTACGCGCTGGTCCGAAACATTTTCCAGGTCGCTCAAACGAAAGGAATTACCAAACTGGATGAGAGCTGCACGAGACGGAAAAACAAGGAGCGGATGTGGTCCACACTGAGAAGATCAACCCAACAGTGAAGATGGACCATCAAAGTATCGAAGTAATGTAATGTTTTTCCACAGCTTCCTTACTTCCCAGAATTGTCGAATCTCCCGTTCAGAGTCATGTTCGCAGTTCGCTGTTCCGTAGCGCGGAGAAGGCTTGGCGGAACGTCGCCTTGTTTGGAGTTGTGATTGGATTGCGACTAATCCTTATAATGCGGGCGTAAGAGCTACGCATTGGCTAGCTTCCGGCGAGCCACAGTCTTGTACCATTATTGCGTTTTCTCTTTTAACACATACTCGTTCGAACAATTAGATAGCTCTGGAAAATGTTGAAGTTGTGTTTTTCCCCACTGAGGGTGCGTAGGTTATCGTGGCAGGTTATGGCGTGAATGCTGGAAATGCTTGTGATTCTCGTTCTCTTTCTTTGCTCCACGAAGGGTGGCGGCGCAATTCAGACGGTGAGTTCTTAAAAGTGTATTCTGGCCCGTCCTTGTTCCTTCGTTATTGCGAATTTCATTAGAAGTCCTTCATTTCAGCGAGCTCACAGTAGCAGTGCGGCTCTGTTCAACGTGCGGATCCAGCCTCCACCTCAGCCGGACCGCAATCGCCGCGGACAAAAGTTGGTCGATGGCCGATCCTATGGTGGGTTCGCTGCACGCTTGGAAAAATTTCCTCTGGTGAACTTACAAAGAGTTGGGAAATGTTTTGAGAGTCTGAGTATTTGCTCTAGCAAGGGTTTGCATGGATGGTACGAACGAGTAGGTTCTACAAAAGATTCTAGCATATTAAGCTATGTTTGAAAAAAGAAGGAGTCGCAACATAAACTACCGCAACATAAACGCAACTCTGCGACATAAGTCGGGACTATGTTTTGCAACGGTTGTGCATGAAACACGTCCAGGTTATGAACGACGAATGCAGCTTTCAATCTACTGAAATCGCATAGATGAGGAGCAGAACCATGTTGCTGCAGTTCGTGAGAATGTGTGTAATTTCTTTATTTCCAGACGAATCAACGAGAAAAAGATCTTCAAAAGTACGAGTGGATTTATAGAAATAGTATTAGTTGCAAAAATGAAATAAAATGACTAGGTGTGTGGCATTTCTGATATACTTACAGAGCTTCAAGTCTTCAGAAGTAGAACCAGAAAGCAGGGTGTAGCAGGGTTTTTTTTTTGCAACCGCTTGTCATTTATTCTAGGCTATGTCGGCTGTTCCTTAATTTTGTGTGTACTATTCGGCGTCAGGCCTGAATAGCACGCGCAATAGCAGCGGCGCAACTAGCAGCACTAGGAAAAGAGGTAGTTTATGCAGCGATGAAACCAGATCTGGTGAATGTGTGCTGAAACGCAGCCGGAATTGCGTAACACGTCGGGTGGAAAACCTAGCAGCATCTGCTCTCCGTTGCTGTTCCTGATGCAAAGAAGAAGTTCATCGTCAGCCTCAAGCTTCCATCCTTCAGCAATTACTGCTAAAAGGATGAAAGCTTGAGGCTGACGACAAGTGCAGTTTCCTGCGAAGTTGTGCCTAGCACTGAAACGAAAGAGTAACAAGAGAAAAAGAAGCAGAAATGGGGTAAAAATGCCACAGCAATGTCTGTCTGGCAAAGTATTCGTGTACGACCTCTACTTCCAGTTGTTGAGTTTGACGTACTCGAGAGAGTCTGTCATGGAGAGTTGCGCATGATATATCTAAAGAGGGAAGGATACTTGGTCAGTGTGGCCATTCGTAGAGAGGTGTACATTGCCTCATGCAGCTTTCGACGCTGTTTTCGAATCCGTTTTCAAAGTCGGCCAAACTCCTGTCTATGATGAGTTATGCCCATTTTTGCTACCCATCTGCAAGCCCTGAGATCAGTGTACAAAGAGGCCTCTTAGCGCAAAAATGAGCCTCTCTTCTTCCAGACCGGCACTAACATATTCGAAATCTTTCGAATTATAATACACACTGGAGAAACGTTAAAGTTTGTCAAAATGAGATCATTAAATGGAAAAAAATCTCTTTACAACCGCTGTATTCACAATACCAAAGATGGGCATAACTCATCAAAGAGAGCAGTTTGGCCGATTTTGAAAACGGATTCGAAATCAGCGTCGAAAGCTGCATAAGGCAATATACACCTCTGTGAATGGGCACACTGACCAAATATCCTTCCCTTGTAAGCTAATAGTCAAACCTTTACATGACTTTTGCCGAACAACTATAGTCCATAGTTCAATGAGTCTTTCTCCACTATGTACTAGCGAGGCTCGGATGGGCAAAGTCTCCCAGCGGCATAGGAAACATCTTCGCATCTAGTTTTATATCCCGGCTGCAACGTCACAGGTGAGGTCGAAATTCCTCGCTTAGAGAACTCTGAACTAGTTTAATTTTTTACTAGCTAAAAATGAGCATTAGGCATGGGATTCTCTTTCCAAGCTTCAGAGAAATTGTTCGAATTTGCTGAAAATATGGACATGTCGTTGTCCTTCCCTAGTTGTCTATGGCCTTACGTTGTTTAATCGATTTGACATGACAGTGGTGTTTGATGTGATAATGTATTTATCTACACATAACTTCGGTCGGCGTCTTGGACTTGATAAATAAACGACTAAACAAGTAGATAAATCTACCACAACGCGGTCCGATGCTGATCCATGCGTGAAAGGTGAGTTTGTGTTTCTTCATTTCTAGAGAGAGTACCTACATAGTATCCCTTCCACCTTCCCGACTCTACCATCAGAAAAAAGAAGTATTACTATCTCGTCTTTACCTTATAATGACTCCAACTTAGCTGCTGTTCTGAGGCGTCTCTGTGCATTTCACGCAAAATCTCCTCGAGATTCTTTTTAGCTGCAGATTTCAATCTGACATTTTTCTAAGCATTGTCACACTTGAAGCTCCTCTACTTGCTCTCTGGTTGCCAGCAATTCCACATTTCGAGAACGAGTTACATTCCATGGCAGTTTTTCGTTACCAGTTTTTGCTTCGTTGTAAAACCACATTCTAGGATCATAATCCCCTATAGATCCTGTAGTTCTCTTTCTGCAACAGCAACGAGGACAAAGAGAACATTACGGCTTAGCAATGTAAGCCGATTGAACCTGAAGCCGAGTCGAAAATAGTTCTGGGACACGGGTCACTTTCCACTTTTTTCTCGCGTGGCGTGCACGCGACGCTGTTTACCTTGATAAGAGCTATGGACGGATGAACCGTGGGGTGCAAGCTCAGTGTTCAGTGAGATCGTTCCTTCTCTACACTTGGGCATCCACTGGTCAAACCTCTCACGATGGTGAATTGTTGTGGTCTCTTGGGAGAATTGAGCATAGCCACTTTCTCCCGCGTTCTTTTACTTCTTCCACATATTCCTATCACTACTGCTCAAACAGTCTCTTCTGAATACCTACAAGACTATCGTTGAGCTACGTTCGGGGTAGTTTTTTTTTCAATTTTCCTGAGATTAAAGACCTAACGTGGAAGTTCTGCTCAAAATTCTGGTTCTTACTGTTTTCACCATAATTTTGAAGTATGTTCTATTCTCAATTGACAGTATAGTGTTTGTTTCTCAGGATGGTGACATACCTACTGAGCATCACTTCAAGACCTGGGGTGTCTGGAATTGGAGGAATACATTTACCTTAAATCTGCTATCTTTGCATTAGTTAGTGATGATTTCTAGGCAAGGGAACCGTAACAGGAGCCGCATTCATCATTGAGATTACCCAGGGTGAATGACCTGAAACCACACAAATTCACTCATTGTTAACGCCGTCGTCAACACCTATATCCTGGGTTATCTCCCTGATGCATCCAGGCTGAGGCAAAAGTAAAGAAAAAAAGCAAGAGTACAGCAGAGAGAACTGTGTCAAGAAAGTGAGGCGAGTGCAACATTTAGTGAATGGTATTCCAATCCACTCTCGTTGGTTTGTAATAGTTGTCTTCAAGGAAAAGAAAAAGAAGAATGTGTGCGACCAACATGAGATTTTCAATGCCAGACATTTTTTATGCATTTTCACGGACAACCTAGTTCTCCTAATTCATTTTTTTATGCATTTTCACGGCCAACCTAGTTCTCCTAATTCTTTTAATGCCTCAGTAAAGATACTAGTTCTAAGAGATTTTTGAATCGATTTTAGCTCGTAAGATTTTTGAACAAGTTTTCCTTGGCTGTAATTGTGCAGTTAGTTCTAACTTACATATTTTTACGGGGATTCCATTTGAGGCACGTGAAGGCTTTTCTGTTGAAAAATTCCAATATAAGCTCAAAAGGATCTTGATATCTATTCCACATTCGAGCGTGCTCCGTGAGGTGATCGAGAGAGTCGCAGGAGGTGATGAGCCGTCACCTGCGGAACTGATTTATTTGTACATGTCAACGGGGCAGCGAAATCACCGCAGTTTTCTCCTGCACTCCTGACCTGACCCTCTCGCGCTTGTCAGCAGCCCCAGCAGTTGACACTGCTCAGGTCGCCACTATCCGTGGATTTCGCTCGTCGGAGCTGCCCGGCGCTTTTTTCGTGGGCTGGCTGAGGTGGCGACCACGCTGGAAGCGCAGTTTTCTCACCGGCGCCTCTTGAGAGCCTCCCTGAAAGGCCTTTGTTTTTGTTTGCTCGTCCTTCATGTCAAGCGCACCTTCGCCCGCGATCAAACGTTAGCGATATCGAGGATCTCCGCTCAGCACAGCTCTCCGCCGGGCACAACACTGCGGCTCACGCACTGTACTGAACCGAGATCCTCCTCACCCTTCTCTGCTCATCCGCTCATTTGTTCTCATATAGTTTTGGTCTTGACTTTTGCATAAATTGATAAAAATGAGGCGGTTCCCAAAAATGAACTCTGATTTGAATGTGAGACCTGTACTTTTGGATTTTGTTCAACAGTAAACTACATTGAACCTCTGTTTCACTGAGACCTATTGTTCCTGTCATATACTAGTCACGAATTCAGCTTTTTCTTCGCAAATAACCTATAATATGTTTGCATAGGTGTGTACGCAGGTGTCATATGATGCTCGCAATGTTGTGAAGTTTTTATTCAAACAAACTTATAATCTATTTTTCTCGCCAATACAAGCCCTTATGATTGTGATGGCCAATTCTACACGTTCCTTCGATAACTAAGTCAAAGACTTTTTTGTGACGATTGATTCATCAATGTTCTTGGGGAATCTCCTCACTTTCCTGAATATCTGAAGTGTACGAATTTTGTTAAGAAGAAGTAGACACACATCTTAACTGCTATTAACAAACAGCAGTAAGTTTTGAGAGAGTGAAATCCAGTGGCGGACGCAGGGGGGAGCGCCTCCCCCTTTCCGAGAATGGGTCGCCAAATTTTTGGAATTACTTCACAATATAAGTAAAAATCTTGTATTAGTTTATTTTTGTTTGTTTTTATTATTATTTTTGAATATTGATTATTTATTATTTACTATTAAAATTAGTGTTTTTATCAATTTTATTTTCCGTCTGGCTCCCCGGAGACCCCAATTTTTTCTCAACCCCTCCCCCCTTCCGCCCACTTTCTGCGTCCGCTACTGGTGAAATCCGATCATTTTGCTCGACAAACTCGTCCATTCCTCATCAACTTGAGGCATGCATACGAACCTCGGAAGAAGGCTCGTGAATTCATCCACCAGTTCCTTTTTTCCTTTATTGAAGTTCTTCATCAATTCATTCAGGCAGTCCTTACTGCATATTCTTCGTTTTCCTTATGCCATATATCAATCCTGCCACTCTTTTCTCCTTTTCTGTTTTTTCCCCGCAACATATGTAGTGATCTAATGTACAGTCAGCCTTTTGAAAAAGCCTTGCCACTAACCAAGCCTATAATACCTCTCGTCGGCGAAAGCTGCTGTTGTCCATACCCGAACGACTGAAAGGTTGCGATCAAATATCGCGGATGTTTTTGACTTCTGGGGTTACCTCATCGAGTGAATTAGTGCTCTCCATTTTGCATTACCTCCGGCGTTCAGCTGTTCCAGGATCATTGTTGTTTCGTTGTTTGCGTCTTTTTTCCTAGACGAAAGCAGGATTCCTCTTCACGGGAACAAAGCGAAGAGGTTTAGCTGTGAGCATCACCAAGACCTTCTCAAGTGGTCAATAATTCTCTGAGCCTAGTTTGATTCCCGATTCTTGTACGACCAATATTCACTTGAGTGTAGAGCAGTTTTTTCACGGGGGAAACCTTCCGATGTCGTTTGCTTTTCTGAATTTGGAAGAACTGGGATGTGTGGAGATGGTGGAAATGCTCATCTGAGTAACTACTGAATTTGCACGAGTTATGCATGCACAGCTCCTTGACATTGTCGATAGAGTTTCATTCTGTAAATTCATTTTAGAACATAAATCCTCTATTTTTTTTGTCATTTTTTTTGGATTACGGTGACTTTCATGGGCAGATCTGCTTCTTGCTATTTACACAAACGATGACGTTTAGACCTCTTCAATATTTTACGCAGGAACAATAAAACGTCGGTCACATTGCACTGAAGTGAGCTACAGTAGTGTTTGAGAAGAAACCCCCTTCTCAGCCTGGATCCATAATTGAGATTAGCCAGGGCGAATACGATGACGCCCGTGTTGAGCGCGGGTAAATGTGCAGGGTGCTAACACGTTTACCCTGGGTAACTTCAGTGATGCATGCGGCTCCTCAACATTTGTCTGTATTTTCTTTGTTTTTGGAGCTTATAGAACCTAAATCTTGTATGTAGTGCATGTTTGCTAATAGTGGACAAATTCTTGATTGTTTCCCATTGCCCGTCTGTCAGTAATTAAAATCTTTGGACTGGAAAGGTCTAAACCTCTGTTCTGAAAGCGTTCACAATCAGAGACTTATTAAGAAGGAGATTATTTTTGTCAGTAGTGCATGTCATCTTCAATAGTATACGCTTTGATATTCATGTTTTGTCGGTGGTCTTGGAAGTCGTAGTTTTTCTTCGCAATTATTGACACTTCTGATGACATTTGTCTAGGCTTCTAAGGCCGCATGCATCTTTGCGATTTTCACGGTGACCAATATTAACACCACACATATTTACCCATCGTTAGCACAGGTGTCAACACGTTTACTCTGGGTATTCTCAGGGCCCTGGTCTACTCACATCACTAATATCAGCTCATTCTAGGTTAATACTTGAATTCAGAATTCAACAGACTTGGAGGCAGTGCCCACGAAATTTTCTCTGTCTGAGATGTCGATGGTTTCTGATGCTTATCTATGCGTTTCTTTTCACTTCGGGGCTATGTATATCTATCATTATATGATAGGAAAATCTTTAGCGAACATATCATGTTTGCCATGATCGTGGGTGTTATCCTTGACACCCCCTTCATTTTTCATTCCTGGCATACGGCATCCTGCATCCCCAAAGCCTGCGCAGTATGCTGAATGGTAGCCTTCTTATTACAAATCTATAGGGGCGTAGACCAGAAATGAGCGGAAACCATTCAACTGAGATGGTTGACGTGGCTGAGACTTGGACTGAACTGATATTCTTGCTCTGAATGATTTCTCTTTTTATGGAGCAATCACGATATGATGTTAGGTAACCTTTATGTAAGTGATCTTTGCTCTGCCTTCATTCTCGCTGGGTATTCGCTGCTTCTCTATTCAGTAATTTTTTTGCCAGACCGGCGTTGAACCCCCAATTTTCCGCTTTTCGCTTGCAGTTTGACTTCGTGAGCCAAGAAGTGCACGCGGCCGTCCGGGGTCAGATCAGGTCCGCTCCAGGATATGCTGCCGCCGTTGTTGTGCGAGTTGCTCCTGCTGACCGGGGTGCTCGCCGACTACCTCGTCGCCCCGCGCGTCGTCAACTCCGTCAATTACGATGGTGTGTCTCTGCTAACCACATACCTGTATACTTCTAAATCCAAGAATACACAGACGTCAAGGAAGTTGAATTTAGTGGAAAGTTATGTAACAGACAGTGCTGAAAATGGGAGCCGGAGGCGGGGTTCCATGCAGAAAAAAAATTTCTTTTTTTGTGCAAGAACCACATTATTCAATAGAACTGTTGCAGAAATAGTATAAATGCACTAACACTATCAGGAATACCAAATTTTAGCCTTTGCCCACTTTCTGGACCAACTTCGTGTTGGCCCAAAGGTGATCACTCCCTTTGTCATGAAAGACCTCGTTCAGATTTCTCCCTACTGTGTGCGGACGGGATTCCGCTGCTGATGGAGGACCATCGGCCGCGGCCCTGTCACCCGCGTCCGTGGCTGCGCGAGCAGAAGTACGTAAGCACGTGCGATCGTCACGTTTTTCTCTCTGTTTGGACTTGAAACGATTTTTCCACCTGCCTATGTCCACAGATGCCCGACGGGTTTCTGGTGTCACGAAGGCGACGAGGAGTCCAGCTACTACTGCTGTCCACGAAATAGAAAGTGTACGTTTGAGAATCTCTGCTCGAAGTGGAACAGAGTGTATATGAGATTTCGTTGTAGTTGCGAACCAATGCCATCTTCCTCCTGTAGTTGGGCACGGAAAAAAGGCGATGAGGCGCTTCTATTACGACTGGAGCAGTGATGGATGCCATGAGCTGACCTACACTGGCCTGGGAGGCAACGAGAACAGCTTCCTCAGTTACGAACAGTGTGAGAATACGTGTCGAGGTGAGGGTCTGCTGAATAATTAGATGGTTTGCTCCTTCTAATTTCTTGCTATCCACAGTAAAAGCTAATGTTTTTTGGATAACCTTTGCCCGTTTCATTTAAATATCGAGATGAAGACAAACATGTGTCGGATGTGAATGTAGTAATCTTTCAGTTGCAGCTTTGCTCTCACATGGTTTTATTGGTTTCTTGCAAAACTCTACACCATTCGAAATTCCTCTCCCTCTCGAATGCATGAAAATGAATATTAATGGACCTTTTCTCCAGAAAAATTGATTGAGGTAGATGAAGCGGTGTGAGGACGAGAGAGGAAGGAGGAGGCATGCGGGCCTTCTTTGGGAGACTCGGGCGGTCGAAGTTTCAAGTCGGAATTGCTTTAAAAAATTGCGATTTCAGATATGAAGCTAGCTAGCAGTGACGGGCGCAGAAAGTGGAGGAAACGGGGAGCGCCCCCCCCCCTCCTCCGCTCGTCGAGTTTACTTTATGAAATGAATTAAAATATTGTACTAGTTTATTTCTGATTGTTTATTTTTATTATTATTTTAAATATTTATTATTTATCGTTTGATATTCAAGTTTATTTATTTATTTATTTATTTATTTATTTATTTATTTATTTATTTACTAACAAGTTTAACATTTTTGTCAGTTTTATTTTCCGTCTAGACCTCCGAAACGGCGTAGATCCCAATTTTTCCCCACACCCCACTCCTGCCCACTTTCTTCGTCCGCCGCTAGCTAGAGGCGAATTTTTCAAAAAATATTTTCAAAAAAGAATAAATTAAGTCAGTAAAATGGTTAGGGATTGGGATTTCAAGCGGCATTCTTGAAACCCAGTTATATATCCTATGGGCATCGTGACCGCTTTTTGTCCATTTCCTACGTTTCAGCGGCAAAAGTTGGCTAGGATAAAAATGAGTACAATAAACATGCAGAGCGCTACTTTAGACAAGTGTAATAGGCCAAGCAGGACAAAGGAAGAGAAAAGAGGAAGTCGAAAAAAGTTGTAGTCATTGTCTGTTTATGGCCTAGAAAATGTATATATCTGTTTATATGTAATTTAAAATTGCTTGCAAAGAAAATTTTTAGTTCTAGTCTCCCTTTTTTAAATTTTTTCTCCTTTTTTAAGAATGCAGCTTTCGCATAGCTGGCTGAGAAACGTTTTTCCCATTACCGAACTGAATATCTGAAAGCCTATGTACTTGCAGGAGCAGGAGAGCCGACGGTCGCTGTGCCAGAGGATGCAATGTTGTCCAAGAATAAGAAAGTCACCAAGACGCCCGCTTCAACTTCCCCAACGACTACCGAAGTTAGCATTTCCTCCTTAATGGCTTGCTGTGAGAATAATCGGGCCTGGTAACATTTGCTTGGCAGAGTAGCACTAACTCGTCTTCATCTGAAACAGCCACGACCTCGACTGCAAAAGAGACAACTGCCAGCACAAAAGCCAGGCCGGAGTCCACAACAATCCGATCTTCGACTCCTAGAACAACGATCGCAGGTCTACAGGAGTTTTGTCCGCAAGGACGTGAAAGCTGTGGTGATAGCTTTTAATCTGACATAAACTCAAAATAACATTCCAGGAGAACGAACAACAAAGACCGCAACGACGACAAGATCAGCAGTGGAGAACCCTGTGGTAACAACTTCTCAAGTGACTACAAGTGAGCATGGAGAAGAGCTTCCTACAACTCGTTGGATGGGAACTAATCCTTGCGAAAAGACTCCGGATAAGGGAAGGCCAGGAGGCGTTGCGCAGAAAATGTTAGTTCTTCTACTCCAGCTTAAATTCAAAGCTATGCAAACTATCGGATTTCCTTATTCCTGAGGAGCATCTGCTCCCAGTTACTGCCATCCTACCTCCAATTGCTGCCAACCTTTCTGAATTGCTGCTAATGGGAAGAAAGATTGAGCAGCAAGTAAGGAAAGGATCGAAGCAACTTGGAGGTGGTGCAACTCAGCTTTGTACTCGATGTATTACGCTGTTCGGGTTATGATTCTGGTGCACATATCAAAATTAGCGAAATGATACTAAAAAGTAAATGTACGCTATTCCGAGAGCAGAGACTGATATTGCAGGTGGTATTTCGACGAGTCAACACTGTCGTGTCAGCCCTTCACCTACCTCGGCTCCGGCGGGAATGCGAATCGGTTCGTAGACCGAGAGATGTGCATGCGAGTCTGCGGAAGTGGTACGAATTTCTGATTCCACTTAACGTTTCTTTCTTTTATCCCGATAAGCAGTGCTTTCAACGACTCGCCTTTTCTTGGTTACTAACAAAAGAAGGGCCTTGTTTGTTGGCATCCCGCGCTAAATATTGTATGTAGTGGACTGTGGTTCTATTGGAGTAACAATTATTCTTTGTTTTCTATTAGGTTGCTGCATAATTACTGCGGCTTTTTTCTCACGGGTTTCTTCCGTTGAATTTTGACGTTTTTGAAACGGCTCTTACACAGAAGTGATCCATTTTTCTAGTTTAATAGAGAAGCTATCGAAAATCGTATCCAGACTCGCCGTCGGATGATCTGCCCCTCTGAGGAATGTTGGAATGCAGCACAGCCGATTTGCTTTCTTAATGAACTTTTGGCAAAGGAACAACCTGCAAAAACCAAGTTGAAAGATGGTTCAAGAACTTTGGATTGAGCGACGGAAGACGGACAGGGAATTTATGGCAGCCACGGAAGAGCACGAACGCTTGAACAATAGAGTACTGGTCGAGAACGTCATTGTGGATCATCCAACCAACGTCTGGAAAAAAGCGCAGAAGAATATGGATATTAGCTAGATGAGTTCCCCCAAAAAAACTCGGACAATAGTAAAACTGAACGTGTCCGAATTTCCATCGAAGTGAGTAAACTCCTTAGCTGGAGAGTCTCGTCACTCGAATCTCACCCTATTCCGCGGGTGCTAAAAGTGTGTATAATACATACGTATAATCGGATTCTAGTCATTGGAATTTGAATGCCGAGCTATTCATTCTTCATCTGTGAGGTTCTTATAGCCAGATCTGAACTACCTAAACATTTTTTTAGCCTACATAGCTTTGCTTCTTGTTCTTTCGTCATAAAGATCATTGAGATGGGGAAATGACTGTGGTGTATTCAAAACTCTTCCGGATTATCGATAGCATCCCAACTAACCATAAGTGAAAAACGGATTATTCTCACGAAAAATGTCCCAGAAAATATCAATTTTAATTTAATTCAAGTCGCAAAAACCCACCTAATCACGCATCAACCCAACTCGTATTTATTTCCTTTTATAGCTTTTCTAGTTTTCACTATTCAAGTAACGTTTTGTCAGTGAAATTCCTCAGCAATGATTGATTAGTGCTGAAAATGGTTATAGAACTTGAAGAAAATTTGTTAGGGGAATGAACCCCTCATCTTTAACCGTTAGCCAAGTTTTAACAGAGCTCTTCAAGAAATCATCTGAATTTTATTAAATATTAGGTTGAGGAATTATAAATGTTTGTTTGACCCATAGATAGAAATTGCTGCACAAACAACATTTCACCAGCTCCATGCAAGAGCTATTCTCCAGACTAATGTATGACTCTTCTACTTCTTCCCTACATACAAGGTATCAGCATTCTCTACGCAGAAGTCGCTGCGCTGAGAGACGCAGTAACGAGACACCTAAATTTTACCCTCACCACACTTCCTAAAGTTTTTCTTTGCCAAGGAACGCATCATCGACGGGGACAAGTGGTATTCTGATAGTGCCAATACTGCGTTATGAGGCGGTTGAGGGAGGGACTCCATCTGTTAGTTCTTGGTTTTCTAGTAAAACATTTTCGCATGTCGAGGATAAGTTTTGTAGTCGCTGTCTCGACACTATGATGATGAGGTGCCTAGTTCATTGTGTCCTATTCTTATGCAGGAATATCTGCTGTGAACTCCTGTACAGGATTCGCCATCACTGAACCGAACAATCCTTTCATATTCTACCTCAAACACAGTATCACCTTTCCTTCGGGATGATCGAGATTTGGGGTCGGAATGGGCTGCTCACCGTCGCTGAGCCAGTGTGGTTTTTTGCCTGCATGTTCAGGAGATACCCTTCTATAATCCGACATTAGGATGGCTTGGAAGAATTTGCGATTCTTCACGGTGCGGGGAAGGACTTGGCTGATGGCGGGTCGCGCACTCAGTAAGTCACCATTAAGTGGGTGCAGTAACAATTAAAACATAATTTTTCAGATACAAGAAATCAGATGAAACCAAACAGTCCATATATATTCTGAAGCGCCCTGAAGTGCTCCTTCAGGTGAACAGACAAGCCCTGCTGAAAACGGTGACACAGACGAAATATTAGGAAAAAAGTAAAATGTGTGCGGCAGACATTCATAATTCCTCAACCTAATATAATATGTAGCATTTGTCCATATGTACAATCCAGCCCACTCTAAATTTGATTAACCCTGGATATTTTCTTATTCAGAAAGATGGATTTTCTGCCTTATCATAGGCAGCCCTTACGAGGTGGCATTTTGAATCTTACAATTACAATTTCTACCAGAAACGTTTTTCTGAGAAACTTATTTTGCATATTTCACTACAGCACGTACACACATATTCAATAATAATAACGATTATGTGGCTTCTTCAAATTCAGGGTTTTCCGGAAGGCCGTCGCAAGCTTCATGTGATCTACCGCCACAATTCGGTAACGGTACCTTCAAAATACCGCGTTATTTCTTCGACAAGGTATGTGACTGCTGGATAGTGTTGGTTTGAAGTCTCAAATATGAAGCTGTATCTGATTTATATAACTAACTTATTATTCAGTTGATTAGCCGACTCTCAAAAACTGAGCGGCGGCAGATATCCGCTATGCATGCTGCAGCGATGAGAGTAAGGATTCATCACAAGTTTACATCAGCAACAGCAAACCGACTGCCATACAGTTGCTGAGGCCTGCAGCATGCACAACAGATATCGGGAGCCTCAGCTCCCTGAACTGAATTAAGATACGGCCCAAGTGGGGGATGGGGAGGGGGGGGGGTGAGTAAGTGATCTTCTTTTCTGCAAGGAATGTGAGTAAAATTCCGCGAACTACCCAGTGCAGAGTTGACTGATTGCCAATAATTTTGTTAAAAGCGAGCATACAGCCGAGATATTGTCATTCTGGGGGTGCGTCTATATTCATAATACGCACCGTAAAACCGTACTGTCTCCCTATCTTTGAAAACTTTGGTGCATGAAGGAACAACAAATAGCCGAATAATTATTAGGTTGAGTCGAAAGTTCTCGGACAATATGGTAGTGATGACTTCTAGCATTTCTGATCATAACTCAGCAATGAGCTAAGTAAATTGAACGCGCGAACTATCTTTCGATAGGGTATAAAAGATTCTTCAAACCGCATACTAACAAACATACCAAACCAGCTCTTTGACTGCCACTGTGTGGCGTAATTTCAAGCCGTCGCCACTCCACTTTCGCAACTCCATACACTTTCTCTATCTATTTGGTAAAGAACACGCGGATATCGGTAAACATTTGGGGGAAGTTTACAAGGGGAACGCCACCGTTCGATCTACAGGCTAGAAGTGGCACTCGAAGTTCGTGTCGGGCGAATATTCCATCGAAGATAAAGACAGTTCGGGGAGCCCGATGGAGTCAGATTTGGACTTGCTGTGGAGACAGGTAGGAACCGATCCGTATCAAAACACTCAAACTGGCAGTCGCTGTTGTGATGAGTCAGTTCATGGTTGTTCGCCGACTGAAGTCGATCGGCAAGGCTCGAAAACTCAGTCGATGAGTACCACATGCTCTGGTGCAGTATGGCATGGACCGTTGCGCTGATATGTCACATTCTGTTCACACGGTGAAGCGCACCCACACGTGGCTTGAGTACCCATTCACCAAGGATGAGAAGTAGATTTCCTACTCTAACATTTACCGCCGTGCCCGCTGGATTGACAAAGATGCGGGTGCAGGAGGCATCCCTAAACCCAACGTAGTCGCCGAAAAGGTTATGCTCTGCTTCTGGTGGAGCGTACACAGCGCCGAATGTTGGGAGCTGCTTGCCGAGGGACCTACAATGACCGCAGACGTATACTTCGAGCGACTGAGGAATTTGAAGGCAAATCTTGAAAAGGCGCACACGCAGAAGCACAAAGTCTACTTCTATCACGACAGCGTCCGATCACACATTGCAAGAACGACCAACGCCGAACTAATGAAGTTTCGATGCAACATTTTACCACTCCCTCTGTATTCCTCGAACCTGGCTTACTCGGATTACCACATTCTTCCCCATCTTCAACGTCATCTCTTTCGCCAAAAATTTGAAATCCGCGACGACATCGTAAAGGCACTGGAGCACTTCTTCAAGAAGCGGTCCCCAGCGTTCTGGGGCAGGGGCACCTACGATCTGCCTAAACGTTGGCGGAAGACAAGCGATGCCTTTGGGGCATGCCTCAATTGACTCACACTTATCGTTTAAATATTGCAAGAGAAATAAAAATATTGTCAATTTGTCCGAGAACTTTTGACTCAACCTAATAGTTGAAGTAGCCAGAAAGTAGCGCAGAATCCGTTGCCGAATGGTAGAATGCTCATATGAGTAACATGTTTTTTGCCTTCCTTGATTGGTCAATGACCAGTTGGCCAATGACGCAGGCATTTATCGTTGTCTCATCATTCACGTGTGATCACGGAAATACTTGAGCGATTGCGCGTTCTTGCAGATGACGAAGCAGTGCGAGCTGTTTTTCTTCTCAGGTGACGGCGGCAACGAAAATCGATTTCTAAAGAAGCAGAAGTGTGAGCGGCTTTGTGTGGGAAGTAAGTTTCGAGAATTCGAATAATTGCATGACGATTTTTTGCCTTGGTTTGCCGAAATACCACAAATGCCAAATAATACAGGCGATTTACCTCAAAGTGGTCATCGTATTGCAGCTGTGCAGTGACCGCGCCAGGATTCACACTTTCTCTGAATAATGGAGCACAGTAGAACTATTGTAGTTATGAGGGCAACTTATACCAATTGCGTGCGGTCGAGCGATGCGCCTATGTGATGAAGGTCACGCCCAATCGCACCACTGATGCAGCTCAGATGCCCGCGTTTGCGTCTCCGTGGCGGATGCGCGTTCTTTTCTGGAAGATGTGCATGCCGCGGACACCATTCTTCATGGAAAATTCAATGCAACTAGATGCATATTTCTGACGCGCGGCGGACGTACGCACCTGGTAAACCTTCCCCATACTGCCTTCGGAAATTAGTGAACATTGGTACATCCATAGACTGAAAGTAAGTGGTGCGGTGATACGCCATCGAGCATGCTTGATATTGACTGAAAACGACTGCGTCTCAATCCATGGTCATTCTACCAGTACTAACTGCTGCCTAGAAGGACTATAGAATGTCACCATGTTTACGCTTTTCTTTAAGAGCGAATACCCAAAATATGTATTTTTCCGGGAAAGAAAGTGTGGACAAAACACCAAATTACATATGCAAAAATGAGCGGTAAAAAACGCTGGATTATGCTACACCCTGATGCATAGAAGGGTTCCTATGCATCTTCACACCAAATGCAATGTGTGTTGTGGGATTGTGCTTTAAAAAGTACGTACCCACTGGACACAAGGTTATTGTAAATGTAAGAGCGCTTCAGGTTGATCGTGGGGCTTTAGCCGTCTGGACAACAAATGGGCTGTCCAACGCGCGTCGTTCCTTCATATTCTCAAGATAGTAGTATTCTCAATATCACAAATGCATCATATACGAGTTCATAAAGAACAATAAAACGTATGGGCTGCGTACAACTGAAATGTGTTAACCACATACCAGATAAATCAATATCTTCAATAGACAAGAGCTTTCCACTCTTATCTCGCAAAAAATAACGCCCTCACACTTTATGACACCATGAAAACCTCTCTGAAACTTATGGGCGGCCCGACCATCACACAGAAGACACGCTCAGGTGCGATTCGGCGCACCCCAATGACAGAACGGCGCGCTTTGGACAGTTCATTTGTTGTTCATATGGCTAAAGCCTGATCGTGGTGGGTGTGCTAGTGGGGGAAAAGGGGCGGTACCAAGCTACTGCGACTGGCGCATTCAATCAATGCGCCAATCACGGCAGCCTGGTAACGCCCCATGTCCCTCACGATGATACACACCCGGTCGTGATTCTCTTACGTATGAGTTTTGTTGAATGTGGAAAACTCGTCAAAGCTGGCCTCTTAAATTTTTCTTATGGATGATCGGAAGTATTCAGAACATCCTCTTTCTCTAGCGAATTAAGCATGTAACGGCCACTTCCCAATCACGTACGAATTGATTGAATCAGCGGAGTTAACACGCAGCCTTGATCCGTAATTTACCGGGACTCTCTGATTGCTCCAAACTCACTCTCTTTTGCTTCAGAGAAGAATAAAAAGCAGAGTACTCCTGTAGCCACTACCACTATGGGCACCAGACCTGCAACTAGAACCTTCCAGGAGCTGCATTCAACGCAATCATTGCCAAGTGAGTCCACGCAATTGTCGCCATAGCACTGGCTTTCACTTCTGCTATCTCCTGCTTCTAAGCTGATTTCCACTCACCGCCACTTTAGTGTCGTCAACCACCTCCACTCCCACTTCGGAGGAACCTCATATTCCTGAGCCTGAGCCGTCACCTGCCGTTCCCAGCGTGGCTCCGGTTGAAGCCACCACAGCTGAGCCATTCCCAACACTAATCAACGTCCCAAGAGGTTCTTTTGCTTTTCATTGAAGCCTTACATGCATGATTTCCTTAAGGTTCTTTTGCTTTGAACTTGGCATCCAATTTCCGAAATGTAATTGTACTTTTTCTGCTTTTGAATTCATTTCTTTTTTTCCTTCACATTCTCATTTCCTCTGCTGAGAACCCTCTGCTCTTACACCACTAAGAACCACAATAATTTTGAACTGACATCAATGGCATAATATAATACATAGTACTATAATTGTAGCTTCTCCCTAGCTTATACTTAAACTGATCAACCTCTAGTTTTACAGCTAATGATTTGATTGTTATTTTTCATCCCATCTGCTCGGTCTACTCAGAAACTCACAAAACAGTTACGATCTTCTTGAATGAGTTTTGAACAGGGATTGAGATGGCCAGGTGGGGTGGAGATAGTCCTCGGGCTTAAATCTTCGTATTTTTCAGAATTCGTGCCGCCATTCCCGCAGTTCACTCTTCTCCCTGCCGACAACGCTCCGAACACTCCATCACCTCAGAATCATCCGCAAAAAGTGCTCACCGAACCACCACCAAATGGAGCCGAATCGATCGATTCCATCTTCGAACGGCTGATGACGTCTTCTCCTGCTCCACCTATTGTGACAGCTGCGCCGGCTCCTCCCTCTCCCATTAAGGAAATCGGGAAATCCCACAGTACATTTGGTGTACCCCCAGAACTGATTTTTGCTGCGAACGGTGGAGGAAGTGGCTTGCCAGGTTTTGTAGCCACTGCAGCACCAGCTCAGAAAGGACCCGGACTGTGGCGAACGAGATCGCCGCCCAGTGAAATGCCGATATTGCCAGTTGTCGCTGTGACAAAGGAACCGACAGTGAATATGCCACGACACGAGTCTGGTTTAGCGAGCTTGACGGACACATATTCTCCATATAACCCTACTGGGCTGACTGCAACCCAACCGCAACTTCCACCTGCAGTTATCTACGTTCCGAATCCAAATGCTAGTCCAAACAGCGCTCCGGTGACGTCCCAAGAGGTCAGGAACATTACTGGGCAGTACAGCGGCCTTAGCACCGATGTCGTCGCTTCACCAGGATTTAGCCAGTATGTCAACGCCCAGAATCCTGGGCTCGCTCACAAATCAGAGTGGGTAGAGCACGGAATAAGAGCGTTCCAACAAGTGATGCAACAGCATCTGACATCAACTATGGCGCCTTTTGGAGCGGAGTTTGTCCCAAATACAGCACCGGACATCATCGCTGAGACACCCGTACCTGCTGAAAAGGCGCCGCTGACTGGAATGCAGCAGCCTGAGCTTCCAGTCGTTGCAACTCTTCCACAGATCGCTCCAACTGTGATGCAGGAAGTGGAGTCTGCGCCTGCACAGCCTGACAAAACTGTAAGTTTTTTCTCGAAGTGTTCGTAAAAATGCCACAGAAATATTATCAGATCTACCAAACGATGTTTTAAGTTGAAAAAAAAACTTTTGCCCATCGTGTTTCACGTCGCTGGGACACTCCGCATAAGAACTAAGTGAATACTAGCGAGTTTGGAAAGTTCCTAAGGTATTTCACCATTATTTGCCTCCTAGCCAATTACAGTAGTAGCTTTATTTACCGATATCGAATTGATCGTCCGCATTACGGTTAGAGTTGAAACATACATTGAGTTACGTATTTGAATACTTGGTTTTAATTGGTTCTTCAAAAGTTATCCACAAGGTTTTCCTATAATTATCCTTGAACGAGAATATCCTTGAAAGTGCATCTCTAATTACCTGCATCGTCGCCTGGCTACTTCATGACAACACTAACTTACAGCTGAACGCTTCTGACGTGTGGCCATGCCATGCTCCGATATTCGACGATGTGGTAATCATGTGCGCATTGGAAGAGGTCACCTGTCCGAAGGGATCATTCTGTCAAATCGGCGATGGGCAGAGCATCTGTTGTCCAGTCCTCGGTTAGTTTACAGCTACAGTTTATTCTATTATATATTCCTTGTTACATCTCTATCGCAACGGACCGATTAATATTGATCTGTATTTGTGCCAAAACTTCGACAATTTGTCTAATGTTAGTCCCCAGAGCTGTGTTACATCCTTTCCTCTTGTCGAGGTTCTCTATTTTTTGAAGACATCTTGTTCGAATTCGGAGATGAAAGTGAACTGCAGGAGAAGTAGGCTCTATGATCTACATCAGCCAACGACGTGTTGGTCGGAATCCTCCCTTCACACGTGTAATTAGCACGGTGGAGTGTTGACTCACCGCTTAGCGTGGCACCACAGCAGACACTTCAGCTACACCCTACAGCGAAATTAATTTAATTAGTGATTCAGAAAACCGCACGAAAATTCGACTATTCGAAAAAGGTGTGGTTCTACAGCCCTCATTACTTTTCCTCTGAGGCTGTACTCTCTCCTTCTATGTAGATCATCCGCATCTTCTATATATGTTGAATCTCTTCCGCATTTTCGCTTTAGAGCACGTCAGATTTCACCAAATTTCAACGACTCTACTGGGAATTCCATCGTTCGTATCGCATTGTCATTTCGTTGCGATATTATTATAGAACAATGACAGATGCCTTAACTCCTCGCATACCCTCGGTATTCACACTTGTCGCTTGTTAATCAGCTGCCATTTCAGCTGAACCCGTGTGCAGGCAGCCGCTTAGGCACGGCGTAGGCCCGTCTTCACTTATCCGATGGTATTTTGACGCGGTTTCCAAACAGTGCCTGCCGTTTTCTTTTCGCGGATTCCAGGTTTGTTCCCTTTTCATATGATGTTTTTCGGCTTATTCGATGATAATGCACCACTTCTAGGGGAACCAGAACAACTTCGAATCATTTGCGCAGTGCGAATCTGCATGTGTCACTCCAGTGCTCTGTGAGGGAGGAGTCGCAGTTCCATTCACGAACGCCAATGGAAGGTGCAAGGATTATCCTAAAATCTCCTCACAAATTGGATTTATTCCAGAGCCTACTATGGCATCTTTCTTTCATCGTAGTATTTTGATGATATGAACTGAATTGCAAAATTAACAGCATAGAAAGGGTCACAAAAATATTTTTTTAAAGCAAAGATTCTAAAAAACATTGACTCGATTTAATTGAGATAAGTTGAACCAAAAGAGGCTCGAACGAAAAGCTTTACATCATAGATGCAAAAATTTTGTTATTCTATTACCTTCAAGTTTTTTTTTTAGATTTTCGAAGCGAATTGCACAATTTTCAAGTAAAATCTAATTGAAGTCTACCTCTTCCTTTTATCCTTTGCCTTTGAATTCCGCTCTGTCCAAAATGCAACAAAATGTTTCATTTTTAAAACTAGTGGCCCCGTATGCTTCTTATGCGTCGCATCTTGTCGTATTTTAGTAGTGTCGCTATGATGGTTGACTTTGATACGGAGCTAAAAACAACGATATAGATGGAGTAGAAACGTCACGCAATTCGGACAGCTCCACCCGAATTCACCATTACGTTTAATTTTCAGAATCGCGTCCGGTAAAACTTCCCAGAAAGAGTACCAAGAGTGCTGCTTCCAGGGCTGCTATCCGCGGAAACGTTCATTTCATTGCTTTCCTATAAGATGATTGCTATATTCACAATACGTATTGGAGGACCCTAATGAGCGGATTCCAACCTGTTCCCGAATAATGTTCTCTTCCATCTATTTCTGTTTCTATTTTTGTAATATTTCTCTTCCATTCGGACCCGTGTGTCCCTTTACTCGGACCCGCCTGCCCCTTCACTCGGACCCGTGTGCCCTTTCACGCGACCCATGTGCCCTTACCACTCAGACACGTGTGGCCCTTCTACTCGAGCCCGTGTGCCCCTTCACTCAGACCCGCATGCCCCTTCACTCGGGTCCGTGTGCCCTTTCACACGGACCCCTGTGCCCCTACCACTCAGACCCATGTGTCCCTCCACTCAGACCCATGTGTCTCTTTACTCGGACCCGTGTGTCCATTTATTCGGACCCGCGTGCCCCTTCACTCGGATCCGTGTGCCCTTTCACTCTGACCCGTGTGTCTCTTTACTCGGACCCGCGTGCCCCTTCACTCGGATCCGTGTGCCCCTCCACACGGACACATGTGCCCCTACCACTCAGACCCGTGTGCCCGTTCCACTCGGACCCGTGTGTCCCTTTACTCGTACCCGCGTGCGCCTTCACTCGGATCCGTGTGCCCTTTCACACGGACCCATGTGCCCCTACCACTCGGACCCGTGTGCCCCTTCCTTCGGATCCGTGTGCCCTTTCACTCGGACCCGTGTGCCCCTTCACTCGGACCCATGTGTCCCTCCACTCAGACCCATGTGTCTCTTTACTCGGACCCGTGTGCCCCTTCGTTCCGATCAGCGTGCCCTTTCATTCGGACCCGTGTGCCCTTTCACACGGACCCGTGTGCCCCCTCACTCGGACCCGTGTGCCCCTTCACTCGGACCCGTGTGCCCCTTCACTCGGACCCATGTGCCCTTTCACTCGGACCTCTGTACCGCTTTACATTTAGGTCAGGAAAAAAGCGGGTGTGTATCACCATGAGGGAAAACCATGCGGAGTCTTCCCGCCCTTTACGATCAACTCGTCCCTGTTGCATCCAATTTTTGCATAGTCATGTATAGTGCAATCGCGTGCGAAAGGAACGAATCAACCGTAATGGGCGGAAGGAGAATTTGAACGAACCAATTGCAAAACAGTACCACGCCCCGGTTACCCTCACGATGATACACACCCGAAAAAATCCAGAAAAATCTGTCCTCGAATCCGTGTGCCCCTCCCACTCCACCAGGGTGCCCCTTTTCATTCGGACCCCTACGCCATTTCACATCAAACCCGTGACTCACTTTCATGACGCCCATACTTTTTGGTTATTCTTCAGTTTTGGTGTTTATTGACCCTTAAATTAAGAGTATAGATGGTTGAAGGATTAGGTCTGGACAACTTCCGAAAAGGCCTTTATACCATTCCTTTTTGGGAGGAGCTCTGCAAAAGACATATTTCAATGTCGATTTTGTCGATTGGCCGATATAAGACAAGTTGGTCATCGCTGGTATCATGATGGACAGAAAACCTGACAAGATGTTTATGGAAATCGAAAAAAGTTACGCTTTCTAATTTCACAGCGTGTAGGTTCTGGAAGTAATTTTATAGTATTTTAGCTCAGGAATATCCATAGGGATTGCCTGCAATTACGACCGCAGTGGTACTCATTCGAACAATGTTTTCCATAGAGCTGACAGATTTCTTGCGCTAGGATGCGAAATCCTACTGCATTCGGGGTCGGCAGAATGATAAAGCACGTGTAAGCGAAGCTTTTCCCCCTGTTCGGCACTATTGCGTTGAAACCATTTGCAAAAGTATTCCTTCCCATTCATGTGATATTTCGACCATTTTCCATGTTAGATGAGTTCGCAACCTCTTCATCAAACTTCATAATATTTAGACCCGACTAAATATGCCATAGTCTGTTTGCATGAAGTATACATATGCGTGAGCTAGTAGTGAAATTCCAATAGTTAAATTTCGATGGAACAAAATGGGAATCGGAATCAGAAAGCGCATCCCTTTTTTCTTCATGTTCAGTGAATAGGGCCTTTTTTCAGGGTACAGACGAAAAAATGGAGGTTTTCACAAACACGCTACTATTTGCGGCAGAAGAATGCTAATATAGAAAGATCGAGTCATAAATCGCGGAGTGTGAATAGATGAAATCAAAAGTGAAGTAATTTATTGGAAAAGCAGCTAAGAGTGGAAGCAACCTTCAGAAAAAAGGACCATGAAAACCTCTCGAACATATTTAGATAGTTAATGAAAGTGTTCTTGCAGAAGCATGACAGAATAGGACAGAAACAAACATCAACAACACAAAAGAAACCATAAAACTTAGGCCAAAGCGCGAGATCGGTCCATTTTTTGAATTCCTCTCGGGACCCTGCGTATCAACTATGCATTTGAGTCGACGCGCAGTATCAGACCCATTTTCGGGGCATAACGACCTTATCTTTTTATATAGTAGGATTACTGCAGTTTGTTCCAGCTGTTCACCGTTTTCGGCAAACTCTTGTCCAAGCGGATCTTTCTGCAAAGTGAATGGAGAATACGGAACCTCAGCTTGCTGTGCAGAGCCTCCCAAACTCCCTGGGAAATATTCCACTGTTTCTGACTCCGAACGATTTGGTGAGCGATATAGTTGTGCTCTCCGCACCGCTTCCTCAGGCAATAACACAGGGCGACCCGACGGCGATTACAGGGTGACCCGACGCGTTATCCTCGGGTGGCATGGTATTCGCCGTCGGGTCACCCGGTATTCGCCGTCTGTTCACCCGCCCATCAAAGTTAACAAATAGTGGTTGGAAGCCAAGAACAGCCTTACCTGCGCATCCAGTGCTTGTGACTGCTTCGCGCAAAGAAGATTTCGACCCCAGAGTGCGCCAGAAGGAAAATGCAAACTTTTAGGCTTCTATCCTCAGCTTCGTCGCAGCATTCAGATCCCTTGGGATTCGAACCTACCCTTCTCATCGAACTTCGTCTTGCTAGCCCGCCTTCTTATCCACTCGGCCATTCGTGTCCTCACACCGCGGCTTTTTGATATAGTCTTGTCAGCACCTCCCTGGCAAATCCGACAATATGAAGATCCACCTCGCCAGATTTGGCGGTGCGCCAGAGGGATCTGTCTAATGCGAGTCTATCGCGGTCCAACGCGTAAAATTTCTTATTTAGAACTTCTGGAGCAATTACTCCGCCTAAGTGACAGTCAAGATCTTTACTGTCCATTTTACGTTCCCGTTGACTGTACGTACAGGAGCACCCCAACGGTCCGGATTTTCATACCGTCCCCCGAGAATGCGAACGGTGATATCGGTGAAAAACGCGGCTTCGCAGACAGTTAGAGAGCAGAGAGAAATCCCATGCAGCACAGCTTCAGACCACTTAACTGATGGCCCTAAACCTCCATTTAAAACCACTATCATTATTTTTTTTGTCTTTTAAACGTCTCGAAAGTCTAAACCACAATGTGCCTAGTTCTTGCTCAAATTTCGCATGCGGATTAGAATATGCTCTTAGCTCTTTCGTTCCGAAAAACTAGAATAGTGCACCTCCCCACAAGCCCCATGTAAAAACTTTTGAAGGACTGCTGTAAATAAGTGCTTCTGTTCTCCCGGCCGCCCGAAGTCCCGGCAAAATTGTCTAGAGTCGTCTATAAGTTTTTTTTTGAAATCTACAAATATTCAGAAAAACACTTCTGAATTGATGAAAAAGCTACTTACTGTTCTGCTTTTTAAATATATTCAATGTCACGGCCTTTTCGTCGCCTTCGCATAACATCTTCGTTTTCTAACTCCTGACTGAAGGTGTCTTCTTTACATGGGCCAACTCCAGCATAAATAGTCCTCGGGTCGCCCGGTAATTCTGCAGCATTCCCTCGGGTGGGCCGGTGGTTCACTATCATGCCTCGGGTCGCCCGATGCTTCATGCATTCTCTCGGGTCGCCCGGTGGTTCATTTAATTCCCTCGGGTCACCCGATAACTGGCCACGCCCACAAATTAGGCCGTCGAGTGGCCCGGCCGGGCCAATTTGGCCGTCGGGTCGCCCTGTGTTATTGCCTGAGTCCAGACTACTACGCAAATATTCATTATTTCTACAATTCAGCAGCGAATTGCTTCCTGGCACAAGATGCAGGCTTTGGTGTGGAGAGCAGCCACCGCTGGTCCTTCGATGCGAGTTCGTCCGACTGTGTCTCATTCATCTACAACGGATACGGTGGAAATCAGAACAACTTCTTGTCGAGGAGAGACTGCGAGTCTGCCTGTGCGCATTCGTTTCATTTTCTTCCTAACAAAGTAGTCTCAACTGAGCCTGAGAAAGCTTCGTTGTTTTTTAAGAGCGCCGCTGTTCGCTCGCGGTCGATGGTTTGATCCCGCACCGAGCCAACCAAGCCCCCCACCCATCTCCCCAGGATAGTTAAATTAGTACCAGTGAAGTCTGGGAGGATGACGTACTGACTTAATACCCCTCCCCCTCCCCCTCCAAGTCACTGTATATCTACGACACATACGGCTCAATGTCACTATGATTCTCAAATGAAGCAAATGCGTGGCGCATCCAAAGAATGCGATTGAGCTATGCCGACCGTTTTTTCTTTAAACTTTTCGACTCCACTAGTTTTTCACTCAATGAGGGGTTCTGTCTAGGTAAAATGACGCGTCCTTGTGATGAGCCGGTCTCGAGTGGCTATGGCAACAAATTCATATCGAGGTTCTTCTATTCGAGGGTTAGTTAGCATTTATGTATTTTCAGATGTTTTCCATCTGTATACATTAACATTAAGGAATACGGTCAATGCTTGCACTTTGTCTACTCCGGAGAAGGCGGCAACACGAACAACTTTCCTAATCTGCGGGAGTGCATGAAGACGTGCATGCCCGACAGCCCGCAATTTAAGTGTGAGTGCTGAAGTACTGAATGAGTACTATTTGAAGTGAAAGTCTAACTGTGTGAGATACAACTAACACCAGCCACCCATTATACGTAGAATTTTTCTGTTTCTCAAACTTCCTTGAATTCAGTCATAGTGACTTGATTGAATAGTTACATTTGAAAACATTTTTGCCATTGCTTACAGCTCACCCTCCCAACAACGAGCCAACTCTTGCGTTCGCTTTCATTTCGCGACCCATCTGCCCACACGGCGATGTAGCGACCAATGGAGGGGTACCGGTTCTTTGCGATGCAGCAACGGTGAGTTGACTCTACCAGCGACGTAGCATTTGGGTTCCTTCGGGAAAAGGGCGTGGCATATGATATCCCATGGAAATACAGGTGCTACGCTGTTTCTACTGACAGCCACGCGCAATCACAATGAAGAGGATGATTGCTGATCGTCTGGACACCCGTCTCTTGTGCGCGTGGCTGTCAGTAGAAGCAGCGTAGCACCTGCATATCCATGAGGTATCATATGCCACCCCCCTTTTGCCACGTTCCCAAACGCCCACACTTCACCGTACCTCGTTGTGGACTCGATGTCGTCAATTCAGGGAACTGGATGTCCTGCAGGAAACGTTTGTACGCCTATGGAAATGGGAGCGTACTGCTGCCAAGCGCCTGGTTGGTTCAGAATTCAATTTTAAAAATATGTAAAGGTTCCACCCATTATTTTACCATTCATAGATTTTTCCACAGTAACATTGGATTTTTGAAATTAATTCAATCTCCGAACTCCCATGAATCAGTATGAATTTTGAGGTATTGTTTCAATGTTTGCTCTGACGGCTTTACGGCGAAGACATTCATCTGGAATAACCTTTTGGAGCCATACCGAAGCGTGCCTTTCAGAGTCCTTCTGTCTCCAGCCTCGGCCGGCGATGTCACCGTGTTTGTCGCAGTCCTCGCTTCCGCTGCAGCAGGTTGAGTTCACCTACGACCCGATGGCCGATCGCTGCGTTCCATTCACGTACTCGTCGTGTTCGCCTTCTCTCAACTTAAACCACTTCGCATCAAGCTCCCAGTGCATGAGGCTCTGCTGTAACCAAGTAAGGATCCCCGTTTTTTTTCTACATCCACCTGCCGTTACAAGACGCCTGCTTCAGGGTTACGATCTGATGTACAAAAGACGACTGCTGATGAACGACTCCCCACTGGAATCGTCCGAAGAGTCAGACCTACCCTGATCGCATCTCACTCGACTGCTCAGTACATATATTTCCTGTCACGCGAGTAGTGAATCTCTTGTCCCGCACTCACGACATTCAGCATGTGTAACGGTGTAACGCCTGTTATTTACTAGCTAGCAAGTCAGATTTCATGGATTTCTATGGGTATTAATCGTGTCCTTTTATGACATTCGTAGCTGCTTATCACCTCATTCAGTCTTTCAAACATTCTCAACAGCCATTGGAGCGGTTTCTGACGATTACAATTCAAACTTGTTGATTTATCATTGCATGCAGTATGCTTTGAAAGCTTTATTTTGATGTATTTTTTACAAATAAAACCTTGCTGATATCTTGTAGAAGCTCCTCGCAAATAGCGGCTCAATGAACCCGTTAGCACATTCAGGACAGGCTCACTTTCTGCGCACTACCGCTTGAGTTGAGCCGGTATTCGACTTTAAAAAATCGAGAAAGGATCCTTAGTGGAATCCATGGAATCCATGAACACCTTCTGGTAGATTCTAAGCTCCCTGGTCACCCACAGTAGGCGAATGATACTGGGTTATAGTGGCCATTCGTAATGCGATATTTGTTGTCACATGAAATTTGCAACGCTGATCTCGAACATGTTGCCCAAATTTCTAGCGGGGTTTTCTATAACAAGCTGGATGTCATTTTTTTTTCAACATGGATATTCAACATGAAGTACTCAGGCATGGCCATATGCCGTGCTTGCTAGCTTTATTAGTGTACTTTTAGTGTAGTTGACTCACGCCAATTCAACCTCTTCAGTAACAAGCAAACTCTAAGTTAGTTCAGGACAAAATATTTAGAGTAGCGCATAGGGAATTTGGAGAACAGATTCGAGATTATCGTTGAAAACTTCACCTGGTAGTGCACATCACATTACGCCCACTTCGACCAAGTATCCTATCCTTGTTAGATAAAAAGGATAAAGGATAAAGTGGTCGGCGTTGATCAATCCCGTCATGTGGGATGCGCCACGCATTCGACTTCATCTGTGCATCGTAGAGGCTTTGAATGCGTATGTGCCCTACACAGTAACTTGCGGGGGGCATCCGATGAACCAAGTCAGTGCTTCATCCTCCCAAACTCCTCTGGTACCAATTTACCGACCCCGGAGGGATGGATGGCTTGGTTGGCCACGGGCGCGGGATCGAACCATCGACCGTGTGCGTACGCAGCGAGCCTCTTACCACTGTGCCACACGCGCCCCTACTCCTTGTTAGATACAAAAATTTTTTTTTTTTGGTGCCAACACCTCTGCTTTAGACACATCCGTCGACCTCGTTAGTTCCAGAAAACACCGTCTCATTTCTTACGGAGGTGATAAAAAAAAACTAGAAGATAATGTATGCAGATTGAAACGATTACTGACTTGACGAATGTTTTGTTCCCAGCGAGTTATGATCAATCAAAATCAGCGCTCAAAACCCGACATAGATTTTGACTGTAGAAGGTTAACTTTCTTGTGTTCCGTCGAGGAGGAACTATGAAGTTATCTGCTACAAGCATGGTTTTTTTTTGCAATAGAGACCATTTTTGTTGTTTTTAAGCAGGGCATCACATCCGGTGGAAATTTGAGAGATAGATGTGTTAAATAAGCAATGCGGAAGCCCGTCTTCATGCGAAGCATACACATGTGGCAAAAGCCTATCATCCCCAATATTACCTCCTTACAACTTTCAAAAAGCAGTTTAGGAATAGGTTTCAAAATCCACTCATGTTGCTGTGCATTTCATTGCAATCAGCGTCTCATTCGGCAATGATATAAGAGATCTTCAAAACAATTGTGGAGTGACAATACCTACAAAAATGACAGATTTTCGTGAGATCGATGTGAGAAAGGACTTCGGATATTTCTTGCGGATATGCCAACAATCCATCTTCTTCATATATTTATTCCTATATTTACAGGCAACATTATTTACAATCTTATTACGGAAAATGAACGTCCACCTAATAATGACTACAGAAAAACGACAAACGGCTTCACTAATTTCGTTTCCCAGCCATCTTTGACATACACACGCTAAACAAGTATGTGTCGAAGATGATCGGATCATAAATGATCATAAGAAAAATCTTCATAGCGCCTAAAAACAACGACAAAAAATTGCTCGTCACTAATCTCTCCCTCAAAATAGTAAAGTGCTCGAAACATGCTCAAAATGTGCAAAATATGGGCATCCAGTATATATGCTTTGTAGAGAAACTCTTGCTATGAAAATTCTACACTTGACTTCGAGAAACGGTGACTGCTGAGAAAAAATGAACTCGACGAAATTGTGGAGAATATTGAACCTCACTTCAAAGATAGACTCATGCGCGTTGAGTTGCAACATTACCCCATTTTCCAAGAAAGGATGGAGGTAGTAGAAGAAATTGAAAACTCAATACGTAGCAGTGTCTCACCTCGACTGATTGTGAGTTATTAACAACTTCTAAATCTTTCCTGTGCGCTGATTCGAGCTCTCGAAAAATTCGCGAGAAACGTTTTACAGAGCGCTTTGAATCGGCATGATGTAATCAACCTGAAGTTTGATCACGGTGCTGAGATCGTTTGCTTTGCATCAGTATATGCAGATATCATCGAAAGGACGAGAGGGAAACTTATCGGCTAACACTCCAACCACAGCGGGCAGCCACCACATGTATAGCACCCCACCAAGAAAATCTGCACTTACAAAACACTTTCTAACATCTGCTTTCGAGACTCTATGCCGATGACACTTCTGCGGTGAAAGAACTGGGGAACGAGGTAAGACTCTGCCTTCAAGACATTTCGAGATGCTCAAGATGAATGAAAACAACCGGCAAAGTACAGAAGATATTACAGCTATGGGATTATCTAAACAAGTTGGAAGGAGCATATACAGAAGACTATACAGGTAAGCAAATTGTCCAATAGTTGTCAACCTATTTCATATCACTAGAAACGACACAACGTTTGACGAAGTCCAGCCAGAAGGTAACATGATCTTCACAAATCTCACCGAAGAAAGCTTCCAGCTGTAAGAAGAGCTATCTTTAGAGATAATGCTATTTCCAAGGCAATCATCATGGAAAGTTTTGCTTCTCAGACTAGGTGTTACGTCTAGAGCTGCTAGAACATCAGAACTGCGAAAAAAAAAATTAAGCAACCACTGCGTGATTCACCAACATTAACGACATAAGATGCAATGATATTTTTCAAGATGGGCGATAATTTCTTATACTCATTCACAGTGATTATCTTATAGATGGAATAGTTGTGAGAACGTGTCCGTAAAAGTGAAGGTTGGTGAGAAAAATCGTAGATGCGTAAG
>JARK01001372.1:500830-558298 GCA_000688135.1 Ancylostoma ceylanicum
TAACTACAGTGAATCCGCGCCGACGAGGCCGCCACAGCGGTCGGCGGCGCGTATGCTGTTAGCTTCCAAGTCGTCCACGTCACAGCCAGATCATTGGGTGATACCGTGAAGATAGCGATGAAACGTGATACGCAGATTAGAGATGGTGACGTGGAGTGCTCGCAAACGTAGTGCTGGCAACCGTGGCCGCCTCTGAATCGCCGACCGCTGTGGCGGCCTCGTCGGCGCGGATTCACTATACATCTCATCGGTGTGTAGAAAATAGTTGACAATGTTTATGCGAAGGAGGTTCTCGCGAGAGATAAGTCGATAATTGAACTGCTTGGAAAATGAAGATCTCAACGTGTACCGGTGAAATAAGGGGAATAGTCTCTATTACAAGAGTGAAGATAACAACATGAACAACTCTGGAAATGTTACAAAATAACTACCCTTATCTTATAATTACTACTCGGTCCGCTCCTCTGACCCGTTTCAAATAACTAGAGCATGGCGGTCTTTCAAATTTGACCGCTTAAAGCAATCAAATCCCTTTGGGAACTATTTCGCGCCCCCGTGCTAACGTGCGCTCCAGCGCGCGCGAGATTACGGTAGGTTCCACCACAGGAGGGGTGCGGAGAAGGTGCGTGTATCGCACCCGTATCGCACCGTCCCTGTGGTGGAGTCTACAGTAATCGAGAGGGTATGAGGGATGCGCGTCCAGCGTGGGAACTGCGAGAGGGAGCAGAGGNTCCCTGTGGTGGAGTCTACAGTAATCGAGAGGGTATGAGGGATGCGCGTCCAGCGTGGGAACTGCGAGAGGGAGCAGAGTGTAAGATAGTGTGCCCGTCGCGAGAGAACCTTGACGACGAGAAAAATCGATGGCTTGTGGGTGCACTCTGATCGCTTGATTCTCGCGAGCCTTCGATTGAAATCTTATGTTTAGACCATTTCCACTATGCAACTTCTAATTGCACGTTAGAAATAAAACGTTTGCTAGAAATTTGTCGGACCTAAGGCTTTGGAGGTCACNTTGTGGGTGCACTCTGATCGCTTGATTCTCGCGAGCCTTCGATTGAAATCTTATGTTTAGACCATTTCCACTATGCAACTTCTAGTTGCACGTTAGAAATAAAACGTTTGCTAGAAATTTGTCGGGCCTAAAGCTTTGAAGGTCAAAACTTTGTCCCGACAACTTTCTGCGAACGTTTCATTTTTTAGATCGGTTATTTGCCACATTATAAGCTGCTCAGCTAACCATATCTGTCTGCTTACCTTACCATGTTTGTTGGGAGTTCTCGTTTTCCAGCACATGTCGAAGCTTTCCTACTGACTTTGAGGTAAGCCTTGCTTTGGACTGTTAGTGGTAGGAAATATTAAACATGACTTCGATGCTGACTTAGCTCAGACTTTGCTGATAGGGGTTATGTGATGTCCTGATCACGAAAACTGCACTAGTTTGGTACCTTGCAGAAATTGATTGACATTTTCTCTTTGTTTCTAGATATGATCACATTACAGCGGAACAATGAAAACCACTACTATTTTCGTGATCAGGGNCAGCTCGCGCTGGTGATATGTGAAGGTATAGTGATACGGCCGATAAGGAACAGCACTGAATCAGAATGACCACCACTATACCTTGCAGAAATTGATTGACATTTTCTCTTTGTTTCTAGATATGATCTCATTACAGCGGAACAATGAAAACCACTACTATTTTCGTGATCAGGGCATCAAATAACCGCTTGAGCGAAAGTCCAGGCAAAAATTTCTCAAGAAAACCGATTTTGTCTGTTGCATGCACATACAGTGAGCGTCGATGGTGGTGACCCACAGCCTCGATAGGTAGCCGCTATAATCCTCGAGGAGTATAGCACCCTGCGTCGCCGTCGCCGGCGGCCGTTGTTGGCGACGGCGGCGCCGCCCACAATCGATGCGCATCGGCCTCACAGTCGCCAGCGACGGCGACGCAGGGTGCTACACTCCTCGAGGACTATAGCGGCGGTGATAGGGGTTATTTACCAAGTAGGGGGCGGGGCCTAGCTAGGTGGGCGTGGCCGTATTAGTAAAAACCAAAAGGGGGGTACGTATTTGAAATCGCCGAATCGCACCTCGTGCTTTACCCTGATCCCCTCCAGGACAAAAAAAACTGTGGGGTCTTCTTGATAGTTACTTTTTTTATTAATTGAAATCAAATGTGATGAAAAACCACCGAGAAAACCCAGATTTGCCACTGCAGCGACGATTCCATCGTGAGTGGCGCGGTCGCGCAGCGTGCTTTTCGAGGCCGCAAGCGAGTCACCGCCACGGACGTCCACTGTATGTAAATGGGTACATATAGTCGTTTCAAAAAATACTTGCCTCCGGCATCCACCGCCCGTCTGCTAAGCAGCGCCGAGCCCCCTACGTAAAAGCATACAGTGTATCCGAAACGACGAGTCCGCCCAAGCGGTCCACATCACAGGCAGATCATTGGCCGATATCATAAAGATAACGATGAAGCGTGATACGCAGAGTAGAGATGATGACGTGGGTTGCTGGCAAGCGTGGATCCTCGACCGCGTGGGCGGACTCGTCGTTTCGGATAGACGGTACATGCGTAGTAGCTCCATTACAGGCAGATAAGGGACCATGAACTGCTATGTTGAGGTGGTCATTTCTCTTGCAGACAGATCAGACCGCAAGATGTGCGTTGCTAACAGCTCACTGGAACGATTTACCATTCCAGTGCCAGCCTGATGTTCAAAATGGTTGTAGTAATAACTAACTTCTGGCGCGCACATCATTTTCTCTTTGAGTTCTACTTCTTGATGGTTCTCGTAGAAGTGGTGGAGCACGTTTGCTACTGTTAATATTGTCTGAAACGAAATTTTTCCATTACATTTTGCAAGACTAACGTTCCTCATCATAGTCCACACAGAAAGTTAATTAACATAGAATGTACCAGGATGAATCATGGAGAGGACCGCAGCTAGTCTCCACCCTACAATGCGTTGCGCCGGGGACTACGATCCGAGAGGGAACAGAGCAAGAAAACAGAAGTTGTGTGACTGCGACACGAAAAAATTACAGTAAGCCAAATAACATTGGTGAAAACAGGGGAGTAGGGCGGTGTTCCTGGAGTGGGATGCGCGGACTGGCTCTATGATTGGTTAACTGGATGAATTGACCACTTGCAAAGCTCTGCGGTGCCGCCTTTTTCAGGTATAACGCTCCACACTAGAGTTTTACATTCGAGGGTGTGCCTCATCAGGAGGCAAAACGGGGCGTGGTACTGTTTTGCGATTGGTTCGCGGTCGGGGATCCAGAGGCGGCCACGCTTGCCAGCAATCCACGTCATCATCTCTAATCTGCGTATCACGGTTCATCGTTATCTTTATGATATCAAGCAGTGATTTGGTTGTGACGTGGACCGCTTGTGCGGACTCGTCGTTTCGGATACATTGTACATACGAAAATATTTTTCGAATCAGAGACAATGATGCCGACACCATTTCTTGTACCTTTACTGCCGGTGTAGACGACTTTGAAGCCGCAGCAGATGTCCTTGGACTTGCTACCGGACAATCCCGTCTCCTGCAGCGCGCATAGGTCGGTTCGGCGACGCAGTGTTGCAGCCAATTCAGACGGGCGGCCTGTCCACGTGCCAGCGTTCAGAATCGCAATGCGCGTCTTAGCCACGTTGAGATCCTTGAAGGCAGCACTCACGGAAATTTTCACTTTCGAGGTGAGTCGCTTACCGTGTAGCCGGCTGCTAGGCAATCACAACGGTCATGTAGCATATGGAATAGTGTACAGTGTAGTGTATGGAATGCGCACCATCCACAGGACTTCGTGGCGTTACGCGCGTATACCCTCAGCGGGAAACTCGTCCGCGGTGTGCACATATAGAAAACAGTGCCTTCATTTCTCGTCTTCCTGCGTGTTTCACGCTGTTTCATCATTGCCTACCAGTCCATCATCCCTGATAACCTCAAAATTCAGCGAAATCTCGAACATGAAAATTCCCGTGAGAGCTGCCTTTAACGAATCGCCTGCTTTCTCCGCGATGCTTCCGTTCGCGAGGCATCGACGACCCTCGCATATTTTCCACACTCAGCAAGCCCCGCGAGTGCGCGTCGATTCAAGTGGACGCCGTAGCGTTCTTCTCGAATCTATTTGACGTTATGATTCATGTGATGTGACGTCGGGTATTCGTCAGCCGGCCTGTCACAACGGTCAGTCGCCGGCATTCGACTGATGGGAGAAGGATTCTCCCTGTCAGTCGAAGGACTTATTTGTTAGAGGTAGCCCACACTCGCCTCTCGTGCGCTTCCCAGTCGTTAGATTGCGAGTTTTTGGCTAAATTCGAACAGCGGGATACAGCCCACACAAAGCATTTGCACCCACCCATGCGCGCGAGTGCATTTTCACACTCCTATGCCGATGCGGTATATAATATTCTGCCCGGCTTGTGAACTTCCCACAGACGAAACACCACGCATGGGAAACTCCTCCCACTGTCAGGATGTAAATGGCACAACGTGGGATTTGTATTTATCTATCAATATAGGTGCATTATTAGTAATTATGTGGTACATTGTTTGTCTGTTGTTTGTCTATTTATTATTTATTATTTATTTATCTATTTGTCTATTTGTCTGCTCTGTCATCCGCTGATGAGCGGTCGGTTACTCTCTCCGCTCTCGCCGAAGAAGACCCTTGGTCCAGGAAGCCGTGGAACAGCCGGACCAACGTATGTTCCATCCTCATTACGATCATATTCAAGTTGCCACTTTGAATGTAAGAAGGCTTTCGAACAGAGAACGTCTAACGGAGCTGCAAGAGGCGCTAAGAAAGACTTATGTGGACATTCTGGCTGTGACGGAGTTGCGATGGAGAGGGACAGGCTGCATGGATCTTGTCGACTCAGAATACAGATTCTTCTATGCAGGACCTGAGGACGTCAAAGTACTATACATTGGTATTCGAACGAATATTTTCGAACGAATATTCGAATAATTCGAAATTTTCGTTATTCGAATATTCGAATTATTCGAAAAATTGAAATATTCGATTATTCGAATATTCGAATTATTCGGAACGTTGAAATATTCGATTATTCGAATATTCGAATTATTCGAAAAATCAAAATATTCGATTATTCGAATATTCGAATACTCGAGAGAAAAAATTTGAATACCAATGTATACAAAGTACCTTCTGGGACTGGTTTATTCGTGAGTAAACGGATGATACCTTTTGTCGAAGTATTCCAGCGGGAAACTGATCGCATATCGCGCTTTTACGGGTCAGTCAACATGTTATTCGATGCCTGTCAGTCTATGAGCCACCATCTTCATGCGCTGGTTTTGAAGACGAGGAAAATTACAGCAGATTTTTGGAACAACTCCGAGCACTGTTGTTTCAATCTAGCTCTCGAAATTTATGCTCAGACAGGCAAGCGTACTCGAATGAATCTGCACAAGTCCATCCGCTGTTGTTGGGAGATTTCAACGCGAAGATAGGCGTGAAAGAAAACGAAACTGAAAGATGTGTAGGGCTATTTGGATGTAGAGACGGCAGGAACGCCCGTGGAGAACTAGGTGCGAATTTTGCGAAGAACTCCATCTGCGAGCCGTGGCGACATTCTTCAAAACTCGCAGTGGACGAAAGTGGACATGGAAGTCCCCTGATGGAAGTACACACAACTGCATTGACTACATCCTCGCTTGTCAACATATTCGATTCAACAGTGTGCGAACTGGATCATTGCAATTTGAAACGGACCGTCGTCTCCTTAGAGGGACTCTTCAATGGCCTGAAAGCAGTTTCAGAGGCAAACAAAAGCCACGTGTGCGCCACTATATAGACCGATACACTTTCGAACACATGTCAAGCTACTGCCCGAAGACACTGGACTCCACAAGAAATGGTTATGATGAGCTCTGCACATACTTCAGGAGCGCAGCAGTACTCACAGAACGACCCCTTGAGAGACGCAGTTGTCTTTCTAATGACACCGTCAAACTCATGAAGCATCGACAACAGCTTAAGAATACAATTTCAACGGCTCTCGACCGACTCGCGTATATGAAACATGCAAAATGCTCAGACGAAGGATAAGAGAAGATATCAGGCTGCATCATTGTCAGATTGTTCAAAAGGCTGTGCAGTCTAGAAAAAGCCTGAGAGAGATTCGAAATAAGACGGCGATTGGTCACCACCAACTTTTTCAGTTGAAGGATGAAAGCGGAGAGATGTGTAGGACGAAAGCTGATATCAGCCGATTGATAAAGCAATTCTACGAGGAACTGTATACCTCCACGGTCGATGTAACTTATACGCCAATGCTTGCAAAAGATGAATGCCTACCATTTCTAGAAGACGAAGTTGACGCAGCTCTCAAAACTATGAAAAGAGGAAGAGCGCCCGGGCACGATCAAATCACGATAGAAATGGTGAAGTGGAGTAGTAGAATGCTTATCCCTCTGATAATAGAATTATTCAATCAGTGTCTGTATTCCGGTAAAGTCCCAGAAAACATGGCTGACTCGTTAACGATTCTCCTCCATAAGAAAGGAGATCCGTCAGAGCTCAGAAACTACCGGCCGATTTCTTTGCTCTCGGTACTATACAAGCTCCTGACAAAAGTTATCAGCAAGCGAATAGAAGGGGTGTTAGATGCAGAATAACCTCGGGAGCAGGCTGGATTTCGGAAAAACTACTCTACCATCGATCATCTCCACGCCATCAACGAACTGATCGAACGTTGCAGCGAATATCGAATGCCATTATACATTGCATTCATCGATTATGAGAAAGCCTTTGATACGGTAGAGACAAACGCGGTGTGGAACGTCCTCCAAGAACAAGGGGTACAAGGTCAGCTGATTAAGCTTCTACGAGGAATATACTCAAATGCCCAATCAAAATTCAAAGTTGGCAAGATGACTGTCCCAATAAAGATTTGTCGAGGAGTGCGTCAGGGAGACACGATCTCACCAAAGTTATTTACTGCAACACTTGAACACGTTTTCAGAAAACTGTCGTGGAACAACTTTAGGCTTGCTGTAAATGGGAACCTCCTCACAAATTTAAGATTTGCTGATGATGTCGTCTTGATAGCCAAGTCAGCAGAAGAACTACAAACGATGATTGATGAACTGGACGAACATTCAATAAGATGCGGTTTGAGGATAAGCACTGCCAAAACGAAAATCATGGCAACAGCTGGAACAACAATCAGTCTTAGGGGCACCCAACTTGAATGTGTAAAATCGTTTGTCTATCTCGGACAGAAGATTTCACTTAATCGTGATTTTTCTGAAGAGATTGTACGCAGAATCCGAGCTGGCTGGAATTGTTTTCACCGATATGACAAATTTTTAACATCTAGAACTGTCGAGATGAAGTACAAGAGAGGCTTATTCAACATGTGCATCTTGCCTGCGATGTTATATGGAGCCGAAACGTGGGTGCTGTCAAAAAGTGCAGAGCGCAAACTATCATGTGCACAAAGACGCATGGAGCGGTTCATGGTTGGAGTGCGTCTGCTGGATAAGAAAACGAATGCATGGTTGCGTGGTGTCACTGAGATCAAGGATGCAGTGAGTAGTGCAAGAGAAAGAAAGTGGGCTTATGGGTGGGAACTCGCCATGTCAACCAATGTGAAATGGTCAAGAGAACTCTTGGAATGGCGTCCACCACTAACGCGTCCAATCGGTCGACCAAAAGCTCGTTGGCGAGATGAATTCCAGAAAGTATTGGATACATGCAACTGGCAACTTATTGCAAGAGCGAAGACGAAAAAAGAACGGATTGATCTGATGAGGTGCCGCATATTGTAAAATATTGACCGGCAAATGAATGTAAATGTAAATGTATGTGGTACAGCTACAAAGAAGCGAAAGAAGTAAAACAATAAAACAACTTCATACTTTCAGAAGAAAAGATAAAATAAGCACCCGATGTAAGGATCAATGCTTAAAGAATAACAACATGTAAAAATTCGGCATTCAGTGGTAACCTGATTAATGTTGAGGCAAACACAGATGTAACTTCACATAGAGACCCAGAATTTAAGGCTCCATCGCAATCTTGAAGTGGTATTGTGCATTATATAACAAAATTGTAGTCAGTTCATGATGTCGCGACAAGCACGGGTGACGGTAGGGTGTGGTCCGTATCCCTCGTACTGTTTCTGGTATAGGACGTCGTCGTGGTCGTTATAGATGTACACGATGCAGTCGAATAAATCAGCAAAAGGAAGAATTTTAGCATCAGTGCTCCAATGGCATTGGCCGGTTTCAGGAACACGCATGCCACGATCCAAATACTCCTAATATTGTCCACACCAGCAAGTGGAGCCCGAGTAGCGGGGTGACTTTCCATGTGGGTGCAGATAGCGCGTCGAACGGCGACATCATTCTCTTTCGATCCAGTTAAGCAGTAGGAGAATGCGCGAAATAAACAGTTGCCATAGTCAACAATCGGTTTGATGTTCTTTTGCAGTAGAGGTTTTTAGCGATCAAACAGACGCGGCGTATCTCGTTCGTATAATTGAATAAATTTGCAGCATCTCGCACTTAATTATCTGCCGAGCAATCGTTGGTAGCTTGAAAGTGGAAAAGTAATCGGAATCCTCCCTGATGAAAATAATTGAATCATCAGACTTATAGTCGGTTGAAGAGTTGGATTGATGATAAAATACCTGATAGCGATGATTCATGAAGATTTTCCTTGTCTTTTTAGAACATCCATCTTTTGAGTCCGTCACATTCCCAGAAGAATTTTCCACAAAAAGTTTGAGACGAGCGGAGACGGTTTTCTTCAAGAAACTTTGCCTTTGTTATTCTGTCAATGACATACGGACCGGTGAAGTTCGGTTCGAGTTGCTCCGCCATTCATGTTAGCTGACGCTATGAAGGAATACTTCGCTGCATTTCTTTAACTCAGACATTCAGGCGTTTGGAGCGCCGGCAAACCCGCCCACTCTCAGCCGATGCAGGCTTCCAGCAGGTAGTCCTGGCTTTAGCAGGAATACTTGCTGAAGGCGCGGATGGAGCAGCAAAGCCTGCTGTGAGTGCGCATGACGCAGGACTTAAGCAGGTATACCTGCAGCCTGTTTTTTTCTCCATTGTCACGTGGCAGCCGAGGTGTATATAAGGCTGCAAACGGCCTTGGAAACTCAGTGCTGAATCCGCTGCGACGGAGAGCAGAAGAGCCCTACGGGACTTGTCTGGCCAACCGAGGCCCAGTTGAAACCATGGCCCAGTGTAACGACTGGCCAGACGAGATGCGTAGGATGCGGGTAGATCCGTCTTGCCACAACAGTCCGGCTCGCCGACTGCTGGCTGTGGAAGCGCATACGCGTCCAGGGAACTTATTTTTGTAGCCATCCATTGCTATACGGGTCCGTTGTGTTTTTGTCCTCCATTAGAAGGGTAAAAACTGTTCCAATGCAATCGAACATAAAACTTATTCTGGATTAATACGTCTTTAGTTATGCTGAATCTCTGCAGCTGTCTTTCTTAATCAAGACTACCACAAGCCCCGTTTTCATAACAAGAACATGAAAAAATCGCTGTAACTCTGAACAGGGCACTCCACAGCAGATAAGGGGTGCAGTTTTGAAACCAGCGTCAGAAACCGCATCTGACAGCTGTCGTAGCGTTAGGATTGGCGGGACCCCCTAGTATCCTTCCCTTGTCAGCAGTGAGCGGTATACCACCCGTGTCTTTCCGTCCAACTCACGTCCCCTCCTGTGTGTTCTACCTTCATTTGTGTCTGAACACACCGCTCCCTCCTCCTTTATATGTTTAAACTGGCTCTTATCAATGGACCAACCAAAAAAAAATGTAACTTATTTCTTAGTGTCATTCTAGGTTATATTGGTTATGCATAACTACAAATAGCTATTTCAATCAAGTGAAATATTGAATTGGTCTAGAAAACAAGGTTAGCCCTTTTTGATTAGTCCAGTTTTACATGAGAAAAGGCAATGAAAAGGAGGTGGAACAAATCGCAGAAAAATTTGGAATGGGTATGAATACGATGCGGAGTCATGCAAGCGAAGCGAACATTATGAAAAGTCTGAAAGTCCGGCGTCAGCCGGATAGCCAGACTGGTAAGCAAATAAAATGTCTGGGATCGAAAAATTTATTCGAGAAGAATGAAGAACAGCATTTAATGAACAATGCACAGCGCTTCTTCTTTGCTGCATTTACAGTTGCTGCACTTGCAATCAGCATCGGTGGCACAAGAATTTCCTTTTTCATAAATTGGGTCGCCGAGCCAATTTCCCCTGAAGGTGTACAAGATATTGAATTCAAGTAAGTTCAGAAAAGTTCACAGAAATCACGCACTTTGGCCCATACTGACACACCACATATGTCATGGAAGAGCACCATTCCACGTAGCATCCTAGCTTGTAGGTATCCTGCCAGACCATCTCAAAAAAATCTTGGTGTTAAACTCATTCTGAGCAATGAAGCAATGAACAATTGTAATTACCTGAGTGTAATGTCCGATTTGAGTCTTAGGTCTGTTCCAAAGCTGTTCTGTAAGCACATTTTCTTGTCCGACTCCGAACTCAGCGAGCTCATCGAACCAGGCTTTGATGCCCTAAACTGAACTTCATAGTTGCAGTAGGTAGTTCTCATCTACAATTTTTGGAGGATTATACCTGTTCGGCTGCTTGAATTTTGTCCACTCGAAGTTCGCTCGTGTAATATAGATTTTCGCCGAGATTTTCCCGCTCATGTGCTGGTGAATGCGCGAAATAACATCTCTTTGCATGTCTCATGGCACTTTCTTCGATGTCGCAGTCATATACCTAAACGAAGTCACAGAATTGTGATTTGAAATCGCACGTGTACCTGAGCGAGTCTTGATCGTGACACAAATATCTCAATAAAGTGTGCGTGAATGATTTCGCGATTTTCTATTGCAATTTCATTGTTATATCTCCTGCTCTATACATCTCTACAAATCTCCACAGGACCGAAAGCTGAAGTATACAGATCAAACGAGTCGCTGGAGGCTTGCTTAACACATGTATACTCTGATCAAAGTCATTTCTGACATTTTCATAGAAATTTCCCTTTCAGCGTCATCCACACATTGATACAGGGAGCGTCAATCACGATTGCCCTCCTCTCAGTGTTGGCAACATCGCATCACTCGTTAAGCCGCATTGATTCGCACTTACCGGTAAAGGTTCAACGTTTGTGTCATCACGTATGAACATGGGTTAAAGGCAGCACTAGCCGAAATCCGCGACTCGGAGCTGAGGTGCGGGTGGTAAAATAGAGAGTGAGCACATCACAAATGTGAGAAGAACACAAGGAATGATGACTTACCTACAGAGAAACAAGAATCGCCGTCGTTGCCACGCCGGCCTTTCAACAGCCCGACGCGCCAGTTGACGCTATCGCGGTGGGTGGTCTGGCGCAGCGGACGCGTGCAATAGGTACCATTCACAGGGTTTCGTGGCGGGACGCACGCACACCCCATGGCGGAGCACTCGTCCGCGCCTTCGACGCATGGTAAAAAGCGCCTTCATTTCTTGCATTTCTCGCTTCTTTGACGCAGTTTTATCCCAGCCTATGAGTTTACCGTCCCCGAAACCCCTAAATTCGGGAAAATCTCCAGCTCAAGGATTTCTTCGGGTGCTGCCTTTAACAAGTGATGTGACGCTGCCAACAATGGGAGGAAAGCAATGGTGAATGACCTTTCCTGTAGTGCTGTTACAGCTTCATTTTTTGTAGCTTACTTCTCATTCTACCTAACAGAATGTTAACAAGTGCGCTGCTTGTTTGGTGACGGTGTTTTTGTTGTCTTCTAAAAACATGCCTACCATTTTCTTCATTCTAGCGGCTCTCGGTGCGTTTCCTCCGTAAGCATCTTTTGCCTGTCCTTTAGCCACTATTGATCTGCAGTTTTGCGGCATTCGTAGTTTCAGCGATGGAAGCGTTTAAAAAGAGTTAAAGCTAAAGTTGTAGCGTCGCTGTTACCTGTAGTTGTTGTGCATGTCGAGGAACTTCTGGCGCTGTTCTCTTGTCATTCCATTATCAGAACAACTCTCTGAACCTCTGCTTCTTTATGTACAAGAATGAAAATTACAAAAACTGTTAAAAATCAGCGATACCGTCATTCTCACAGAAACTTTTTTTGTGACGAAAATTTTTATTTAGATTCCCAAGCACTTGATGTTAAATTCGTTATTGACCACTACACAACTATGGGAAGTAAGGTAGCACTAGATCTGCCTAAGGAATATGATGTGACGAGCTGAAATTAGCTTCCCCTTTCAGTGCAATGGCCGGAAATGTCTTCAGTGTCACTCACTAAAATTGCTTTCTACCACAGCAGTAATGGTTCTGAGAATCTATATTATATTTTCCTATTGGAATAAAAAAAAGCAATCTCAATCTTATTCAGACAAGATTCTCGCCAATCGTTGGAACTCACCTAACGTTCTTGATGGCTTAGTGGCGACGGAATCAGTACTGCAGGCGTTGCATGACAGCTGACAGTTGCGGAGCATATAGTTTGGATTGCTTTTGCACTGGTTGCTGCGTGCCCAAAGCGCGCAGTGTTCGACCTTGTCGCAGCATCCACTTTTGTCGCCGGTCCCACACACTAAAATGTGCCAGGAAGTTTGCATTTTGCTTGCTCGCTGATGCATAGAATGTCGGTATGAATTACACATCTGAACAAAATCTAACAAATTTCTCGTTAAACATCAGTCTCCACGTTGTGAGAACAAATGCATCAGAATTTCTTTGCAGCTAGGAAGAATTTGCACTGCAACTAGTTTCTTTATAAGAATGCCTATGGGATATTCACTCATTAGCGTCACTCCAGCATCTTTTCTATCCAACACACAACTACGAATGCAATATTCTGAGTAAATCCTTGAAAAAGCTACGACATTCCAATCGGAGCATTACTAAAGCCAGGTAATCGTAGCCTGAACTTTTTAAAGCTAGTACTGAGGTAGTAGCTTGAAACCCGTGTCAGTCTCGACTACATCATATTGCTGAAAATCCTTGAAACTCACGTGAAGTCTGCGTCGATGGCTTATTTGGAACGGAGTCGGTTTCGCAGGAGCGGCACGAAAGCTGACAGTTGAACAGCATCCAACTGGGGTTCTTTCTGCATTCGTTGATGCCTGCCCAATAACTGCAGGATGGGTGCTTGTCGCAACAGTTGCTTTCGGCGCCTTTACCACAGGCTAGGTAATTGTAGCCTGAACATTTTGCTTAAAGGCACGATAAATTTCGTCGCGAATGTTCCGAAAGTTTTAAAAAACCCAAGGCTTGGAGAGTATATTCGCCACACAAGCCGCACTGGAAGTGTCTTTACCTATTCACAATAGGATCGCCTAAGACCAGACGGACCTATTTATCAGCTGATTGGACGTGTTTTCGCTGTTTCGTTTCCACAGTTAGAGCACCGAAATCTTTTTGGAGCGCGGAAGGGATCGATTACCAGCTGATCTCCTTGTCAAAAGTCATCCTTCTCGAAGGAATCCCCTCGTTGTGCTTCCAGAACTGCGTAGTTTTCTCTCGCCTTTTCAATTTCTTTTTTGTTTCTGGTAGCTGTGGTCGTTTCCAGTAGATTTCACAGTAATTATGGTTGTTTCACTGCTGTTAACTCTAGTTTCTGAGAGATTTTCAATTTTCTCTCATTTCTTCTCTCCCGGGGAATTCCATAATTTCTTGATTCTCAGTTGACATCTTCTTTAATTGTTAATGTCTTTCCAATAGTTTTTTTTCGCTGCGGTGCAAAGAGGCTGCATTTCTTCAGAAATAGCTGATTTTGCAAAGATCCGCCTGGCGAAAAAAGCGGCCTTATCGATCTTTTGCTACCGGGTCTCATCCATGGCTCGCGAAACTCGGCCATATCTGTTGAACCCTACCTGATTGTGGAGCTTCGAAAACAGTTTTTCCAGTGCTAACGTGAAGTTTTCTGTTTAAGAAAATGTTGAGCACCCTCGGTACCTACGAAATATGCTGAGATTCTAAAGTCAGAAATTTTCGTGGGTGCTGCCTTTAAAACCCGTGCCAGCCTCGACTACATCATATTGCGGAAAATCCTTGAAACTCACGTGAAACCTGCGTCGATAGCTTATTGGGAACGGAGTCGGTTTTGCAGGAGCGGCACGAAAGCTGACAGTTAGACAGCATCCAGTTGGGGTTCTTCCTGCATTCGTTTATGCCTGCCCAATATCTGCAGGATTGGTGCTTGTCGCAACAGTTGCTTTCAGCGCCTTTACCACAGTTCAAGTATGCAGTGACTACTGAAACATAAATAGCTTTTGCGGTAAAAAAAACTGTCAAATTCACCACATCCTGCTCGGTTTCACATAGCTAGGTCATTTATTAGAGTTTTAATTGTTCGGATTCTTTAGCCTCTGGAGTCTGTGATTTAAGGAAATGTTGTACCAAATTGATAGATCGTAAAGGTGTTTATGCAGTTGGCGGTGAACAGACACCAAAAACATGCAAGAAATCAACGGACACACATGCAGAACAACTACTTATAGTCACAGGAATGGGAGCGACTTTGGGCAGGTACTCCCATTCACGTCATGCTGCAGCTCATTCTGTTAGAACGCAGGAACACATGTCTTGAGTCTGCTGATCTCTACGGCGGTTCACCTGTGGTAGAATTGTTGCGGCAACTGTTGTGTATCCAAAATAATTAAAATCACATCTTTGTGGGTGTTGTCTTTAATATGCCAGAAATGGACCATATTATATCAAAATTTTACTCACCTGAAGTGGTAGCAGCCAAGAGAGCCTTAAATTAACGCTGTGTTAACAAACCAATTTTAGATGTCGAGAAATGCAGCTACAAACTTACGAAATACGCAATGGTAGCTGTCATTTCAGTTCGTAGAGCTGAGTGTATAGGGAGAGCCACCGACAGATAATTTATACTATTTTCGTTCCACCTTTTGGATTACATAGCCACCATTCGAGCAAGCCACTACTGACACATCAATAGACGTAGCATTTGAACAAACTGGCAATGATCTAAAAACAGAATTGAGATTAATGATCAGTGGCGACAGATGGCTGATTGAGGGAAATATCACTTTCATGTGACGTGGGTTAATTGGAATGGGGAGGGATTCGTCGCTAGCCAAACGCTACAGTGCTTCGCACAATTCTGGAAAACAACCACCTTCCATTGTTCACCAAAATGAAACGCTTCCATTGAACTTTATCACCTGCACAATGTAAACTTATTAGATTTTTCTGCCGTATGGTTAGAGTGTTGTTAATTTGAGTTGAGCTCAAGCCTACGACGCCGGTACTCCTTCCTTCTTTTCATAAATGGTTGGTATAGTCGTGGTCGTTCTGATTCAATGCTGTTCCTTTGCAGCCATATCACTATAACACCACGCATCACTAGCGCGTACTGATGCAAGAGCGGGAGCGCAGTGGTGTGAGTTTGGAATAGTTTCATTCTTCAATGAAGGTAACTGTTTCCATTCATTTGTGGAAGGAACCGTTTTCGAGCAGCAGCGCTACGCTCACGCTCTTGCACCAGCTCGCGCCGGTGATAGGTGAAGGTATAGTGATATGACCTCGAAGGAACAGCATTGAATCAGAGTGACCATGAAAAAATCAGAATGGCCATGAGTATAGAAAATATTATATTTGTGTATGAATAATATGCAGTACTGGCCACAAAAAATCACTTTTTAAATTTTCGTTTATAACTTCATTCTAGGTGAAATTCAAAATATCTAATCTTGGCAGCTAATGTGGCTTCTTAATGAGATGAATAATATCACTTATATCCCCATTGCGCCTCGCCTATTTATAAGAAAACTTTTTTTCTCAGGAAGGTCGAGTTCTCTTGTCACGAACAAATCACATAAATCACATGCAAGCGATGTGTGACTTCCATAGTTCACAGCTGCTAGAGTCCTTTGAAAGATTTTCCAGCACAGAGCTGGGAGTAACTGCCCATTGCAGGTTCGTACGCACCTAAGAAGTGCGGGATCGAAAAGCGGGTGAAAGTGTTGATGCATCGGGAAGTAGCTTGTGCGTAATGAAAACTTTTCGAGCAAGGCTAGCACCAGAAGAAGACTGGAAGGCCAACTTTAGCAGGGTGGCAAGATTGGTAGAGAATCATGAGGAGAATTTTGTATTTGAGCTTATTTAGCTATTAGTTTTGCTCATTTCTTAATTTCCGAGGATTTCTCGAGTTAAAGCTGCTTCACGAACCCCAAGTGGCTGCCCCATCTCACTTCCTAGCGTCTCAAGGGGACGCTAGTTGTGATAAGTACTGGTTACGCAACAATGAAACCGTCCCGAATTCAGTTCTCTGAAACTTTCCATGGTAGTTCTCTGAGGAATACTGCGATGGCATATTATGAAAAATGAACATTGGTTATGTAATGTATCGAGTTCTATGATTTTGGAAGCTTCAAAAACACAGGTTCCTGGAGTTTCTAAATGCTCCAGAAACAAAAATGTTGAACCGCCCAGCTAGAAGCGTAGGCGGAGGAAGGGGGGGGGGTGGTGTCAGCAGCAACAATAGGTGCTATTCTCTTCCGAAGCAAAGGGGTAGTTTTTGGTCATCGTTTGGTGCTTTTTTTCCATGGTAACACTTTAGTTTTCGCTACGGTAGAAGAACAAGCTTATCTATTCGGACGGGCCATCGGTCCTGTTACTGTCGGGGCGGTACTAGCTCATTCTGCAACGCAAAGGGCGGTGGTGTTACGTACTTTGGTGTTACGGTGGTATTACATACCAGCATGATAATTTGGCTTAAATAGAAGTCTCTTGTTTTTGACGTGGCCTAGAGGATTCGCTACCGTTTGAGATACCCTAGCCGGACGTACCATTAGCAGTAGTGCACATCACGGCATCCAACATCTGCATTTTTATTTCAAAGGAGAATAGAACTTTTATGAAAAGATTGTTACGTATAATCATGCTCATTGCTTACTATTATAAAATCCCACATGAGGCGACGGCACCCATCAAGTCACGAATTAAGTAAAATTCGGGGTGCAAAAAAGCCACAATCTTCAACAGATATCAGGGGTACTAGTTATCGTGCTATGTTCCTGCTGCGACGAGCTCAGTGAGCTCAGAATTGGTTGCATGGCTCAAATAAAGCGTTTACAAAATCATATTAGGTTGTCACATAAGTTTCCGCTGTTTTTCCAAGGCTTCTAATAAACGAATACCTATTGAATTCCGCATATGTCTATATACCATTTTGAAGAGCGTAATCTCGCGAACATTGTGGAAGGTGAAACCTATTTTTATGTCTCATCTTGAAATTATAGTTAATCGCAGAACGAATCCTTAGAGGCATGTTTGGTAATTACAGTTGCAGAGGTTATAATTGGACCATAATGTAGAATGAGGCTAACCAGATTTGTGTGGAGTAATATTGCAGCCATTCCTGTACTTCCTGCTACTTACTCCCCCTTCCTCACTTTCGAGCGATGTCAAGCACAAGCACTAAACATGGTGACCCGAATTTTTGATTATGCCGTTTTTTCTTTGGTGTTAGAGAGAATTGGGGTGGGAGTTCCTCCACTATGTTTGGAAACATGGACTGTTTGCAGACACAAATCGGTAGAATTTTATGGAAAGATCTTAGCGCTCTGTGAAATCACAACATTTGCTTCACCACTGAGTACACCCATGTTTTGGTTGTCGATCTCGCCGGAGAAGCAAAGGGCTCGCCGGAAAATACCAAAACGCAAGCTATGTAGCACTAATCTGACTCTAGCCAAGCGCCGATTACCAGATAACGGGAGCGTCTACTGTGCGAGAACGGATTTGCCAAAGTCAGTCACCTCCAACCTTATCCGGCTCTTTTCTTTACCTCGTAGTTTACCGGATTCTAAAGCAGCGCAGTCCAACTCAATTTATAAAAACTGCGGAAGCCCAGCGACTATTGCTATACATATTTCGACTGATACCTATTGTTCTTTGATTTTTAATAAAACTTTATCGCTGAAAATTTCAAAACAGCGGAAACTTATGTAACAACCAATACTTCTCATGCGAAGAGAACCTATCTGTACATTAGGGAGCGGATGCCTACTACCCCTGCAAGTGACTGCTGACCTTCACTTTGAGTCCTCGCATCCGAGCACATTCGAAAAGGATCGGTAGGGAGTCCCTTCGGCCCCAACAAAGTCAAGCTTTTTTTGTTTGATCTGAAGTATCAAGTAGGAGAAAATTGACCTCAAAACAAGGCCGCAGGAGTGATCCAGAATTTCTGGAACTACCGAGTGGAGTTAACCTCAAGGTGTCCTCAGTGAAACTCCGAAGGTAAGGGGATAGAACGTTTAATCGAGTCGGTCCGCTCAGAAAATGATTAAGGAAATGAAAAATCACATCACCTGTAGACCTCCCAAGCTCAGCGCAAACGTGGCAAAAGTGAAAAAACTCACATTTTTTTATCAGCACAGTACCTCGTGAAATACGCTGGCAATTTGTAACTCTAAGTGTATGAGGTAATAGGATTGCCAATGGCAGCGTTGAACAGAGGTAGCTGTCCTTCAATTTCTTTGACTGCAAATTCAAGCAAAACAGAAGCTTTGGATTTTCATGCCCTCTTCTGAGTTTGCGCAGTCTTATGAAGTCTGGAAGGATGCTCATTTGATTTTTGGCCTGATATTCTACAGATTCTGCGATAATGGCATAGCAAAATATTCTTTAAAAAATAGAATTAATGCTAATTTGGAGATGTAAGCGATTATAAGGACTCTCTTTTCTTCATTTCCGTTCACCTAGACATCAAACATCCGTCAGTTCTTGTAGAAAACGCCGAAGTCGCGAATGCATTGACATTGTGTTCCGATAAACTGCTAAACGCTACAGGGAAAGGTGGCAAACACAGAAATTTTTCTGATACTTCAGTGGAGCCAACTTTCTGCCTCCTGTTTTTCCTTTATTTTTTGGTCAATCCAGAAGCGAATACCCTATTCGAGAACTCGGAAAATCTGCTTCCCCTCGGCTCCCTTAGGCGGTGAGTCACCCGGCCACAGAGAGATGCCACATCATCCATCCTAGAGGAATTATGGGCATGCAGATTCTAGTCCGCTTCCCCCAAATGTCCTACCCATAAAAAATGCACTGATCAAAGAGAACTGCTTGCGTCCCCTCCTCAGGGCAATTTTATCATTCTCCCGAATGATATAGCTAATTGTAGCTATATCTAACCGATTCAACGTGGAAGGAACACGGGAAATGGTTTATCATTTTCTCTTTGCTGTGAGCGATCCATTGATAACAATCAGCATCTCAGGAAATCTAAAAACCGTGTTTTGCATCGGTATGCATGGGTTTTGCATGACTTTGAGAAAATCGTGGGTTTCTCGCGTGTGTTGCATGGGATTTGCATCGGATTTGGAGACGCATAGGTTCTGAATGTGTATGTATGGGATTTGCACCGATTTAAGCAATGCTGAAGATTATTGATTAAAAAAACCGGGTTTTGCACCGGATTAAACCGGGATTTGCATAGGTGTGCATGGGTTCTGCATCGATTTGTAAATAAGCGCTTATTCAATTTTTTTATTAATTACTGCCGTCGTATCTTGACATTCAAGGTGATTTATGCCTGTAAAAAATTTACTAATTGGTATGCACATAGTTATGCCAAGAATTCGTAGGTTTCTCTGAAATACAAAAATATTGCATATTAAAATGAGGGTATTCACCATCTTAATGTACGGAGCACCTCAATCGGACTTCCAGCAGGAGGAAGCTCGGTCAAAAACTGAGGAGAACCGAGTCACTGGACATGGTAGACGGTAAGGGTGTGCCGAGCATCCTTCAGAGCATGCGACAGAGCGGAATTCTTGCCCGAAGCCCATGGGGGTGCTGCCCTGCACCCTCACACGAGCAAGGCTAGATGAGACCACAATCCATGCAAAACCCATACAGAGCCCATGCAAAGCCCGGTTCTCAAACCGTGTCCAAAACCGATGCAGAACCCATGCAAAACCTTCTCAAACCGTGTTTTGCATGGGATTTGCATGAGTGTGCATGACTTATTCGTGGGATTTGCATCTTTCAATCCGATGCAAAGCACGGTTTTATCCCATGCAAAACACGGTTTCTAGATTTCCTGAGATGAACATATAAAGGGGTTTTTACAGTTTCAACGCGTCGCGCCGCGTCCTATCCTTAAGCATAGGGCGCGGCAACGCAGTGCGAGCTGGCGCGAGCTCGCTGCGTCAAATGCCGCAAGGGGGTCCTTGTACACTTTTTCCCGCGGCGCGTCATTTTGCGAGCTCGCACTGCGGGCTGCGGCAAGGAATGCTCGAGGGCATTCTTTGCCGCTGCGGCAACGCGGCAAATCAGTTGTTCTTCGCAATTGCCTGCATTTTGAACGTTTTTCTTGTTTGATTTTTGTTTTTTCAGCGTGGTCTCTCTCATAAAACTTGTGCTCACCTCTCGTGACAGTTATTTCGCTGTTTTACCTAAGAAGAACTATGTTTCTTCCGTGTCAAATTATGCTGATGAAGCATTTCAGCATTATGCTGAAGTCCTTTAATTGCGGCAACCTGCGGCATTTGCCGCAACCTTAGCGCGAGTTGAAATGCGAGAATTCAGCTCGCAGCGAGTGGTTTCTCGCGCCGCGCCGCGCCGCAACTTGCTAGAAACTGTAAAAACCCCTTAAGAGAGGACGGAGCGGTGTGTTCAGACACAAATGAGAGGAGAACACGCGGGAGGGGACGTGATGCGAGCAGAATGACATGGGTGATATAATAGTTACTGCTGAGGGCGGGCATTTGGTACTTTCTCTCTGATTTTAGGTGCCAGAGGGCAATTAGAACGAACACAGATCTGATTAGGAGCAACACCTGATTAAGAGCAATTTTTGTGCTACTTCGCATCGACGCACCTCTTCTCCATCTGTCGACCCGTTCGCAGGCGTTTGCACACTTTTGGACGCCGACGCATGCTTACCCACCGTTGAGCCCGTCTCCAGGTATTTCCCTACTTTCCGACGCTTCGCATCCTTATCACAACGGCGACCCATCCTCCCCCTTTGAACGCCGGAGAACACTTATCACAACAGTAGACCCGTCTCCCCCCCCCACTTGGACGCCGGCGCACCGTTATCGTATCGCCGGACCCGTCTTCCTTCACTTTGGACGGCGGCGCACCCTTATCATATCGCCGGACACGTCTTCCCTCACTTTGGACGCCGGCGCACCCTTATCATATCGCCGGATCCGTCTCCCCTATTTTGGGCGCCGGCGCACCCTTATCATATCGCCGGACTCGTCTCGCGGCGTTCTTGGACGCCAGAGCAATCGTTCTCCATCGGTGCACCCGTTGCACATCACCCGACCTTCCCCTTGATCTCCTTCCAACCCCACTCCACCACACCGCACCGGTTCCTAGCCTTTTATATGTATGATCTCACAATCATCATCACTGACCAATCGTAGAATTTTGTGACACACAATACTGAGGCACACATTCACACACACACTTACAAACAGACTAAGCCCTTTATTATAAGTTATGAAGTCATTAGGAGCCAGAGCGGACATACAGCTCCGTCCTTCGAAAAATCGGTTTCTTATCGTGGCGTCAGCGGCCTGCTATGAAGATTCGGTCGGGCTTCACAGGCGCCGAATCGCAATTGATTAGATTTGTCTAATTATTCTTCTGGGAAACTAAGCTGTCTTTCCGATCCCGTCGGAAAACAAATGATACGTATCGATCGTCGTCTACCACTAGAAAAGCGTTATTCATAGTGCGTCGGACTCCGACGCACTATGAATAACGCTTTTCTAGTGGTCATCTAGGTGGTTACCGGTCTCGTGATATGGCGACGTGTTATCTATTAAGTAGCGCTTATCCACATTTTTCTCTCTCTGTGTTCTTCTGAATATTGTTGGTCAAAATACGTTGATTTCTGTTAACTCCAATCAGGTTTCTGCTGATTGGGCTTCTTCCTGCGCATGCATACCTCATTAGCATCTATACCACTTGCCATTCGATCTCTAGGTAATTCGCGAGGTTTTTATCAGCCTTCCAGCACAACCCTGCTACAGTTACCTATGCTTTCCATCTAAGCTATGATGCTGAAGTGTCAGCTGCCCGACATGTTGGTTCCGCAGGGTCTGCAGCCAGCATACCTGCGTAACGAAGTTCCAACATGTTCTGAAAGCTAATCGCTGGAAGGCACGTGGCTGGTTGGTGTGGGTATATCTGACACTTTCATGCTTTTGTCCCATAGCTTACATGCACAAGCATTGTACCTATTACATATGTGGCATAGCTGGCTGGCTTCTCCGTGAAGTAGTAAGCACATGAACATTCCAAGCGCTCGTCTACTTCATTTGAGGTGATCGTGGCTATTTTCTTTATCTAGAAGCTAATTTTGGCGCAAGCAGAACTTATCAGTTGGTAATCTACTTGGAGTCATACCTCAGAGTTGTGTTATACCTTCACGAATGGTTGCTTTCTTGGCACACCAATTGTGTTGGTCTATCGAATAAATAAATAAATCTTATCACTTACTGTCTGTTTCACTAATCTGGCGTACTAGACGAGGTCCAGGATGGCGTAAGTTTTGTGCCATTTTGCCCGCTCATGTCCACTGTGATAACGAATTTGGTGACGCGGCGGGACTTATTTCATCCTGGACCTCGTCCAGTATGCAAGATTAGTGAAACAGACAGTACTTTTTCAATATTTTAGTTGTTATTTGAGCTATACACGAGGTTGGTAGCACATTTATGTCGGCTAACGTTTCTACAGATCGCCATCTTCAGAGCCGGAAATGGGCGATTCGACAAGCCAACTATCCGATCAAATCTCTCCGGAACTATGCAAACAAAACTCTATGCCTGTTTTTCGTCACAGATCTAGCTCACAGACCAATGCTCACCTTTTTTGTGTGGCAGCAGTGATGTTACGATGCTAACGACCGCTAACTGTCCACGCAAGCGAATGACTTGACCGCCTTCTTCGGATCAGAAGAGCAGATCAAGATATGGGGCGAGCTCCCGTGTCATTGAGAGGCATTGTTCCTTGCGGTTCGTTTTCGGATTTTTCGCATCGCGGACAAAACCGTGGCCCAATGCAACAATTGGCCAGACGACATGCTCAACTGCGGACGCGGACGGATGCGTCGCGGATGCGGAAGTCCGTCTGCGTCCATCGAGCGCTGCAGCGGAAGGCGCGCACTCGTCCAAGAACATTTTTGAGGAAGCTTGGGTAAGCATGAACCTACCCAAGTCCGCGTTAGGAACACGGATAGAAATGTGTTCGGGCTGCGTTTGACTTCCTGGAATCGCAGGGTACCAATCTAGGAGGACGGACCCAGCTACTCCTCGTTCTTGTTGCTGCTAAATTGGCAGGACTAAAGTAGGACATGACTTCCTTCCAGCTGATAGTGCTGCCATTCTAGATTTACAATGGCGGCCACATATTTAGCACACTTCCGATTTTAAGCGATCAACTGATGAAAATTTAAAGTCTGTATCTCAGGATTGGAATGAGCTTTCAGGACAATATTCGAGGTGTGATAATAAGGCATAATGTTCTCCTTCTAAGAAAAGGGGGGAACCTTGCTCCTCCAGGAAATGCTTCTGAATGGGATAGCGCTCATTCCTCGCATCTAGAGCTCAAAATGCAATGTATTTGGAAATATTTCCGTTTCTCTCCTAGATTACTTCATTGAGTCTGGGTAAAATGTGGTTTTATTCTCAATACAACTGCGCGTTTTGCTATAGTAGTTTTGATGAGCAGCTTCTCACCTAAGGGGAGAGCGAAGGTTGTCGTAAAAAATGGTGAAAAAAGAATTCACGGTGATTTCAAGGATAAGCCGTGCATCTCCAGCTGCGGATTCTTTTACCGATTTGTATTGCTAACAGGCAATCAGATACTGATAGGAAAATTCCGAGGCTTGCTTCACTAGTGAAATTCCTTAAAATGAAATCTTCGACGAAATTGACAAGTTTCTTTCTGTCTCTGGTTCCAGCCGGTGCGTAGAGTTCGGTTAAAGCGTTTATAGAGAAATATTGAAGGAAAACATGGTTAATCTAAATCACCACTCCTTTTCCTTCTACAGCGAGATACATAAATTCTACACAGAATTTCGGAAAATCGACGAAATTGAACTTTTATTTTTTAATCCAGTTTGAACCGACTTTGTGCCCGTGGTAAGCCATAGGAAGGAAGCCCCCATAGTGCCTCAACACATACTCGAACCTCGTTTTGATTGCTAATTATAGGGCTGAGAAATGCAAAAAATTCTGTTGGTCAAAATCGTGAGTGTGCTAAATATGTGGCCGCCACTGTATGTGCTGCCATTACATCCTCCTCTATTTTAGCAGCAATGAAGAGGAGGATGGCAGCAATCGGGGGAAGGCCACGCCCGAAATGGGGCTTGAAACCGAGGTGTTACTGCTGGAGAAACACGTTCGTGCTGCCTTTGGGCTGCCCAATTATATGAGCAAGAGCGGTTCGCAACCGCCCGATTAGCGACAAGCTTCATGAAACCCGCCTTAGATGGTGCAACATTGGAAAAGCGGCTGAAGGGGCGGCACGTTCTGCGCGCCAACAAGGTGTAGTCGCAAAGTGAGCCTCGATCTCGGAAAGAGAACGACCAAAGTGGCGGCCAAAGCAAAGGCGGCTTTACACACTGCATGCCCATCTGAAGCACGTGGGCGTCCACCCAGATCAAGCGCAGGATAGAGTGAAATGGCGTCAAAAGAATAGAAAACTGGACCCCACCAACGAATAGGAAAAAGAAGAAGGTGTGTGGGCAAAAAGTTTTAGGGCAGTTTGTAGTAGTCCACTATTCAACGCTGTTATGCTGCTTACGGTTGCTGTGACCTGCAGCGTTTGCTGGGAACCTGAAATATCTCCCACCCATATCACATTGTTTGGGCTCTAAATGGCAAAAGCTGTGCTGTGGAGTAGCATCAATGTCATGATCAGTGTAAATGGAATTTTGGTCTCTACAAATCAAATAGTCAACGAGGAATAGTCAACTAACCAGTGTTCTATATTTCCGGAGGAGATTTTTTTTCCGGAATGACGGAGGCTGTTTGAAATTCCAGGAAAAGATGATATCTTATAAAATATTCCTCGTTCGACGATTCTACCCTCATAAATACGTCTAGAAAGTGCAGATTTAGTCAGGTCTACAGCAAATGGAGGAGGGTTGGTAAGTTAGTCGTTAGTTATTTAACCATAGCTCATCATTTGAAAAAGATCCGTAGGACGAAAAAAGCAGACAGCACGAGCTCAGTGAAGAACATCGACGTTGACAACTACAAGTCCGCAAATCTTTGCTCTACATGTATACTCTCACGATCCGTTTCATGGAAGTAATGTTACTGTAGACAGAGAAGGTCATGTACTACGTCACAATAGGTTAAGTTGATCCCCCTAGGCTCCAGCGACACATTCAAAATGTCCGAAAACTGCAGCTATATGGTGCAGTTGTTGCTAGTAAAGATACAAGGCGATTAATAAGGTTTTAAGGAAGTCTTGAGCCAAGTTCTTTGGAAATTCAAGAAATATCGGTCACTGATCAGTACTTATTATCTACCATGTGTTAGTTCTAGATCACTCTCGAAACTTCTCCTCAATAAGTATTTATACTCTTGTTGCCTTCTTTCACATTTATCACTATGTCAATTCCACAAGAGCATCTTCGAGCCATAATCAGGTCATACTTCTCTGATCGCACCGAAAGGAGATTCTGGAAGACCTGACCACTGAAGATGAGAATTGGGTCCTCTACGATTCTAACACGTATCGTGCCAAGGGGCTCCCACAAGGAAAAGACCCGCCAAATCGTAACTTCACTCCTGCAAGTGTCCCCCTTTACTACTTCTGGAATTCGCGAGGAATGTTGTATTACGAGCTCTTCCTGTAAGGATACAGTGTCACTGATAACATTTGCGCCAAAGCTTCAGAAACTCGCGAGCGTTGTTTGAGAAAGACGGCTGAGACTCTACACCTACTTCATGATAAAGCTAGGTCCCATACAGCCTAAGAGGACCCGTGAAGAAATGCAGGAGCTGGGCTGGGCCACGGTTTTCCACACACCATATTCTGCTGACGTTGTCTCCTCTGACTATAGCTTGTTTCGCCTCGTTAAGGCATTCCTAGCTAAGAGAAAATACAACAAAGTTGAGGATGTTTAGGAGGATTTTTTGATGTTTGTTTTTGAGGATTTTTTGATGTTTGCTAATGTGGATGCCACCAAGCTACGAAAGGTGGGAGATCGGGTGTTCATGAAGCTACCTCGCGAGAAACAGAGTAGCAAACACCCCAAACTCACAGTGGAGTGGGATGGACCTTACCATGTAGTCTATACCAGTGAGGATTCCGCAACCATCACCATATGAGCTAACGAAGAGCCTATAAGGGTTCAATTCGACCAGTTGTTAAAACGTCTCAGTTACATCCCCTCCACTCCCACCGCGCCGAAGACCGAGCGAAAACGGCGAGTGAGAAAGAGTGTGAATTGTATTTTGAGACTGAGTTCTGGTACTGATAACATGTGTTTCAGAGTCGAAAACGAATACAATGTAAGCAGTGAACTTCACTTCCTGCAAGTGCAATTCCGTTGCTCTGGGCAGCCATGCCCATCCGTGGATGGACGACCTGGTTTGGCATTGGATGACCGTCGATGCAGTGCCTCAATTGTAGCCAGTGATCTGATTCCCACGTTATTGACCCCTGCTGCTGGTGTACATATTGAGTGCGTGTTAGATGCCACCCGTGTTCTAAGTATTAGGTGCGTGCAAAAGTTCCGGTGCTGTCGATGGTACTTCACTATTTAATGTCGTTTTTCTTCTTTTGCTTGCAATATCCTGATATGATTTTCATGTATTAGGTTGAGTCAAAAGTTCTCGGACAATATGGTAGTGATGACTTCTAGGGATCATAACTCAGCAATGAGCTAAGTAAACTAAACGCGCGAGCTACCATTCGATAGAGTATAAAAGGCTCTTCAAAACACATACTAACATACATACCGAACCAGCTCTTTGTCTGCCACTGTGCGGCGCAATTTCAAGCCGTCGCCACCCCACTTTCGCAGCTCCATACTCTTTCTCCATCTATTTGGTCAAGAACACGCGTATATCGGTAGACGTCTGGAAGGAGTTTACAAGGGAAACGTACCCATTAGAGCTATAGGCTAGAAGTGGCGCTCGAAGTTCGTGTCCGGTGAATATTCCATCGAAGATAAAGACAGCTCGGGGAGCCCGATGGAGTCAGATTTGGACTTGCTGTGGAGACAGGTAGAAACCGATCCGTATCAAAACAATCAAATTGGCAGACGCTCTTGTGATGAGTCAGATCATGGTTGTTCTACGGCTGAAGTCGATCGGCAAGGCGCGAAAACTTAGTCGATGAGTACCACATGCTCTGACGCAGTATGGCACGGACCGCTGCGCTGATATGTCACTTTCTGTTCAAACGCTAAAGCGCACCCACACGTGGCTTGAGTACCCATTTACCAAGGATGAGAAGTAGATTTCCTACTCTAACGTGTACCGTCGTGCCTGCTGGATTGACAAAGGTGCGGATGCAGGAGGCATCCCTAGACCCAACGTACACGCCGAAAAGGTTATGCTCTGCATCTGGTGGAGCGTACACAGCGTCGAATGTTGGGAGCTGCTTGCCGAGGGATCTCCAGTGACCGCATACGTCTACTTTGAGCGACTGAGGAATTTGAAGGCAAATCTCGAAAATGCGCGCCCACAGCAGCTCAAAGTATACTTCTATCACGACAGCGTCCGACCACACATTGCAAGAACGGCCAATGCCGAACTAATGAAGTTCGGATGCACCATTTTACCACTCCTTCCGTATTCCTCAAACCTGGCTTACTCGGATTACCACCTTTTTCCCCATCTCCAACATCATCTACTTGGTCAAAAACTTCAATTCCGCGATGACATCGAAAAGGCACTAGAGCACTTCTTGAAGCAGCGTTCTGGAGCACGGGCACCTACAATCTACCTAAACGTTGGCGGAAGACCAGCGATGCCTTTGGGGCATGCCTCAAATGGTTCGCACTTTTCTTTTAAAAATTGCAAAAGAAATAAAAATATTGTCAATTTGTCCGAGAACTTTTGACTCAACCTAATATATTGGTAGCCTGTGACATCTGCTACCAATGCCACATTTGGGTCGGATCTGTGTCCCAGCGCTGTTGTGTTTCAAGTATGAAACTAATGTTATATGCACTCAATGATTTTGTGAATTTTCGCCTCATGAATTGAAATCTAGATGATCTGTAATGGACACGACCCATACCATCAGTACTGCGTTTGCACAGGGTATTCTCTTCAAAATATCAGAAGCTCGCGAGTTCTTGATGAATACAAGTGGAGATGAGACCTTGGCAAATGCTTCGTGAGAGCAGCACTAATCCAAATTTCACAAAGGCGACCGAAAAGAGCAGGTTGAATCGGTCCCAATGCAAAGTAAGCAGGACATTATGAGGAAGTTAACCAACCATTGCGAGTCGCTTGTACTGGATTGGTAAAAAGGGGAAGATGAGTAGATGAATTTTGAGTGAGCTGAGCCAAGAACACCAACATCCACACTGGCGAGTCTACAAATATCTGGTCTACAGATATTCTAACAAGCCGTTCCCTAAATAAATGGGTTGTTATTGTTGATGGAAAAGGGAGCTTGTGTGAGAATAAGAAGGGGTCGACCCAGGATCCAGACTCCATCTACCTACCCAAAAAGTGGGCAAGCCATCACTATACTAATGAAAAACTCCTGTGTCCATTTTTGGTCTGTAACCTGAGTCACCTACAACGAATTTTTCCCCAACGAATGCATAGTAAGTGTGTGTTATTACACAGTTCTTTCCGGAGGAAGCAAGGCAAAATCTCAAATATAAGGTCAATACAGGCCAGCCTAGGTGGTCTGCTGCTGCTGCGAGATAACGAGTACTAGCATATTGTACCGTAGAAAATTAAGCATTTTTGGTTCGAAATTCTAACTTTCCCTGTGTTGCTCTCTAGACTCCAATGAAATTTTCCCTTTTCAAGTTTCTACGATCTTCACATTCGCTGAAAAACTTTTGGTGAACAGACCCTACCCGAAAACGATATGTGCCGGTCTTTCGAGTATAAACGTGTCAAATTTCAGGCTTCTGAAAAATTTCTTTATATGCCGGGTTGACAACATCACAGGGATGTCAGCGCTTTTTGATTTGAAGAAAATCGTTAACAATGAGCAGAATTATGGTGTTTCAAATATCAGGTGCAGTTGCCTTGGAACTTTTGCACGCACCTAATATTTGGTCGTCTACCGGATCGATCTCAGCTGAGCAGCAAGCTATCCTTGACCCGTCGGTGAAGATGCTCAACCCTAGGGCCTTAGCTCATGGCTACGTGTTCTTTCGGCACCGCCGTTCTCACATCGCAATGATGACTGCGTTGGTCCCCCCAGGCAGTACCCTCCGTCATAAGGGATTAATGGGGTGGCCATATGATGTCGTACACATGATCGAAATCGGATGGCGAATGTCGTTGAAGATAAAATGGAAGGAGCTTCCCAGAGATCCGAACTGGGGGTATGAGAATCGCCAGATAATCATTATTGTCCCTGATATACTTCATCGATTGCGTTGGGCGAAAGGCCACACCCGTACTCAGTTCTTCTACTACCATGAGTTCCGTGACATTCACCTGAACCGTAATGACATCTTCTCTAATCAAGTCGGCACCGTGGTGTTCGTACTTCCGGAAAAGGAGCCGTTTGATGCCTTCTCTTTGGCAACATTCATGCATCCCGTGGATCTCTGGTTGGTGCGCGGAGCCCGTGTGATTTTTGTGAACGGACCGAAGTCGGCGAATTAGAGCGCGTGGGATCGTGTGAACGACCGAGCCAGGGCAAGTATCGCTGCGTTCATGGATTTGAAGCCGCATTTATTATTTATTTATTATTTATTTCAAAGCGGACTAATGTCACGCGTACAATACAAGTAATACAAATCAGTACACAGTAAGCACATCTGAAAGATTGCTGAGGTTACAATGTAAGATGTGTTGGTATTCGAATAATACGCGAACAGGGAAGCATCTACTGCTGTGCTTTCAGCCGATGGTCAAGGTACAGTTTAAATCTGTTGACAGACATGTTTAGTACACCATCTCTCAGCAAGGGAGTGAACAATCCGATAGTTCTGTGTNTTGGACCTAGTCCAATATGCAATATGAGCGAAAAGAAGTTGTCGTGTGAACCATCAATATTCATCACCCATGTTGAGCAGCCTCTCATGAAGCGAGAATCCGTCACAGAACATGTTTTTTTTTTTGTTTATTTCTTCGCATACTGCTATTTGCATCTAAAATGTTGTGAAGTGACAACCAGTTGTCATTTTCGGTTCTCTATTTTCGCGAGCGGCGCGGTGTGCTTCCAGAGTTCGCGAAAAACGCATCACCATTGACATTCACTGTACATATGCACGGCGAATCCCTTTTGTACATACATTTTACAAGTCTTTGTATTTCATGTTGGAATGCGGATAAAATTGCCACTGCTTAATAGTTTTCTATACACCGCAGTATTCCGACGGCTAAGAAAATTCCTCGAGGATTATCAAACTCAAAGCACAAAAAACAAACAAGAAGGATCGAACAATTGACCTTGNCACTGTACATATGCACGGCGAATCCCTTTTGTACATACATTTTACAAGTCTTTGTATTTCATGTTGGAATGCGGATAAAATTGCCACTGCTTAATAGTTTTCTATACACCGCAGTATTCCGACGGCTAAGAAAATTCCTCGAGGATTATCAAACTCAAAACACAAAAAACAAACAAAAAGGATCGAACAATTGACCTTGTGCGCCGCAACGTTACTGATCGATGCGTTAGATATACAATACAATTCTATGTTAGATTTGTAGCACTCCTATTCGCTACTCTTATTTGTAGTTCCCTATATAATGAATGGAGAAACTTTTCGCTGTACAGTGAGCGTCGATGGCGGTGACCCAACCACGGCCCTAACAGAGACGCCGCGCAACCGCGCCGCGTGCACAGGAATCTATGTCATATGCTGCCGCTACGCTATTTCTAGCTTTGAAATAAAAACGGTGGAAAGATCACCTTTGGAAGATCACCATTGAAAAGAAAAGCGCCCAAGAAAAGCACTCCGGCGGCTGAAGTCATCGATTCCGGCGCGCGCGACGCGGTTGCGCTGCGTATTTATCGANCTAGCTTTGAAATAAAAACGGTGGAAAGATCACCTTTGGAAGATCACCATTGGAAAGAAAAGCGCCCAAGAAAAGCACTCCGGCCGTGGATAGGTCACCGCCATCGACGCTAAGTTCACCTATCTTTCTGAAGACTGTCTTTCAGGTATAAATTCAAATAAGAAGCAACTGGAGGACTTGTCCAGGAAGAAATCTCCGAAGATCTGGGTGATTTACTTAGGATAGGTGTACCTCGATCTCTGATTGTAACGTGTAGTCATTCAGTCAACTACACAGTTCATGTCTAGTTAGTGTTTGCCTTCGTTACAAGTTTGCCTTTCTTGTTACTTTGTCGCTGTAATTTGCTGTTAGAAGATTTAGTAAAGGTTTATTAATGAACTCTTCATTCTAGCATCACAATTCCAGAAATTAGGACTAGAACAATTGTAGTCAAGCAAACCACTCCTCTGCAAAGAAAAACCAATCCACAAAGTTGTTGCCACCTCCTTCCAACCAACTGGACACTTATTTATGTCAAACATTCAATCTATTAGAAGAGCATTTTTTTAAATCAAAAATTGGTAAATTTCGAAATAAATAGTACGCATGACTAGGTTTACTACACATATTCCTGATCAACGTTTTCCATCTGAGGCTTCAGCAATTCTCCCCTACCTCAAGGAAGAAGCGTTGACATTGACACCTCAATGACTCCTTATACAAAGTTCCAGCAANAGTCAAGCAAACCACTCCTCTGCAAAGAAAAACCAATCCACAAAGTTGTTGCCAGCTCCTTCCAACCAACTGGACACTTATTTATGTCAAACATTCAATCTATTAGAAGAGCATTTTTTAATCAAAAATTGGTAAATTTCGAAATAAATAGTACGCATGACTAGGTTTACTATACATATTCCTGATCAACGTTTTCCATCTGAGGCTTCAGCAATTCTCCCCTACTTCAAGGAAGAAGCGTTGACATTGACACCTCAATGACTCCTTATACAAAGTTCCAGCAAAAAAAACTTCCCGAGGTTTTCGTGTCTCTGAAAGTAGATCATTTCCAACCAACTCCATGATGATCATTTCCAACTAAGAGTATCCCCAGATTTCGCCAGCAATCGTGGCGATCTCCACGACCGCCGGCGCTCACCACATGGATAAAGTGAATGAGGAGACCCCCGACGAAAGAGGAATGATAATCAAAGGGGTGCGGCGATCGATAGGCATCTTATCCATTTTCGCTATCACCCACATCGCCAGTTCATTATGGGAACATCCTCAATGGTAAGGGTGATGAGTTCCATTTGGCAGCGATCCATGGCGATGCAACATGGCAATCGATGCGTATCATTTCCACGATCCTTATCTCTTATGTCGCCGGTTCATTTTGATTCATGTTGAACTGGCGAAAACTGGGGATACTATAACCGTTTTGCTGACCTTCTCCGCCGAAGAGAATCCTAGTTCACCGCAGCTGTTACAATATGTACGAGGAACAGCCCTGGCATATTGTGACAGAAAGCCGTGTTGTTAGACGATCCATCGGAAAGATAAAATTCTAAATTGAATTTNAGTCAAGCAAACCACTCCTCTGCAAAGAAAAACCAATCCACAAAGTTGTTGCCAGCTCCTTCCAACCAACTGGACACTTATTTACATAGTGCGATAGTCGGAGCCGAGGCTCTTCCCCCCTTCACTTTGGACGGGTGTCCGGCAGACCCTCTTCACTAGAGCAGAGAGGAAGTGACCGGGCCGGTAAAAAAGCAATCAATGAAATAGGTTGGTAAGGTAACGAAGATGAATAATGCGATCAAGAGAAGAAGCTAGAAGGATGCAGAAGGAAGAACGATGCTTGTGAAGGAGGGGGGAAGGAACAAAAGCAGATGTCAGGATTTAGCAGTGAAACGTTTGAATAAATGTATGTACATATGTATGTAAATCTGTGAATCTGTTGGCTGTGCAAGAGTAAGCTGGAAGTGATTTCGCAATTTGATTGGAGCGCTGAATTTGACGAAATGGGAGGAGTTGAAAAAGAAGAATAGCTCAGTTCGCAGCGGAAATTTCCATACAGTGAAGGGTATTTCCTGGTAGAGTGAACCTAGTGGATCAAGCACGCACCTTGATTATGGAAATACCTTTCATGTTGGAGGAACGGTTTGCGTTTTTCGAGACCGACACATTTTGCGCCAGTTTCACTTCTGTTGAGAATAACTCTGACAAATGAGAATTAATCAAAAATGGGACAGCCCTGGGAAACAGAGGAAGAAATTCTGTATCAGATCAAGTAGAATATGAATCTTGACGTGAACATCCTATAGGAACCAAATAGGAATATTTGAAAGCGAGCGAAACGACGAGAATTAGGGGGTTTTTAGCGAATTTCTCTCCGCACACCTAACGAAATGAGACATACCGCGTACGAAATTCAAGTACAGAGAATTCTCTACAGTTTCATATATAATATGATGGGTAAAAATCCGTTCTGCGCTGTGCGGGAGGGGGGAGAGCCAAAACCAGTACTTTGGCTCTGGCCACTGGTCAGAGAAAGAAAAGGCAGTGCGATGAGGGAGGAGGCGCAGAGCGGCGACTGAGCCGTTGGTAAAGGCTGCACCCACGGAGATTTTTGGGTCGGAGATTTCGCTGTTTTCCGAAGTTTTCAGGGACGATGAGCTTTTACGCAACGATGAAACAGCGTGAAACACGCCGGAAGACGGGAAATGAAGGCGCTGTTTTCCAAGCGTTCACAGCGCGGACGAGTTTTCCGTTGAGGGCATACGCGAGTAAAGCCACGAAATCTTGTGAATGGTGCGCATTTTATACACTACACTGTACGCTTTTCCATACCCTACACTGTACACAGCGCTAGAACACGCGTTGCACACCAAATCAATAGCGTTAACTGGCGCGGCGGACACTAAAATGGCTATGCTTGCATCCGTGTCCACGGCAGTATCTCCGCATGTAGGTGGCTATTCTTTGTGTTCGACATACCGTTGTGATTTACTAGCAGCCGGCTACACTGTAAGCGACTCAACTCGAAAGTGAAATTTTCCGTGGGTGCTGCCTTTAAGGGCCGGCTCCGGCACCCTTCATTTTCCTAGGGAGCAACTCAGCACGTTCTTCCAGAAGAAATAACAATTGGTATAGGTGTAATGCCATGAATAATCGCTCATATGTACTCTTCACTGATATGTCAAAGTTTGTAGTAAGGGAGTTACAAAGGAAAAATGGCCATTTTTTGCAAGTTTTCAGCATTCTCAAAAGGGAGAAGGATGCTGTGGGTGAACTATAGGGTATTTGACACCAGGAGGTAGGATATGGAATGCTGGTATTGCTCAGACTCTCCCATTTTTGAAATAATGAGTATTTTGTGTGGTTTTTAATTGAAATTTGAGTGAGATTTTAATCGTCGAAGTGATGACTCATGACGCCGCCGCTGCCAATTCCGCTGCAAACCCCCTTCACTTTGGGCACGACTGACGACCCTTAGACCCCTCAGACCCCCTTCACTTCGGAGACCCCAGGCTCCCCTCTATCGCACCTATGCTTATTTATGTCAAACATTCAATCTATTAGAAGAGCATTTTTTTTAAATCAAAAATTGGTAAATTTCGAAATAAATAGTACGCATGACTAGGTTTACTACACATATTCCTGATCAACGTTTTCCATCTGAGGCTTCAGCAATTCTCCCCTACCTCAAGGAAGAAGCGTTGACATTGACATCTCAATGACTCCTTATACAAAGTTCCAGCAAAAAAAACTTCCCGAGGTTTTCGTGTCTCTGAAAGTAGATCATTTCCAACCAACTCCATGATGATCATTTCCAACTAAGAGTATCCCCAGATTTCGCCAGCAATCGTGGCGATCTCCACGACCGCCGGCGGTCACCACATGGATAAAGTGAATGAGGAGACCCCCGACGAAAGAGGAATGATAATCAAAGGGGTGTGGCGATCGATAGGCATCTTATCCATTTTCGCTATCACCCACATCGCCAGTTCATTATGGGAACATCCTCGAGGGTAAGGGTGATGAGTTCCATTTGGCAGCGATCCATGGCGATGCAACATGGCAATCGATGCGTATCATTTCCACGATCCTTATCTCTTATGTCGCCGGTTCATTTTGATTCATGTTGAACTGGCGAAGTCTGGGGATACTATAACCGTTTTGCTGACCTTCTCCGCCGAAGAGAATCCTAGTTCACCGCAGCTGTTACAATATGTACGAGGAACAGCCCTGGCATATTGTGACAGAAAGCCGTGTTGTTAGACGATCCATCGGAGTGATAAAATTCTAAATTGAATTAAAAAAAACTTCAGTGCTCATTTAATATTCCATTATTCACTTGATAAAGATGCGAACAAGAAATAACACGCATAATCGTTACCCGTCTCTCAACAGCTTTGGAAAAGTATGAATAGCAAAGTGACTATTTGCGGGTTTGGAGTGACTTCAGTGGAAGATACTCGAAAAAAAAAATTCAACGCGCACTCTGGTGGCATGGAGAAGGCGCGATTATCTCTTCTTCGTCTTTAATTCTCACTACAGACAAAGAAGAAAACGAGATACTGATTCACATCAATAGAAATGACACTGAAATCTAATAACTGCACCATAGTCAAAACCTCATCGAGATCGTGAATTGAGAACTTTGCAACTCATACCTTCCCAGAGTTTAAGAGGGCACAGGAACGGAACATGACGACATTCTCTCGAAGAAATGAGAAACGAACTCAAAAAAAAAACTATGCAAAAAGAACGAAAACGGCGAAACAGGCGATGANACTACACATATTCCTGATCAACGTTTTCCATCTGAGGCTTCAGCAATTCTCCCCTACCTCAAGGAAGAAGCGTTGACATTGACATCTCAATGACTCCTTATACAAAGTTCCAGCAAAAAAAACTTCCCGAGGTTTTCGTGTCTCTGAAAGTAGATCATTTCCAACCAACTCCATGATGATCATTTCCAACTAAGAGTATCCCCAGATTTCGCCAGCAATCGTGGCGATCTCCACGACCGCCGGCGGTCACCACATGGATAAAGTGAATGAGGAGACCCCCGACGAAAGAGGAATGATAATCAAAGGGGTGTGGCGATCGATAGGCATCTTATCCATTTTCGCTATCACCCACATCGCCAGTTCATTATGGGAACATCCTCGAGGGTAAGGGTGATGAGTTCCATTTGGCAGCGATCCATGGCGATGCAACATGGCAATCGATGCGTATCATTTCCACGATCCTTATCTCTTATGTCGCCGGTTCATTTTGATTCATGTTGAACTGGCGAAAACTGGGGATACTATAACCGTTTTGCTGACCTTCTCCGCCGAAGAGAATCCTAGTTCACCGCAGCTGTTACAATATGTACGAGGAACAGCCCTGGCATATTGTGACAGAAAGCCGTGTTGTTAGACGATCCATCGGAGTGATAAAATTCTAAATTGAATAAAAAAAACTTCAGCGCTCATTTAATATTCCATTATTCACTTGATAAAGATGCGAACAAGAAATAACACGCATAATCGTTACCCGTCTCTCAACAGCTTTGGAAAAGTATGAATAGCAATGTGACTATTTGCGGGTTTGGAGTGACTTCAGTGGAAGATAATCAAAAAAAAAATTCAACGCGCACTCTGGTGGCATGGAGAAGGCGCGATTATCTCTTCTTCGTCTTTATTTCTCACTACAGACAAAGAAGAAAACGAGATACTGATTCACATCAATAGAATTGACACTGAAATCTAATAACTGCACCATAGTCAAAACCTCATCGAGATCGTGAATTGAGAACTTTGCAACTCATACCTTCCCAGAGTTTAAGAGGGCACAGGAACGGAACATGACGACATTCTCTCGAAGAAATGAGAAACGAACTCAAGAAAAAAAAAACTGGGCAAAAAGAACGAAAACGGCGAAACAGGCGATGGAAACGAATCAATCGATAAATCAGCCGGCGGCTGGCAAAATGCCAGGCCACGCCGCCCGCAGCAGCCTCGCGCCTGGGTCGCGCGGCGGCTGCGCGGCGCCGTCCCCGTTGTCTGCAAACGCAGACGTTGGTTACGCGGTGACCACGACAATATGTACTCAGAACTTCTGCAACAACTATTTAACCAGCTTTTGAAAAACTAGTTTCAGATCGCATCAGAAACTAGTTTTTCGAAAGCTAGTAAAATACTATTTTTTGCCTCTTCCTTGCTAAATAGCAGCAAATGGAAAGCTTGTAATATAGTTGTTCTGACCACTTACTCAACAAATAATTGGGAAATGAAAAGCTAGTAAAATAGTTGTTCTCCGAAGTCAACTGGTTAGAACAGGAATGTTTTGTGGATTACATTCATTCAAAATACAGCATCTTTATTGGCGGCATTCATAAACGTCTCCAAACTGTGTGGCACAACCCAGCCACGACTCTAAGCTTGTCAGAGCAGTAAAATGCGATAGCTTCTCTAATTCCCATAGTTCACTGTGATTGGAGAGATTTTGGGAACCGCTCATATTAATCCATTATGTTCCGCAGTCGAAATTCACTCAGTCTAGGTCCGCAATTGTTTGAAGGGGCTGCAAATTCGAAAGAAAATCGTTTCTACACTAGATGCCTGGGAAGGGACTCCGATAACCGTGCAGCACGAACGCACCCCAGAGCGAAAACTCCTCGCGACATCTCCTTTCAAATGTTGCTATCCTGCCCTCAGTTTCTGCTCAAGCTTTCTTCCTTATAGCAGCAATTGAGGGAAGGATGGCCTCAGCTGGAGAAAGATTCTGCTTTCTATTTGAGGGTTTCTACTTGACGCATTACGCTGTTTGGGCTGCTTTCCTGCTGCAAAGTTATCGGAGGAGTTCCACTTCAGTGTGGAATCCGTTACTCTATTGATTTAGATACTTTTTCATTGAAACACTTGCCTTCAATGCTTCGGAATTGATGCTGAGAAAATAAATCAACCTTGTTGAATCTCTTCTTTAACCATTTTATAATCATTTATAAGTCATTCATAACAGATTTGTAATGCTTCCTTAAAGGGTTTCGAAGAGAACAATACTGTTGCAAAATCGAGGCAAAGATTTGAAACTTACAACAGACGCTGTGAGTAAAAGTGAGATACATAACTGCCGCTCTTCATTACATGAGATTGCTAAAATACCCCAGGACATGCATAGGAATCTTTCATTTATGTATGATAAGTGAGAGTATCAGCGCAAAGCTGGTAAAATAGTTGTCTTGAGTTTGTAGTAAAATAGTTGTAAATGAAAAGCTTGTCGGCAACTATCTTCTCAGGCTGGTGATGACGTCATACTTGTTTGCAAGTTTTTTTCAGCAAAAGCTTGCAAACAAGTATATTTGAGCTTGCCTGCAACCTGTTTTTGAGATATCCTTGTTTGCAACTTGCTCCAGGGGTTCTGAGTATGGACCCAATTATCGAGCATCTACAGTGAACTCCAAACGGCCGTAGGCAAGGAGCTGCGGCGCGGCGTTATTGGGCAGAGATGCAGGGGCTCTCCATGCTCCAGCATGCAGAGCCCCCTGTGTCTCTGCCCAAAAACGCCGCGCCGCGGTCCCACCGCTTGTCTACGGCAGTTTGGAGTTCACTGTATGGTATCAGTGAAGAAACTCGCACGTTTTCAGATTTCAGCAGATTTCGGGCACTGCTTCCAATATCATGTCGGACATGCCTCCTAGCCGTATAGGTCTCGTTTTGAAATAATATGTTTAGACTCCGTTTCGTGCATTACCCTTGTACGGATTCTAAACATTGGAATATGCCTTTTCTGCACTCGTCAGTAAGGGAAAAAAGACATTCCAATGGGTAATGCACGAAACGGAGTCTAAACATATTAAATGAAAAAACTTTGAGAATGTGTAAATACTACAGCAATATCTTAACTTTTTCTTTTCTTTTATAACAGCTTGAGCGCTTGCACTTGCCTTGTTAGTGGCGAAAAACCGGCTGCACCTATGTTTTCAGCCATATTAATGGCAAAAAATCTATCTTTGGTGACACATACGTTTTCATCTTTTTTTCCTCACCTAGAATCCGGTCGTCACCTTCTTGGTTCCTCACTGCACAAACTGGTTCTAGAACTAGTGCGGTGTTCGGTGCAGTGACATGCCGACGAACGTTAGGCAACGAATGTTACATTTACATCTCATTATCATCTCATCCGGTCCGAGCTGCTGACCATAGCCGTCCTGAACAAATATTCACTACTGTTTTGGTGTTTGTATAGTTCGTGCCCGTCTTTTCCAATTCATTTCCAGTATTTTTCCCTAGTAAAAACAAAGTTAAGTAGGAAAACTTATTAATTTTTTCATGAGTAGCGGAGGAATTTAATAAGGGAATTTCTACATACTACATATTCCGCTCTCGGAAACAAATTTCTTCTCGAGAACATCACTTTTCCTTGGATAGATTGAGATTCACCCAATCACTGCGATGTAGCACTCGATTTTCATATTGACTGCCGCGATTTCACGTGTAATTTATAGTCCTACCGGTTATTCTAACACTGGATGACAAAAACACAGCAATAATCCTGCGAGTGAACAATCATATGTCTAATAGGGAACAACTTTCGCACTACAGTCTGTGGTTTGCTCCCACCTTAGCTTTTTTTCTGTAAACATTGTCCGATCCTGATGAAGTCGTTCTAATCATGTGATTGTATGATGTCATTTGACGTTATACAAGCTTCGAGCTTATTGAAATAAATAAATACAATGATGGCGGTGATCCGTCTGTGTCCTCAAAAAATACGCGGCGCGACCGCACGGCTCACGATAGAATCGTTGCCGCGGTGGCGAATCTGGGTTTTCTTGATAGTTGTTCATCACATTTGGTGACAACTAATAGGAAAACTGACTGACTATCAAAAAAAGCGCATAATTTGATGTCACGGAGAGGATTTCTGCTCGTGCGGCGCGGTCGCGCCGCGTGCTTTTCGAGGCCGCATACGGGTCATCGCCACCGACGCCCACTGTAACTTTGACGGCGTTGTGTTGCTATATATGGACGCAAACCTGGTTATTGACCTCCGCAGTACGGTATCCACCTCTGCTGAGGTGTCATTTTAGACCATTTTCCGTGACATTGGTTCATGAATGTTCAAGAACGAACAGTCAAACGCTTGATCACTAGCCTATTCTTTATGCTTCATTTTCTGGATTCAGATTTTTGTTCACTTCTTTCATTTTCCTTCCAATATGCGTTTCTTTGAAGAAAACCTTGAAACAACAATTAGTGCGCATATTACCTGCCATTCACGCGTTTTTGACGTCTCAAATGTTCATTTGTAAAACTGCACTATGCAAGGTTCTGTTCTTGAAACTGAGAAATTCTGAAAAATACGGCTCCTCTAAATATCAATGGAAATGGGATCGTTGCAGAGGTATTAGAGAAGAAGAGGAACAATTAGTCAACTGTCAGTGCCATATTCCAGACGTGAAAGAGTGCAAAAAGTACAGAAAGAAGTGGGGCGAGTAAAACTCATTTTATGCTCCCAATAACATCCGCTACGGCTTTTTCCTATTATATCGTTTGTGTTTTTTTTCTCTGTATTTGGACGGCGATGGTAATTTTGTCTCGCATACGTTTTTCTTTTTGATTTGATGGAATGGAATGATTGAGTGCTTTCCTGCCATATATACAGTCCTTCTCAAAAAGATAGACGGATTGCGCGTGCAGTTTCTTAGTGTTGCGACTGCACCATCGCGGTGGGACCTACCCGACCCTCTCACTTAGAGCATGCTCTCTCCGCGTCCCTCGTTCAGGTCCCGCAGCGATGGTGCAGTCGCGCAATCAGTCTATCTTTTGAGAAGGACTGTACTTACAGACATTCAGTTATTTGAATTTCTGATTTTGGTGTTTACTCATTTTATCAACTGCTAAGTGATAGAAGATGGCCAAACACCATTGAATAATTCTATGAGTCCGATTGCTTCTGCAACTGGACTGAGTTTGCCAGTATGAAAGCACCATCCTTGGAAATCCTTATCTTAGATTCCACCGATTTTTTTATGGACTGTATGATGCACGCTTTGACAACAATGGCTGGCCTGTAAACTGAAGCGTCGTTCGGCCACTGTCCAATATTAACGTGCTGAATCTGCAATATTCCACTAGAAGATTTCATTGGGTGTTGTCTTCAAAGGCGGCACCCGTCGACATTTTCTAAGGTGTGTTAAAATGCCAGAAATGTGACAAACGCTTTCAACGCATCGCAAGAACACAAACAATCATGATTCACCTACGAAGAAGCTAGAACCGCAATAAAGAACCGAGCTGCTTTGCACGTGCTTGCACTATAGCAATGCGCCAGCTTACGCAAGCTCGGCCACCTGCGCAAGCGTGTGTGACTTCCCTGCGGCCGGAATGTTAAATGTAGTACGATAGGCGCACGGGAAACAGCACCCCGATTTCGTGGATTTTTTTTTTGGATTTTTTTTCGTGTTTCGCGCTGTTTCACTCCCTCGAAACCCGGAATCGTGCAAAATCACCAGCACAGTGGCTTGTGAAAAACCTTTACGGGTTCACTCCGCCAACGGACGTTAGGGCAAAGTTGTAGGTCAGTTGTGTTTCAGCTGGAGAGTCGTCAGTGCTCAATTGCTGCCCTTGTTTTTGTGTTGTTCCCGGCGAGAGCCGCCGAGCGCTTTAACTGCCTCATCAGAAAGGCACGTGATTTCCACGTGCGTAGGGTCTTCCCCTGGTGCTCGCAGTTGGGTCAGTCAGTGAAAAAAAGGACTCACGAGGACTCTGAGCCTTCCTGACTTCCGCATCCAGTGTTAGTTTTTGACAAAAGGCCATAAGTGAAATAAGTGCAGTTCTTGTCGAAAAGATTTACGGATTGCGCGTGCGGTTCCATAGCGTCGCGGCTGCAGAATCGCAGTAGGACCTATTCAACCCTCTCGCTCGGGACGTGCTCTCTCCACATCCCCCGTCCAGGCCCGTTGCGATTGTGCAGTCACGGAATTCGTCTACCTTTTCGAGAAGGACTACATTAATAAATTTCTTGAATAAATAAATAATAGCACAGTATATACAGTCTCTCTCAAGAATCCTTGCCTCACGCTGCACCGTCCGTCACCTGAGCCACGTCGGTGACGCGGCGCGGCTCAGCAAATGGCCGGTGCAGCATGAGGCAAGGATTTTTGAGAGCAGCTGTACAATGAGCGTCGATGGCGACGACCTTTCCGCGGCTTTGAAAGGCACGCATCGCGACCGCGCCGCTCACGATCGAGTCGTCGAAGCTGTGGCAAATCTGGGTTTACTTCATAAATGTGCATCACATTTGATGTTAACTAATAAGAAATCTTATTAACCATCAAGAAAACTCCATAGTTTGTTGTCGCGGAGAGGATTCCTGCTTGAGCGGCGCGGTAGCGCTGCGTGCTTTTCGAGGACGCGGAAAGGCCACCGCCATCGACGCTAAGTTACTGCTATCTGATCCTTCGTTTTCCGTGATCGGTATTATGGAAATCTCAGCATCTATCATAGTGTTAGCATTAGTTTGTTATGTTAAAATTGCGTAGTATAACAAATGGGCGTATGAAACTGGCTATCCTTCCCGCTTTCATGGTTCTATGTCCGTCACAGCGTTATGAGGCAGTCCTGTGCGTGCTTTACAAAAATAAAAAACGAACCATTCAGTCAGTTACACGTTTGTTGAAAAAATAATTAGATTTTTTCCATGACTTGTTTCGTGTGATCCAGAAATATCCCCTCAGCTGCTCGATGAGGTGTAATACTTACGTCATTGTCAGCATGTGTGCTCTTGGGGGTGTTCATACGAGTGCGAATTGTCTCTAGAATGTTCTTTTACGACTGCGGAAATGTGTGACAAACAGTGTGGATGATCAGCTTATCACTGCACGAACCTCGTACATAGCTAATGTCCCTAGTCAGTTTCCGACTATGCAGTGGGTTTTTATTCGTTTATTTCTCTTTTGTGCCAAGTTATCTCTGAGTGTTGGTAAAATGGTGGTGGTACTGATGAGAGAGTGTGATATTTCTATGACATCAAAAACAGGTTCCTTTCCGGACCTTGGTTAATTTATCTTAAGGTCCTATGTTCCGAATTCAAGTCCTGATATATAATTTCATAATCTCTGCGTGTGTTCTTTGTTATAAATCACCAGCTGGTGGTGTCATTGCCGTGCCAGCCACTGGCGACGAACAATGAGCTGGTCCTGTCTGCCGTTTGAAGTGTGCATACAATTTCTACATCCTTCTACCCTGTTATTTTTATAGGCTTTTCTTCTTTTTTTTTTGGAGAAAAAGAGCCCTGAAAAGCAGTGTGTTGTATTCATCAGTAAATGTGACCTATCAGTCCACGCTGGCTTCTATTCCAGTATTTATTGCAGACAGTGAAGGGCATATAGCGCGGTGCTGTCGGGGAAAAAAGGAGGAGGGTAAACAAACGTCCAGAAATGAGTTGACCAGATGATCAGGTTACGGCTGGGCCTAGTTTTTGGTCGCTCAAGGCTGTGTGCAGTCGAGTCATGTTGCCGTTTTCTTATGTTTAACCCATGTAATTTATCTTTCTGTCCCCCATTTTTAAACCAGTGCTATTTACCTATAATCCTTGTCCTTTGTATGTCGGTATTTTTGCGCTTGGTGGCTCGGGTTTTCGCAGTCTAGATATGTCAAGAGATTATATTTTTACTTTTGTTGAACTGCCTTTTTTTTTCTTTTTATAACTATGTTAACGGTTTCCGAGGCTTCAATTCTAGCCACTTTATTAGGCGACTGCCTTTCACCTTTTTACCTTTACCTTTTTTCGTTGTTAATACATTCTGGAAAACTGTCATGTGAGTGATACTCCTGGAAGACGGTGCTGGGCTTCTTCACTACAAACGGCGGTACATGCTAATTGAAGTGACAGCTATCTCTTACTAGTGTAGATGCCAGCATAATCACAAAATTAGTTGCTTTCCTTGGACTTTGATTAATCTTATTAAGTTTATTGGGTTTGATTTAATTTCTTAAAATGATTTGACAGGCGTTTTTGTTTATATATACAGAATAGCTCACTTATCTGTGCTTTTTGTCTCATCTGTCCTTTTTGTCAGCCAACATTTCCAGATATGGAATTTACTAAAGGAAACATTTGTACACGATTCTTCTCCCCTCAGTTATAGTCCTTCAAACATTTCATGGAGAATAGGATTTCCTTCTTTTTTATCATAAAAGTGATCGGAAATTTCATGTTGTTGACAGTTGAAATCCATCATTTTCCTTAAAAAATTCGCGTGATCGTGATCTTTTGATGAATTACCAGCGTCAAAGCTGATTAACACGGAGCTATGAAGGCTGTGCTTTTTTGAATTTGTGCTACGCTGTGACCGCATTGAATAGCATTCGATGAAATTGTCCATTCTTTCCACCTGGGTCGCTAAAATGATCAATTTAACGTGTTTAGTTGTTCTATTTCTAATCCAGCCGTTGATTGTCTGATCTCTAGTGTTTGCACAGTGTCATCATCCCAGCAGGGATCTGGTTTGCTGTGTAGATGTTTTCTCCTTCTTGTTTTGAGTTTGGATTTCGGCTTGGAGCTTAACGTTTAAACACTTTTTAACCAAGGTTCAAGAACTTATTCTAGGTGATTTTGTTTCTGATTTCTGTCCTCTTTCTTTGTTCATTGTTATGCAATTAGAACTGTTTTGCTGTACGGCTTTTTATGTATTCTGCTGTCCGCATGGAGTTGTTTTGTAGGAGTGTGTAGTTTCGAGTCGTCCAGCTGTTGTTTACCAGTCCTGTGGATGTTCGCGGCGCACCCGAGTGGTTATTTCGTAACAGGCATGACTGCTGGTCTCATTCGAGGGTTCCATCAATTTTTGAGCAATTTTAACGCCTGCATCATTTTTTCCTCAGTATTAAATGCTAACACACATTAAGATAAGCAGTGAGAACATCGAGGCAAGAATCATAGAGAAAAAGCTGACTGAGATATGACACCTTCGATTTGACAACCCGTACCTGAACTTTGACGTAGCCATTCGCCAAACTGCCTTCCTGGTTGCTATAGGACTACCGTATTATTGTTCATCAGTTTTTTTCGTGATCATCGCATGTCTTCACGCGCTACTGACTCTGCAGTGTTATCAACAGTATGTGGCCCTCTCTCCACAGTTGTAGCAATATTTTTGGACTGCGATAACTACTCCGGGTCGCAACCACACAATTTCGTTTTCCCTTTATTCCCATTTGGACTGTTGTCCCCGCTGGAACTCGCTTTAGTCCTATTCAGCGTCTGAGATGACCCCTCTACGCAAAATTCAAGAAGAATCTGTGAGATACTCTACCTACAGTGAACTCCAAACGGCCATAGACAAGCGGTGGGACTGCGGTGCGACGTTATTGGGCAGAGACACCAGAGCCAACATGCACAGCCCCTGTCTCTCTGCCCAAGAATGCCGTGCCGCGGTCCCATACTTGTCGTAACGCAGCAAAAATGTGGTTGCTGAGTGAGGCGGATACGATATTTGTGTTCAGCACGCTGAGTAAATATTTTATCCAAAGTTTCGCTCGAAAAATTCTGAAATGTTCAACATTCATTTGATGCAGCCTTCGCTTTGTCCCCGTGAAATTTTCGCGCCATTGCTGGAATTGCTTGCATAGAATAGAAGCTTCTTAAAATGTGGGAATGGTATTCCAATGCAGCATTTATAAATTTTGCGCATTTCACAATGCACATGTTTGAATTTGCTGAGAATTTCATGACGAACATTCAGTGAACTCCAAACGGACATAGACAAGAGGCGGGACCGCTGCGCGGACGCTCTGGTTGTCTGAAGCACCGAGGCAGCGGGCCTGCCTGGCAGAGACACGGAGGAAAACCGATACGTCGTGGTTTCTCGGTGCCTCGGGAGGCGCAGAAGACAACCAGAGTCAAATAAAGTGAACTCCAAACGGTCGTAGACAAGGGGAAGAACCGTTTGGAGTTCACTTTATTTGTCCAAAGTCGGTGAGAAGTATAGGCTTGAGCAAGTATTGTCGTGGTCACCGCGTTCCCAACGTCTGCGGCTGCAGACAACGGACACGGCGCCACGCGGCCGCCGTGCAACACCGCCGCGATGCTGCTGCGTGGCGCCGGCTTATCGATCGATTCCTTCTTTCAGGCCACTTTCTTGGCTTTTTTGTTCATTTCAGCCAGGATTTTCACGCTTGCCACCCATTTCTTTGAGTTTTTCCCCCAATCCAGTCGAAGAGAGATTTCCAAACCTCTTGTCCGATCTTATTCTGAACTGTTTTAGGTTGTTCAAGCTGTTTTTCATTATCTGTTTCGCAATCTACTATTTTATGGGCCCTCAGGAACAGGGTGCGGGCAATTAGTTACCTGTTCCATCTGCTACAACGAACTCAAAGAAATGGGTTGCAAACATGAAAATCCTAGCTGAAATGAACGAAAAAAGACGAAAACGTGGCCTGGAAGAAGAAACCGATCGATGAGCCGGCGCCACGCAGCAGCCTCGCGGCGGTGTTGCACGGCGGCCGCGTGGCGCCGTGTTCAGCTGTCCGCTTTAGCTGACGTTTGTAACGCGGTGACCACGACAATACATCTCTCATCCTAGATGGCTGTGCCATGTAGTTATGAGACAAGAAGAGATCGATTTTCATACGAGAAAAAAATCCGTCTATTTTTGTACAGCGGTGTGATCAGAGTGTTCCTGGCGGTGTTTACGAGTTCCCCCCACTGTATTTAATGGCTTACGAAATCGTCAGCTGCTTTACTCCTGTAAATCCGAGCTTAGAGAGAAATGATGACAATTTTCGGTGATAATAGTGGCAGAGGGCGGGCTTGACGTCATCGGTGAGATCGTAGTATTTATGCGAAGGATCAAAGGGAGGTTTTCTTGTGCGTGCGGCTCGCTTTTGTGTCCTCAGAGTGAGCGCAGCGTTTTTAGTTTGCTATTAAGCTTTTGGCCGTCTGGTTGAAACGTTTGCTCCAGCTGTCAATAACATGGACGAATGTTGGGGCGCACGGTGACGAAATTGATGCAGCTCGTGCAAATGGTCTTTTTTCCATTGTTTCCCTGTCTATAGTGGAGGAAGAGCTAGTTTCTGGACAGTTTTAACCACCTTTGATTCCTGCTTTTTTCTTTCAAATGTTGGATTTCTCCGGAGGAGCGCGTTTGTCCCGCCTCAGCTATAATCGTTCCGAGCATAAACCCTTCTCATAATTTTTGTCTAACATTCGTGCTACATTGTTGTCTGTTACATGTGTTCTTATAACATGTGATGTCCGGATTTCAGAGAAGTCTCCGTGTTCTGTTTTGTTTTTGGGTTCTGCGCTGTCTGTTATTGATTTTTGCGTATGGGCATTCAATGGGCGTAGTTTCGTAGTGGGTTCGTCGGACTTCTTCAGGTGGAGACGATGCCCTTTGGTCGTAAGTTTTTCTACAAGTAATTGCAACCGTTTCTTGTTTTTTCACTATATTTTGTGAAGCTGCGTTGTTAAATTTGTACGCTTTGTCCGGAAGAGTGTAGGGGCTGTTCTGCTCTCTCTCTCTCTCTCTCTCTCTCTCTCTCTCTCTCTCTCTCTCTCTCTCATCTATCTATCGCTCTCCAGATAAACGGGTACTGAGACGTAGATTATGCACTATAATTGGTATAATCTGTTTCACGCGTGACGATAGTGGAGTATTCGTGCACAGTATATGTTTTTTCTGCACACCATGCCAAGAGCGCGCCGCGCAGATCAGAAGTCCCATAACCGGGTCCCGGTACCAGAGTTCCAACTATCTTCCCCTGTGGAACAGACTATAGCAGTGTAGTTGTTCTCATTTTAACAAAATTCACCATTTTTGAGATCGGCGTCGAATGAGACATTTGTTTTTGTTTACCGTTCTTCTCATGTTTGTAGAATTTTTTTTTAAAGAATCGCCCATTTCTCAGTTAGCAAACTGTTGAAGATCAAAGAATTCAGTGAGAAAAACGGCATGACGCTTTCGATCTTCTCTTCGAGACGTTCGATAAGTTATTGTGCAATCACACCACTGGGTTTACTCGTTTTCCTTGCGCATGCATATTTTTTCTCTGAGTAGTCACGCAACTGCCGCTTCTGCAGCAAAGTAAGGTGGCTTCTGTTTTGATACTAGTAGTGTTGAGCTGCTCAGTATAAGTAATACTGACTTGTTTCGGATCGGTATTAATGAGGAAGTCGTATTAATGTGTTATTCATTATTTATTTTAATTTATATTGAATCATATCATTTACTTTGTTCCGTTTTTGTTTCGCTAAAATCAGTGTTATTTTCTAAACCTTGGTTCGTTTTAATATTGCACTGATTCCTTGAAACGAATGCTTATCGGATTATTTTCTTTCTCAGTTGTTAATGCTCCATTTTTCCTCGTTATTTAATGGGCTGTTTTTATTAGTTAGAATTCGTACCAATTCGTACTAGCTATCCGATTGTGGGATTCATGTGCTAGGGTAATAAATTCTCTTGTTATCAATGTTTCATGCCGAAATGCATGTTTACAATTTTTCAAAATAACTATTCGCATGGTATAATATGTATCGTCTCAGACATTTTTGCACTAGCAACTTTTGCCCTTAAAAGTGACTTATTTCTTTTCCCTGATGTTTCTTTTTTTTTCCAATCTCGTGCTCATGCATGCAAACGAATCAGATATATTTCCCTTCGTTTGCATACATCACTTTATCAGTTGACGATGACATGCCCTTTTGTTATTCTTTTGCTATGTTCTGCCCTCAGGAAGAACTCATCCGTATATCTTGGTAGGAATGAGTTTAGATGCAACAAGCTTTGAGTTCTATGTCTTTCGCTCTAGATTTTACCACTTGATTCGTTTTTTCTGAATATCGTTTGATACTGGTTTTGTTAGAATGTTTTAATGCTAGTTTATGGGCATAATGACACATTCAGTTCAGAATAACCTTTTTTTCTTGGGTTACACTTTAGGGAAAATCCAGTGGGGAAGTGTTTCGCGCTTGTTGCGGGAGAGCAGCGTTATGAAATTAACCCGTCGCAGTTCGTCATCGATGAATTCGCATTTCATTACGATTGCTTTGGTGAAATCGTGAACTTTGTGTTAGAACTGATCTGTTTAATGCTGAAAATGAGGGATTAATACTATTACCCTCCATGTTTCCTTTTCCACCTCATTTCTGATCTTTATAACAGGAGATAGTATCACTATCACTATAAAATAACCCCATGAGACTCCTTTCGTCTATTCCGTTTACTAATTTCCCTGATTTAGGCATGTCCACCGTCCACGAGCAGGACGACGAGACGACTCGGAAAATCATCCTGCCCGAGTCCTACAGCTATGATGGTACCAATGGTCCATTGCCGACAACAGCTCATCGGCCACTAGAAGATGTGACACCCAGTCCCTGCCCGGTGGCGAACGGCCATGCTGAGCCACCAGTGGAGAACGGGACGTGCTTCGGCTTGCTTGACAACGAAGAGGAAGAACGGCTTCTCGGTGACTCCCTACCGTTACCGTTCATTGAAGCTCGGCAACGAATGGCTGCGGGAGGCAGTCCTGAGTGAGTAGCTATATTTATTTTTAGACTATTTTTTCTTTTTCTAACTGAGTCTTTCTTTCTCATGGACACGCGAAGTCGCGATTGCTTGCGGGTGCATAAGTCGCGATGGTTACCAAGGAACTAATTGCTTTCCCTCGCCTCATAGAAAACATGGGAGTCGGTGTTTTCATTAGTATAGTCAGCCATTCGCTGGATAGTTGTGTTTATAGTAGCTGTGACACCCTAGAACTCAACACACTTGGTCCTATGATATCGTGAAAACTGCAACAAGTCGAAAAAATGGAGTGGGTTTTCCTTTCCTCCGTTGTTTTGAGATTATATTGTTTATTTTTTGGTGTGATCTTGTAGGAAATAACTGTAGCCCTTGGAGCCCTTGCATATGCTATTTAAGCTTGTTGATAAAGGAATCAGTTTTTCTTGATGCTTCCCCGTTTTCCTTCAACAAATGTTTATTCTTGTGTTCTGGCTAGCAGGCGTTTTGTTATGACACCAGTTGTTTTCACACTTCCATGATAGTCACGAGCAGCAAATATTGCTCAAGGTATAAGTTCCTGAAAATACCACTAGATACGGTAAAGGCATTCTGTCGTGCCCATTTAACGCCTGTAATCTTGTTATGAGACTGGTTTCACACCCCGTCTTGAAACCGTGTAGGTGTCGGCGCAAATTTTGACTTCAGTGACGTGTGCCTGATCTAGGTAACCTAGGCGACTGACCAGTTTTGCATGCAGCAGGAGCGTTTTTCCGTGTTGTGCTGAAACTGACGAGAATGTGAACAAATGGTTATTGACAAGGCTTTTATTTCTATGTTCACAGTCCCATATAAGAGTTCTGTACGTGTTCACGAGCCCTATCACTTCCAGGACCACCTCAAAAATGGGCGCGCGGCACGTATCCACAGCTCCCACGTTGCGGACAGCATCACTACCTAAAGGCCATACTTCTTACACTGCTAACGACTTATCACATGCTGCATCTGCTGTGAATGTACGCTTACCTCACGGGGCCGGGTCGTCACCGGCAAGGATCCCGCTTACCCCGACTGAGGTGAGAATTTACATGAGTTCTCGTTTTTGTGTTGAAGTGTTCCGCTTTTATTGTGCGGTTGTAATTTTATGTTTTAGCTGAAAAAGCCGAAGAAAGAAGTTTCTGACTACTACAAGAAACAGAATGAACTGTTGGAGAACTTCAAAAATGATAGTGAACAGATCCAGGTTAGAATTTTTGGGACAGTCAGTTGTTTTTCTTTTTATTCGGGCATTATATCCAGTTTTTTAAAATGTATTAGTGCTCTCGTTGAATTCTGAAAGCTGATTTGGCTGGGAAAGTTAGTGTGGCGTACTTCCTCGGTTGATTTTTGTTGTTTTTGAGCAAAATTGCACGGAAATGTGCAGACTAAGCGAGATATTAGGAGATTAGTTGACTGACTATAATGGAATATTTTGGGTTAATGCAGTTTCTTGGTCATAGTATTGTAACTATGGTCTGGTAGCCCACAGAGGGCCCATGATCTGACATTGTCCGCAACTACGACCACACTTGTTTCCAGCGATGGGAGAAAGCCACAGAATCCCTTTTGAAGGAGGTAGATGCAGCACGCCGAAATAGAAGGAATGACACCAAATTCGCATCAAAACCTAGTGAAATAGGCTTAGAAATCAAGCGTACGTAATTGCAGTCAATGTCACATCATGGGCCCTGTGTATGCTACCAGACTATACATGTTAAATGTTAAAGAATAACCTTGTTGTTGTTCACAGGTGTTCCAAAAAGCCCGAACGCGACAACGATTGCAATCGTCGACCAGCACCGATGCTGAAGGAATCAAGGAGGAGGTGGAACAAGCAAAAAGAAATTCAGTGCAAAAAATCAGCAATGACCTGTCTTCTTCGTTGGACACTACAACAGCACCCTTGTTGAAAAATACGGTGAGCATTCAGCAGAATTATGTCATACATTTTTATTTTTTCGCCTTTTTGTCTGAGCTGTAGTTGACGTGCTTCCTTGAGATCGTTTATAATGTGCGATCCGGCCATACACTAACATTCTGGACACTCATATTGAAGTTTAGGACGGTGAGTCCGACGTGGAGATTGGCAACGCGGACCAAGTGGCTCAAAATCTGCTCAGCAAGCAAGAAGTCAACGTGCTTGAAAAGAGGCCGTCGTTGTCATCAGGCAGCTCAATGTTGTGGGGGTTGCTTGTATTAATTGTGAGAAGCAGTTGAAAATGTCCATATTGCAATTTCAGGGCGAAACACGAAGCAGCACTTGATGCTGCTAAAGCGACAACGAAAGCAGCGGTTCGGTTAGCACATGCCACCTTAATAGTGAATATTTCACTGATGTTAGCGAAGGTACTTTTTGTCTATTGTGGAGTTTCTTCCCGAAAGTGGAATTTTGCTTCTGTTCCAGGCAGTTGCGTCGTATCTTTCTGGATCATTGTCGATTTTATCGTCGCTAGTTGATTCTTGTGTGGATATCACATCAGGGCTTGTGATCTCGGTCTCAGCACGAATGATCAAGAAGAGGGACCCATATCTGTATCCACGAGGGCGAACGAGGCTAGAGCCTTTGTCTTTGGTATGTCTTTGAGGAGGTTCTTGCTCCGATTCATATTTCTACTTCCTTGAATAGTATAGTAAATGGCTTTCAAATCTTTCATCCTCCAGATTTCCTTTCTCTATTTGTTTATTTATCTATTTATATCTATTTATTTGCGAGGAATTTACAGTTATTTATTACATTCATTTATTCCTCCTTAAAATATCCCAATGTGGCTCTTGAAACTCGCATTCCTTAGATCATCATAAGTGTTGTGATGGGAGTTGCTAGCGTACAGCTGATCTACGGAGCAGTGAAAAGGATAATGGCTGCCTACCAATTTCATGCCCATGGTGATTTTGCTTTCTTGAATATTTTTGTGTCAGTTTCTTCAAAATTTTAGGCTTATTTTCTTAAGGAATTGGCGAGGAGCCTGAATTGGACGTGTCCATCACCACTGTGTCTATTATGGTTGCCACTGTTGTAGTGAAGTTCACACTGTTCATGATATGTCAGAAGTGAGATTTCAAATCCTTATAATGTTGTGGGTAATTGACTTTGAGATACTGCTTTTCATAACTCTTTCTAGGTACAAAACGGATCCTTCGATTCGAGTGCTGGCTATGGATCACCGTAACGATTGCCTCTCGAATACTGTGGCGCTTGCATGCGCCTGGCTTGCTACTACGTGAGCCGGTTTTTTAAATAAAGTTATGGATCGGCAATGGTACTGACTTTTTCTATAGGTTTTGGTACTACCTCGATCCTATTGGTGCAATTTTGGTGTCGATATACATTTTGTACACATGGGTAAATACTGGTTGGGAGCATCTGTCGAAACTCAGTGGAAAGTCAGCAAAGCCGGAGTTTATTAATAGGATTATCAAGGTTTGATTAAATCTTTTCATTTTTCCTTTTTTCTTTTCTTTTATGCTTCATTTCCTTCTATGTTCCTTCCCTTATTCCAAATTCCCGCAGAATTCCTTTCATCCATTCCTTTCGGCTTTCTTTTCGGGAGAATCCCTGCCTTTCATTCATTGTTTTGTAGTGCTTTTGTAGCGCAGTTTTCTTTATATCCATGAAGTATCATTTCGGCATCATGAGGATGGATCATGGTAGTTTTATTTGTGGTGGGATTCTTGAACGTTCCCGGGAAGGTTCTGAGCTCCCCGCTCATTCAAAGTGGACGAGTTTCTCCATCGAATTGTCATACATCCTGCCGTCTCTGCTATTATTTGTAACTTCTGGCTGTGAGTCATTTTGACAAGCCCAGGTTTAAGGATCAAAGAACATGGAGATTCATTTTGACAAAGTTTTTCCATAGTAGCCAGGAAAACTCGTCCACTATTGATGGGCGGATAAATAACAGCCTTCCCAGGATGCTCATGAATCTCACCACTAGAGATCTGTTCGAGTAGGAAATTCATCAGCATTATTAGTGAATAAAATCTGGATTATGCCACTTCTGGAAATATCGAGTATTCTTTTCTTCCTTCTCTATATGCTTAACATACGTTGGTTTTATTCATTCCCTGGCTATTTATTCCTCTTCTTCCCCTTCTTCCTCAGAAAGAGTTATTTCTCAGCTTTTTGCTGCATGGAAAATGCATTCTGATTTTCTCGCTGCAAAAACTGAAAGGTATAAATGTCTCAGATCCCTGAGCTGCATCTTTTCAGGTGTGTATAGATCATGACCCAAGGATATCTCATCTCGATACAGTCTATGTTTATCACTTTGGCACTAAATTTTTGGTTGAGGTGAGTATTAGCTTTCCGTAGGCTTGTATGCATCATTGAAATTACCCAGGGTAAACGTGTCGGCGCCAGCGTTAACAATGACTAGATTTGTGCTGTGTTGACACGTTTACCCTGGGTAATCTCAAGGATGTTCGCCTTTAGGGTCGTTATTGGTCGCCATGATCATCGCCAAACGTTTATCATATGTGTCTAGGTTCATATTGTGTTAGACGAGAACATGCCGTTGAAAGTTGCTCATGACATCAGCGAAACACTCCAAATTAATATAGAAAGTCTACCTGAGGTGGGTAATCGTTTCAAAGGGTTTTCCCACTCTTTGCCCAATGCTTCCCTTTGTTTTGGAGTTATATGGAATTTCGGAAAGTAAATACCGTATTTAGGTTGAGCGGGCATTTGTTCACACAGATTACGAGTACGAACATCAACCTGAAGATGAGCATAAAGTTGTTTAAAGATGTAAAAAATTGTTGTTTTAGTTCTTATCCGCTGGTTTTACTCATTTTCTTTTTTGTTTGTGCGGATGCACCTTAGATTTTTACTTTCTAGTATATTTTAATTATTCCCTCTTTGATTTCACCCAGCATTTATTCATTTCATTCTGGTCTGTTTTTGCATAACCCCTGTGCTTTTAATATCTTCACATAATAATATGACCTGTTAACATGCATAATGACTCCATAGTGCCTAATAAGCACGAAACCTCTGTTGATCTGCAGTCCTTAAGTGTTTTCGTTATCAGCTTCCCCGTGATTGTTGTGGTTCTTCCCCCTTCTTAGCGTAGGTGCCGCCATAGTGAGTTGATTCGTCTACTTGTTTCGGTTTTATAGTAGTGTTAGAGAGATTCATTTTAGCGCACCCTGAACATGATTTTTCTAAATGATAGATGACGTCAGATTCGGTAGGACGATGACAGCCAGCTTTACCTGCGAATAATACGATTCACGGACAGTTTTATAGATCTTAATAGGATAACTAGAGAGCTACGATTCGGGTGAATACTTCTTGTATCTGTTTTACTTAGGTTAAGCCTCTTAGAACTTGAAAGTTAAGGCGTAGACTGAATGACGATGAGATTCTCATTCCCCAGCATAACTACTGTTAATAAAAGCATAATCTAACGGAAAATGTGGTATTAAGAAATACCTCTTTATTCAGATTTGCATTTGTTTTATTGAATATATGTATCGTTGTAATACATAAATTTTTATAAATCTGAACTTGTACTCCATGTAGAAGAGAATCTGTGAAAACAATATTTATAAGCTGTTTTCCTCAAAAACTCGTTCTTTGCTGAGGATATTCCAGAGTGGGCGCAGACGCGGTGGGCGTGGAATGGCTTCGAAGTGAGATTATAGTGGTGATGAATTGAACAGAGATCAGGAACAGGAGCGCAATGATGAATGCGTAGAGCAGCACAACGCTGAAAGTAGTGGTTTGTCGACGATATTCGATCAATACATATTGATTTCTGGACCAGGCAACACAGCGACCGCGACGCAACCGCATGCAACCGCATGCCTCGGTTTGAATCTCACAGGTGACGCCTTTATTGTTCTATTTGTTGTGCATGAAGGTGCTAAGTAACTAATAAATAAATAAATAAATAAATGAACAAAAAAAAATAAATTTACTATTTGCACTTTCCAGTGAACCTTCATAAAATCTCCCTAATAATCGTCACTTTTGTTTCTACCTTCATTTTGAAGGGTAGCATTGTGCCTTGGCACTATGAAGTGAAATAAATAAATAAAAAATAAATAAATAAATAAATAAATAATACAATTGTGAAAACGAACAAATAATAGAAAACTGATGCGGCAAGGACTAAAAGACAACCACCAAAGGGGCAGTAGCGGTCAGTAGCTTTTGCACCACAGAATATCGAATATGTGGCCTGCCGCGTCGTACCAGCCACGCGGCGCGGCATATTTTCACCGTTCCATCTTAGTGTCTTACTTTGCATGAGAAACAAGGCACACATCAATATGGGCAACGCCCAACAACCACAGCGCTCAGCTGTCCTGCCGCGCTGCGTAGGTGGTGCGGCGCGGCAGGCCAGACGGGTGGTGTTCTGTGGTGCAAGGTTGATTGGCCTGCACTGTATTTCATTTCGTACTTTCATATTATAATCCTAGTAAATGCTGTAGTTATAGCCCTCAGCCCTGAGGGTTTCAATAATGTTTATATTTTGGATTTACATCTTTTTGTTCATTTGTATATTTTCTATATTTATGTTCTTTTGGTTCATAGCGCCATTTTCTAACAGGGTGACGATGTCTGACCCATATATTTTGACATTTGCATGTGGTTTTTTCCCCAGACCCACTCTTATTGACATGCTATGCGCCTTCTATCCCCGAATTTCAGTCCGGAATTTAAAAAAAAACCTACTTGACTTGTGCAACGGGGTATATACTATTGTCGATGGCAAGTACACGTGAATTGACGAGCACCGCCGCGAGCCGAGAGGGGGAGAGCAATTGACCAAGGGCCAACACACAAATTCTAAAGTACAATTCTGGAATCCATGCGAAAGTGCGGAAAATTTACACTTTGACTTACATTTGTATAATTGCCGATGCGATCACCAGGCTTTGATTTCGTTGCACAGCGGAGACGAAGAAAAACACCGACGCAAGCAAGACGTAACTGGCGACAATCACCTCCTTCAGAGCGAATGAGTAAAGGGCGGACTGATTGGCCACAACTGGTGAAGCTTTCCTGGAAATCATACGATTTTTAAAGGCATAGGGTGGTTGGGGAGTAGTGAAACTCGTACCACTGAGTAACATTCGTGAGAGACCGTGAAGTCGCATAGCCGGAAAAGCAACACACTGTGGCGGCAATCAACGCTGTACCCAGTGCCAGACACACCCCTATGACGTCACCCTGGAAATTCGGTGCGTTGGGCTGCTATACTGCTGGAGAAGTATAGCTATTTTAGTTTTAGGCATTGATTTTGGTAAGTATTGATTGCTCGCGGCGCGGCGCGTGGCTAGGGCGGCTGCCGCTGTCGCTGGCAACCAATCGATACGTATCAAAACCATTGTCGCCGCGGCCGATGCGACCAGGGACGCTACTGCTTTACATATAGCAGCAGTGTTAAATCATAATAGTATCATCGCGATAGGGAAAAAATGAGAGAAAAAAAAAGAAAAAAGATGGCAGCTATATTTTTTAAATTAATTTTTAATTCAATCACTTTTTTAAATTAATGGTTATAATCCAAATGAACGCACAGTCGTTCACCAGCAGGCGTTATTTTTTTACACTGCTACGCAACAACTACAATACAAATCACATGCCTGCCATTTAGTGGCAGCTCGGCCAAATTGCAATTCTGTGCACAAGTGCACGAGTCCTTTTGTTTTCGAAGGGACTATTGCAGGCAAGCCGCGAGGGCTCCATTATATGAGGAAAGAGGCCGTCTCCTTGAAAATAGATAACAAAGCATGGGAGAATGAG
>JARK01001372.1:565956-580608 GCA_000688135.1 Ancylostoma ceylanicum
GGGGGGGGGGGGGGTGGAGAAGGCGGGGAAAACGCTTACACTGCCGTCGGCGTTGGCGTCCGCGTTGCGGTTGTTGCTGTGGCTGCTGGTGTGCGGTCCGCAATACCCATTTTGTTCGTTTGGCATCTGTATGAATATGCTGTTTTCCAGTGAAATTGAACGTCGACACAGCCAGCCCGCATCGACTGACGCGGGCCTTTTCAGCGTACTAGGCAGTGATGACGTCAGTTTGGGGTTAGTAGGAGAAGCAGGTTAGGTGGTGGGGTGGTGTGAGTGAAGTGGATGCGTGTAGCTGTGAAGGGCGGATGTGAACAGGGCAACTGGTACAAATGGCCCCGGTGTACTTTGTAGTACATCGGTGTCAATATCGTTTGAATAGACGTAAAACCACCACTGTGCAGATATTGCAGGGCTGTGCTGTGGCCCGGTGAGGTGAGTCACGTGATCCCCCGGGTAAAAAAGCGGGGATTTTGTGGATTATTGTCGAATTTGAGTGTTATGCTCGCTATTGTTTCTTTCTGTTTCGCTATTTTAATGAATTCCGAATTTTAATCGATTTTCCAGCTCCAGTTTCTGAGCACTCGGAGGATCATCAGAAGGGTTAGAGCGCAGAGAAGCAGAGTCCAGCTCTGTTCTACCGGGATTGGCCAGGGGATGGCGTCACCAAATTATCGATTGATTTTACTTTCTTAGAATAAATCAAATCATCTGCTGGAATCATTTATTGGGAATTTACGACAACTTTAAGAAACCAAGTAATTTCTAGATTTCTCTGCGTCTCTGACCTCTACCTGATTTCCTCTACGTCTCTAATCTAGTTTCACCAAATTGCTCTGATGGTATTGCCTAGTGAGATGATTCAAACGCTCAGGGATCATCCCTACCCTGACTACATTACCTTGGCTTATCTCCCAACTATTGATCAACCTTAGTTTCCGAGCACTGGGAGGATCATCACAAAGGTTAGAGCGCAGAGAAGCAGAGTTCACTAACATTCTACAGCGATTGGCTAGGGGATGACGTCACCAAGCTAGCGATTGCTTACATTCGCAGAATAGACCAAATCATCTGTTAGTATCATTTCCTAGGAATTAGAGCTAGGATAGCTCCAAGATCACCGTAACTTTTCCTCTGCGTCTCTGCCCTCCAGTTGATATTCCTCTACGTCCCTAACCCAGTTTCGCTAAATTGCCCCTATGACTCAGAAAATTTTGCCTAGTGCGCTAATTTGAACGTATCAGCCATGGCCCGATTACAATAACTTCACTCATCTCCAGACTATTGATCGAGACTCGATCGATAACCAGTCACAACTGATCTGCCGGTTTATCCACAGCTGACTAAGCTTTGACGATGCACCGAATTTTCCCGAAAAGGCGTCAGGATACCCTGCAGCTGTGTACACTAAGCGCACTGACAACGTTTTCCTGAATCAGCTATACGCTCATCTTCTGCTGGAGGTTTTTTGCTGTAAAAATTATTGGCGGTGGGCGTGGCCCGGGTCAGAGTGCAGACGGGCAGAGCACTACCGTAATTGCGTAGTTGCTTCTATTTTAGGCACATTATATGGAATTAATAGACAGCGAAGAGGCATAAAACAGAGAATTTGTCTTGCTATAAAAAGTTCTCGCAAAAAAGAGTTTGATGAGTGTGCCGCGGCAAGTGGGCGTTGCGTTTGGCGATCTGCTTCATGGATATACAACTACGTAGTGAGTGATCTCCTTGGTCCAAACAGTAGTAGTTGCAGTTCTTGTCATCCATCAAAGCTGGTGATCTATTGTTGAAAGTGAAAGGGTTGGTATGCGTCTTTGACGCTTAGTTAAAGCTGTGGGTCAGAGTGCAGAGAAGCAGAGTATGTCAATATACTACGCGCGCCCGTCCGCGCTGTGGCCTACTTGTCCACGATTATTTCGATGTTGGTTATATCAGGCTATGTTAAATTTTTTCACGGATTTTCGGTGCTGCAATTAACAGCTTCCAAGTGGTGGGTAGAGCCTAGAGAAGCAGAGTGATGCAGACTGCGGCAGTGTTATACTCGACGGGTCCTGCTGGAAAAAAGGGGGTACGACATTGCTTCAACCTGTGCTAATGCAAAAAACAATATGACCGTAAGCTGGTATAATAAAAATAACGCTATAAGTCTCTTGTTGTAGTCTGCTCTGTCGGAAATCGTAGTACATACTTGTAAAGTGGGTGGAGCCAAGTCGTTGTGCTGGCACGTTTGTTCATTTGGATAGTTTGGTGGAAATTGTTGAAATTATGTATTTTTTTATTCTTTTAAAATTATTATTCTTCATTCTTGGTTGCCATACAATTATTAAATAACTTTCAGGAAACAGGCAGAAATAGGCAAGGAAGTTAGCGAGGGCGAGCGAGCTGGAGAGGGAGCAAGCGAGCATAAGCGACAACGATTCCTGCAGTTAAAATCATATATTTTTCACGATTATTCTTCATCATGACTGCCATGTAATTATTCTATTGGTTTCAAGGAATAGGCAGAGAGCTGAGCGAGACCGGGCGAGCTGGTGCGAGCGCAAGCGGACATAAGCGATAACGATTCTTGCAGTTAAAATCATGTATTTCTTTCGATTATTCTTCGTTATGGCTGTCATGCAACTATTTCGTAATTTTCAGGCAGTAGGCAAAGAGGTGAGCGAGAGCGAGCGTGTTGTGAACAACCAACATCCTATACATTATTCTAGCTGATATGTCAACGATACATGCTGTCTTGTCAACGAAACGTAGTATCCATAGGCACTTATACGTGCCCTACTTTCTCATCTCATTAGGGCATGAGCCCCTATCATTCAGGTGCTAAGAGGGAGCGGTACCGACTTTGAACTATCCATCAAATGGCCCCCTGTGGCAAACTCACACCAAGTAGGTCGGCACCGCCCCCTATCTCGTGCATATAAACCCCCAGATTTGTATTATTATTGCTATTCACTATCGTCTGCCCGTGCTAGTAATAAATCTTTGTTACTAGCATCGTCTATCTGCCACGGCCACCAAATTGGTGCATCGGCCGTTGGTAGACCCCCGCCCCTGAAGTACCTCTCCGTTGCGCGACCTCCCTGAGGTACCCGGAGAGATCAAGACTTCAAATTTCCCTGCGATTCCTTCCTGAGGAACCGGGAAAACCCATTCTCGCTCTTCCTTGAGCTTCCTGCCTGAGGAATCGGAAGAGCTGAGACAACTTTGCCGACATCCTAGTCGGTAAAAGCCTTCTCCTTTGCGCTACCTCCCTGAGGTACCCTAGGAAAACTAAGGCTTATTCAATCCTGCGCTTCCTCCCTAAGGAACCAGGATACTTTTGCTCACTCTTCCTTCAGTTCCTGCCTGAGGAACCGGAAGAGTCGAGTCGACTTCGACGACATCTTCGTCGTCCACCAAGCCTCTCTTCGCGCTACCTCCCTGAGGTACCTTAGAGATCTAAAGGCTTCTACATCTGTGCTTCCTCCTTGAGGAAACACAACAGCTCACTCTTCCAGCCGATTCCTCCCTGAGGAAAAGGAAGAGCCGTGTCGGTTTCGACGACATCTACGTCGTCCATCAAGCCTCTCTTCGCGCTACCTCCCTGAGGTACTAAGAGATCCAAAGGCTTCTCCATTTGTGCTTCCTCCCTGACGAAACAGCACAGTCTCTCACTCTTCCAGCCGATTCCTCCCTGAGGAAACGGGAGAGCAGAGTCGGTTTCGACGACATCTCCGTCGTCCATCAAGCCTCTCTTCGCGCTACCTCCCTGAGGTACCAAGAGATCCAAAGGCTTCTCCATTTGTGCTTCCTCCCTGAGGAAAAAGCACAGTCTCTCACTCTTCCAGCCGATTCCTCCCTGAAGAAAAGGAAGAGCCGATTCGGTTTCGACGACATCTCCGTCGTCCATCAAGCCTCTCTTCGCGCTACCTCCCTGAGGTACCTTAGAGATCTAAAGGCTTTTACATCTGTGCTTCCTCCCTGAGAAAACAGCACAGTCTCTCACTCTTCCAGCCGATTCCTCCCTGAGGAAACGGGAGAGCAGAGTCGGTTTCGACGACATCTCCGTCGTCCATCAAGCCTCTCTTCGCGCTACCTCCCTGAGGTACCAAGAGATCCAAAGGCTTCTCCATTTGTGCTTCCTCCCTGAGGAAAAAGCACAGTCTCTCACTCTTCCAGCCGATTCCTCCCTGAGGAAAAGGAAGAGCAGAGTCGGTTTCGACGACATCTCCGTCGTCCATCAAGCCTCTCTTCGCGCTACCTCCCTGAGGTACCAAGAGATCCAAAGGCTTCTCCATTTGTGCTTCCTCCCTGAGGAAAAAGCACAGTCTCTCACTCTTCCAGCCGATTCCTCCCTGAAGAAAAGGAAGAGCCGATTCGGTTTCGACGACATCTCCGTCGTCCATCAAGCCTCTCTTCGCGCTACCTCCCTGAGGTACCTTAGAGATCTAAAGGCTTTTACATCTGTGCTTCCTCCCTGAGAAAACAGCACAATCTCTCACTCTTCCAGCCGATTCCTCCCTGAGGAAACGGAAGAGGAGAGTCGGTTTCGACGACATCTCCGTCGTCCATCAAGCCTCTCTTCGCGCTACCTCCCTGAGGAACGAAGAGGTCCAAAGGCATCTACGTTTGTGCTTCCTCCCTTAGGAAGTACAACTTCTCACTCTTCCACCCGATTCCTCCCTGAGGAATCGAAGAGCTGAGTCGGCTCCGACTTTCGTCGTCAATCAAGCCTCCCCTACCTCCCTGAGGTACCAGAAGAAACAAAGGCTTCTACATTCTTGTGATTCCTCCCTGAGGAAATAGGAACACCCAATCCAAGTCCCGCGTGGCAGAAGAGCATCAAAGCCGCATAGACCAAAGACAGGTCACATCTGCGCTCACTGATCATTATCACTCCACAATGGCAGAAATCAAAGTATTCAAAACGAAAATAACGAATGCTTGTGCTCTGCTCAGGTCCAATGAATCGGCGATGAACAGCCTGGACGAGCCTTTCACATTTCCAGCAACCAAAGCTGAATGTGAAGCCTTCATAAGGCAGAAAACTGCAGAACTAAATCATCTGCAAAGAACAATATCAAATGCTAAGCAGCTCCACGACTCGCATGTAAACGCCGCCATTGCCAACATCACGTCAAGACAAGAAGCCAAGGAACGCGAGAAGCTAATGGTGGATCTCAACAAACACCTAGAAACGGACTCAAATGACCTCGAAATATCATCTTTCCAATGGATAAACACGATCGAGTTCAGAAAGGACGAGCTCGCACAGCAAGCATTGCTGATTGCCTGTTCAGAACCAAGCACCTCGAATAATCAGAGGAATTGCTGTCAAGGAGAGCGCTCAACGGAACTGTCAAGCCGTAGAGACATTCGGGTCCGCCGCCCATTGCTTGAAGTTCCTACGTACTCTGGTCAATACCGTGAGTTCAGCTCATTCTGGTCTGTGTTCGAGTCTCTCATACACAACGATACAGACCTCACCAACACAGAGAAGTTTCTGTTTCTGAAGCAAGCTCTCAAAGGAAAAGCAGCTTCAACAATTCACAGCATTCCAGTCATAGGAGAAAAGTACCATACTGCTGTGGAACTCCTAAGGAAACACTTCGACAAGTCTGCTTGCATAGCAGATATCCTTATAAACGAGATCGAGCGCCTACCAAGAGCACATGAAGATCCATCGAGCTGCCGAGAAATTTTTGACGCAGTAAGCACCCGTCTCATTCATCTGGAACAAACAGGAGTACCAATGAATGCTGATCGCATATGGAGACGAATGATTCTGTGCAAATTTCCAGAATCAATATGCAACAAAGTGATCCAGAAAGAGAGTAAAGCAGGAAGTCCCTTCAACGTCAATGATGTTATGACGGCAGTGGACGATATCATCACTCTTCGAGAAACCACGTCGTTAACAACAAGGACATTATTCGGCAACGAAACTCAGTCCTTTGCTGAGCACAACGATGTCGACAACGGCAGCCGACGAGACAGTGCAGAAAAACTTCATGAAAGACGATTGCAACCTCTATGTTTGTGTGGCGAAGCACATTCTCCTAGACACTGCGCAAAGTACACTACTCCTGAATCACGGCGAGCAGAAGCACGACGTCAAAACGTTTGCTGGAAATGCTTCGAAGGAAACCATAAATCGAAGGACTGCAAAACCTTGGGACCATGTCCCAAATGCAGCGAACCTCATCACTCGAGCCTTTGCCATACAAGAAAAATAGGATCTGAAGCAGTCAATGTCCCACAGTCAGGATTCAATCAACCACTGAGGCGGAACAATCAGCAACAATCATCAAGACTGATCCAGCCGCAACTGAACCGATCAGATCAACCACACCAACGAAGCTGTCAAGATGTTGTCAATGTCCAAGCAAATCAGAACTGCTCATCCCTGCACGATGTCACAGCAGGTCTTGCAGCAATGCCTAACAAGCAGTACATCCTTCAAACTGCCTCTACGCTCATTTTCAACGAGGAAGAGCAAGACTACCAACCCGTTACGATGCTGCTAGATTCCGGAGCACAAAGAAGTTTCATCAAGGCACAACTCAGCAGTGAATTAAACCTACCAGTCATCGGAACTACATCGCTCACGACAGCCGGAATGGGAGAACTGTTGGAAACGTTCAAATCCAATAAAGTGCCGATTACGCTGAAAGGCATCCACAATTCGAAGAAGTTGCAGCGTCTACCAATTCAAACGAAGGAAAAACTGATCGCAGAGACGAGAACTGCATATTTATCAGAAGAAGATCAACGCTTTATCAAGGATCGAAAGATTGTTCTTGCTCAGAGAGACTTCAATTCTTCCGTCGTATCTCCGGACTTGCTAATAGGTCAAGACCTATTGAGTAGCATTATCGAACACAGTAGACCTACCCTCATCCTTCCATCTGGACTGATCCTCACGCCGACTATTTTTGGATATACTCCATCAGGTGCAAGTGAAGTTGAGCTGCCGAACGACAACGTCAATTCCGAATCCAACTCAATTAATGTTGCCACTTCTCTTGTGGCAACAGCAAACAACGACAACAAGATGAGCGTTGAAAAGGAATCTCTTGGATGTCTCGGAAGAATCCAAGAAGAGAAGCACGACTCTAACGTCAATGACCGAAGTATCTCTGGAACTCGAAAGTATCATAATGACGACTTCGAACAACGACATGAACTCTTGCCGACGACGTTATCTAACGACATCAATCTCAAGTACAACGTTCCGGAAGGGATGAATTCAATTGTATGGAACTCAAAGGAACAACCACGTCTCATACATCGACATGCTCAGCAACTTATACTAGAAACACCATCTGGACGTCGAGATGAACAACTGGGAAAGAGCTATAACCTCCATCGCCGTCGCAACCTCCGTCGAAGCTGGAATACCTATGGTCCTGAAGCTTGTTACATAACTCCTATTTCAATACTATGTATGTGTTCATTTCGTATTTGTCATTTTGCTTCCAGGTATTCGTGTACTTTCATTTATTATTGTATTACAGTCATTGCTTTTGATTCCAGAGTGTTATTTGTTGCTGTGATTGATATTTCATACATATGCTACCGCATTTCTTGCCCGCCCCCAGTGTTGTGAACAACCAACATCCTATACATTATTCTAGCTGATATGTCAACGATACATGCTGTCTTGTCAACGAAACGTAGTATCCATAGGCACTTATACGTGCCCTACTTTCTCATCTCATTAGGGCATGAGCCCCTATCATTCAGGTGCTAAGAGGGAGCGGTACCGACTTTGAACTATCCATCAAATGGCCCCCTGTGGCAAACTCACACCAAGTAGGTCGGCACCGCCCCCTATCTCGTGCATATAAACCCCCAGATTTGTATTATTATTGCTATTCACTATCGTCTGCCCGTGCTAGTAATAAATCTTTGTTACTAGCATCGTCTATCTGCCACGGCCACCAAAGAGCGAGTTGAAGCGGAAGCAAGCGAACGTAAGCGACAACGACTCTTGCCATAAATCGGAAATAGCTTTTTTATGTGATAAAGTATAAAAAATTATGGTTGTTGGAGATTATATGAAAACAAATAGTTCCAAACCAACCCAGAAAATAAAAGGAATGTTTCCGGACTACCTAAAGCCTAAAATTCTTGGAAATTTATGGAAAGAAGGGTATTTATCCCGAAAAAAAAAAGATTTTTTCACAACCACGCGCTGTCAGAGCGGTTGAAACGACAATAAACACACTGCGAAGACGTTGTCTGCGATGTTTTTATGAATACTTCAACAATCCGCCGAGCGGAATGTCTGTGTTTTGTTTCGCATGAAGCCAACACAGTCTGAGGTCAAGATGTATGACGTTTGAGGAAACAGTGAGCAGCAGAAACGCGGCACAAACGCGGCAGAACGTACTACGTGGTGAACGCGAGTACGTGAAATATTCGGCAGAATCAGTGGAAAAACGGGCGATGATCCGCGACGAGCGCACCGACAAACATGGTGGATGTCGTGCGCTGCCGGCGGTCGGCGCTCGAATAGGATCAGTGACAGCGTGGACCGGACACATTTGCATAACAGCGAGTGGTGGTGAGTAACGGTGTGGAGTCACGATGGGATCAGGATGGGAGGAGTGAAGAGAAAAAGAGGAAAGAGAAGAGGAAGGAGGAAAAAACTGGAGGTAAGCAGTTTTTGGCATGGTATTATGACGGAATTTTAGTCTTTTTCTTGGCATGGTGCCAAATATACTATTGTTTATTATTTATCAACATTTGTTTACTGTGTATTACGAGCGTATAAGATCAATTTAAATAAATGAATAAATAAATAAGTGGTATTTCTAGTTACATCCTTCGCTCACTTAAACATGTTATTACCGGTTTTCGATGGCGCATCTTCATGTTGCATTAAATAAACAAATAAATAAATAAATAAATAAGTAGATAAGTAAATAAATAAATATGGTGCGTATCAAACACAACGACGGTTAAGCATTCCTGCATAAATAAGCGACTCAAACACCCCCGCACTAAACCCAGGGCACCTCAAAATTGTCATCAGGACGCATCGTATTGACATGTCTTACCACTGCGGGTTAATGTTTTTGGATTACGGTAACTTCGCAGGGTCGCAATATCATGCTGCGAGCACACAATTTTTCCTCCTATTTATAATAAATAAATAAATGAACGAATAAATAAATATAATAAACAAACAAACAAACAAACAAATAAATAAATAACTAACTAAATAAATAAATAAATAAATAATTAAATATGGTGGGTCTCAAACGCAACAACAGTTGACTACTCTTGCATAAATCGACGACTCTGACATCGCCACACTAAACCCAGGGCACCTCGAATTGTCATTACGACGCCTTGTAATGACATGTGCTACCACGGTTACGCTAGTGTTTTTATATTACGGTAACTTTTTCGAGTCGCAATATAACGCCGAGTTACCCAAGGTAGAGTAGGTGTGTCGCCGTCTGTGTTAGCGATGGGTAAGTTTGGATATGTTGTCACGTTTACCCTGGGTAATCTCTATGATGCGTGCGGACTCCGAAGATCTTAATAACATGAGTCTAGGGAAAAAGATCTCATGGGTAAACTCAATATTGACCAATACATGATCATAAAGGCCGTAACTTTCCCGAATTTACCCTTCACCTGGCACCTATCAGTATTTAAACACTGATGTTACATTGTGCCAGCTGCTACCCCATGGGTAGTCATGAGTTCACCAAACTTTCCGATGATGCATCCGCTTTTCAACGAGAAATCGTGCTGTTCTCGGAATGGTCCAAGATCCGAGCAGTGACTCACCATCAGATTAGCACGCTGGTTTATTTATAGAAATGCGTGTTGTTTTGCCTAAAATGGGGACCACAGGCCTTGAATAAATAAAGCAGGATAATCTATCAGGAAAAATGTGTAGAAATCCTGTGATTTGTCTTCATGAGGAGGTAAGAGGTGATTCATTTTTCATGGAACATGAATAAATCTTTTTTTCCTCTTTGTGGGAGGTCTAATTTCTGACTCAGTGTTAGATTATAGTAGTAGGATTTTTGGTGAGTTTATCCTTAGAAATTCCGCAACCTGCTGAAATGCGGATGGATTTCCAGACAGATTTCCTGCAATTTTTTCCCCACGTCCCTACTGCAGTATATGTGTGGTGCAGAACGTATGTTGCCAAGTTCCCAATGGCCTAACAGTGTTGAAGTCAGTACTGAGTACTGTCTAAGTAGAATGGATGATCTCCGAGGATTCGCGCGCCAATTTTAGCGGTCGGGTCATGATCTCCTCATCGATCCTTGTGCCGCCTGAGGGACAGGTCTGTTACGTTTCCCCAGAGACCTAAATTTTCCATTCTTCTTTTCTTTCCTGTATGAAATGAATATTTCTTCTTTTTTCCTTTGCCATATCAGCATTTCATGATGAAATCCTGATATGAAGTGGCATTTCATCCTTTGGGTTGGGATCTAGGTAAACCAGGGACGGAATGCATCAGTGAGATTAGCTGGAGTAAAAGCGTTGACGACCTTTTCAGCATTGGGTAAATTTTAGAAGTGGTTAACACATTAACCTTGAGTAATCTTATTTATGCATGTGGCCTCAGAACCTGCTTTGGTTAGGGATAACTCTGTCTTGGCGCTTGGTTTGTTCCTTGGTGACCTTTGAAACTTGTGGTGGGTTCGTGCCACGTACTGACGTCAGCCTGTCATCCTCTTCTTTCCAACGGTGTTTTTCTTTTATAACCTTTAATTCTCGTATACTATTCGATCCCAATCGAAGATGCTCATCTCTTTCAGTTCTTCTGTCCCACTGAAAGGGTTTCTTTATCGCTAAATGCCATCTTCATGAATGTATGATGTCGTCAGTGTGTTTATATCATGCTCTGACTCTTTATCTTTCTCGAAAATTCAAGATATTCGTTGTCCAATTTTCTGGTAATTTTTGACCATAACCGAGCATTGCTTCTTCCTGCATATCCATAATAAATAGTCCACTTTCTATATGTATATAAGAGGAAACCCCAGAATAGCTGGGTTTCAACAAATTTTCCTGTACTATTTTGTTGATCTGCTCCTCCTCCCATCTTCTACTGATGCCTTACCCGCTTGCTTTTTTTCTGGTGTTCATAGCCGAGTCGATCGGCATAGTTCTTTTTGTAGTTTCTATGTATTACTTGAAGAAGGCGGCTCATACCAGATCCATTTTCAAGACTTCATTAGAGAATATCTGCTGTAATCATGGAAATCTTAGGCTTACGGGGTGCGTGAAGAATATTCAGCGTTTTTCATGAGAAGTTCCATTTATGAGAATGTCAGTAAAACCTGGCATCTGAAAACTGATTGAGTGCCACTTTACGACGAGAAATTAATTCAAATTCAGTCTGAGGATAATTTTTTTCCAGTTTTTCGCTTGCAGAAATTGTCTTCCTTATTACCTCTCTGCAATCTCACCGGTTCCTATTTGAACATATTTTATTACCTTTGTTGGAAGGTAAGGTCTGTCTTACTATGAAAAGTGAATTAGGCTTTTTGAAAGTCGTCCTTAAAAATCTGGAAGGAATCTTGTGAAATAAAACCCGCCAGTAACGGGTTCCGCTACCGGTAGACTTTTTCAAGTCTGTGCAGGGCCAGAACTGAGTGAGTATTTTGAGAAGCAAATCATTGCTTAGAGTAGAGGTGTCTCTATCAAACATCCCTGCAAAGTGGCCAGCGAATACGCTTAACCGTCCTTGTTTGGGACTGAAAATGTATGTATTTGTATTGTATTTGTATTGTATGCGTAGGTAATTTTGGCGTACCTTGTCGAAAATCGAAACTAAATGAAAGATAGAGTGCAAGCGTTGTGTTTCTTAGGATCCCGAGGGAATTACGAGCACAAGAAACCATTGCATTTACGTACTTGAAAGTGATTGATTTAATTTACTTAATTTTTCTTAATTTGACTTACCTATAAGACCATTGTATTTTCTACTTTACTCTACAAAAACATCAATAGCCGCGTCTTTAACTCCATTTTCTTGGCGGTGCTAAGCTATCGCAGCTGTTTGTCAATTCTCTCTCGTTTGCCAAAAGCTGTCTAAAGCCGCCTAAAGCGGCTTATTTTTTTGGACCCTTAGTAAACTGTCATATGCCCATTTATTAAAAAATGTTCATCGAAATAATAAACATCAACACGAGGGTGGAGACACCATGGTGTTTCAGTGATGAGGTAGTACTTGTTCAGCAGAAATGATGAGGGATACTCCTGGAAAAGTGATATAGAGGGTGGTCGAGCTCGAGCACAGGCACTCTGGAGGAGCTTGACGAGCGAATCCAGAAAGAAAGAGAAAAAGTCAACACATGTAGTTACCTCGGGAATGTCCTTTAGATTATATAATATATAAATTAAGTTTTTTTTTGCAATAAATTATCAGTTTGTGTAGAGAAAGTGGTCAAATGTATCTGTAGTGGAATGTGAATGTCGACGTGAGATATCTGTTATACGCGATGATTGGAGTGGGATTGAGGTTGCTGGTGAAGACTCCGTTCAACATATCCGAGCAGCAGACCCTGGAAAAACCTCGACTCTAGCTTGATCCAGCGATGGGCTTAACTAAGAACTCGTTTGTTGTCACCTGGGATTCGTGGCTCTCATGTCGGTTCTGACCTTGGGTTCAATAGAGTTGATGTGACATCCATGCGAGCAAGGCACGGTTTTCAAGTATGTGATGCGAGTCTGGACTTGTTTTCCAGCTGGTGCCTGGAATGACATGATTCAGGGTGCAGTAGGCTTCAACGTCGTCTGATGACTGACCTGTACTCTGTAGTTGCATTCCATGTAGGTGTCCCGAGGAGTGGTAACTGCAGCGTTACCGAATGTGAACTGCTTCACCTGCCAGAGTGCGGTTGCGGTTAGTGCCTGACCGCAGCCAGCGGGCTGGAAGCAGAAAATACTAGTCGGTAAATTCCAGGTTTACAAGCCTGAGGCTGGTGGCGTGGGGTTCAGGATGTTAGATGAGCATCTCTACTGGTTATTTCAGCGTTTGAGACAGTCCCCAGGGCAAATTTGCCCACTAAAATTTGGCAACGTTTCAAGAATTCACCTCCAGATCCCCAAAAATGATGGACACGGATCAGTTGGTCAGTTTTTACCCAAATTCAGCAACAGCACCGTTTCGCAAGCCATCAATACGGCCGCTCTAGGAAGGTGGCCAAGTTGACCAGGTACGGTAGAGACTGTTGGGTGGAAATAAATATGGAAAACATGTTTTACTATGAGGAGGAAGTCCGCTGGCAAATGAAAGAGCCGGCCCCCATCCACGCCACCACTTATCGAGGAAATATAGGCGATTTATGCTATTTTGAAAATTTGTAACGCGGGGTATCCACAGTTACCCCACAATCAGCGCACAGTTATGCCTCGGCTATCCTCCGATCGCAGTAACCGCCCCCACTTACTCCACCGTTAACCCACCGTTGTTATCACTCCCACGGTGGGCCCACGATTTGCCATGCGTGCGTTCAACCCGCACACTCTATGTATATGGTGGTAATTAGGCCCAATCGCAGCCCTAACGCAGCGCAGACGCACGCGTTGTTCTAATTAAGGAAGTGGAGACAACGCTGACAAGTTTTCATGGAAAATCGCGCATGAATAGATGCGTGCGTCCGACGCGCGATCGACCCACGCATCTACAATATTTACACGTCTATCCTCTTTTATCCTAGGGAGGCCTATGTACAGGGTGGCTCATAAATATTGTCCCACCACATTCTTATAAGGAATCCCAAAGGGAATATTTCACGTTGTGAGGTTACGTCTTAAGAGTCTGAGGATTGTGATCTGCGTAGGGAGGTACATGGCACAGAAATATTGGCTTATACTTTTTCTATGTGTTTTTTTTATGCTGGAACAATAATTATGCGCCATCATGTAGACTCACCCTCAGTTCGCAAGTAGCTCCACCATATCCAGCCGGGCAGTTGCAAATCGAACAGTTTCTCGGGTTTGGTTCACCTCCATTGAGGCACACTGCTGAACCAGCTCCGCATTGATCTGGAGTAGATTTCTACTGCACAAGAAATCCGTCCGATCCAGAGAATGGCACAATAAGGATTTAATAACAGGGTATTGTCTTACCATGACATTTATAGTGATCGTTGATCGTTTTGATATCGTAGAATGTAATCGTACGAGAACCAATAGTTTGTGTATATGGCGCATCCCATGGAAGGATGGTATAGGAGGCAGTTGATGAGAATCTGGAGCAGAGCATGATTCCCCCTGGTTTCCACACAGAAGCTGGATTTTTTGGAAAAGAAAAAAAAACGCTATCTTACGCTACTGCGTCGTAATGCATGGTACTTCCATATTCGTAAGGATTGTAATTTATGACATCTGCCGAATTTAGTTTGATGAAATTACCATGAAGATTTGCCTGTAAATGAATTTGTATAGTCTATTTCAAAGACGACAATAGCTGAGTATTTGTGCCTACGATCTGCGTTTCTCCCCTGCCTCTCCAAATACGGCCCTATTTCTCCCTTCCTCTCTTTCTCTAATATCTCTAGTACTTCGTTCAAACTGTGAAAATAGTATACTCTATGGTCCTGTAGGGGCTTTGTAAAGTAACAGAGATGCTGGAATCCAAGTGCATTGTGATCGAGCTCCCTCGCCCTCGCCCTACCCCCCCCCCCCCCCCCC
>JARK01001372.1:597809-630303 GCA_000688135.1 Ancylostoma ceylanicum
TCAAAAATATAAGCGGGGGGGGGGGGGAATAGGGAGTGAGAAAAATTGGTGGCGAAGAGCAGTGGCCGGCCAACACTGCAAGTCGCATAAGGTACGAGGCGGCTCCGGGTGCCAACTTGATAGGTCCGTCAACACCACCAATGCTCACATGTCGACTGCTCTGGAGAGTAGGGGGATGCAAGGAGCAAAGATCTTTCTTTGCCTCAAATGATATGATCTTATTCTAATAAACATAAATAAAGCAATCTAGCAAGAACGTCATGACTAAGCAATAAAAGAGAAAGGACTACAACACAAGTGTTGTAGTCCTTTCTCTTCTAGGTTGTTAACAGGTTTATTGGCATTCTGAATCCGTGCCAGGAATCCAAAAATGAACCACAAAGAGGAATGCCTGTTGATCACGCGGGAACTTGCGCTTTATATAAGGATGCTCATCTGACCTAATGTTTCCAATCGCCCCCTCCAGGAATTGATCGTCGAGTTCTCGAAATTGCTTTATAAAATAAATGAAGCTTCCCTATAGTTCATTTAGGAATTCTGTGAGTACTGCCTTGAAGAGATGATGAAGGCGTTGAGCGCCGAAAGCTTATCAAGTAAGGGAAGAAAGAAGCTCTCAACCTGCACTGTACAAAGACAAAATGAGGAGTACTGAGGTCAGAGAGCGGAAAAAATGCTAAGGGACCGAATCACTTAATCAGGCGCGGTACCTCTATCAAGTCATTTTGGTGTGGATGCCCATTTCTCTGTACTTCCCTAACTTCCATGATTTTCCTCTCCAGCATCTCTGCTAAATGACGATGGAGTACGCTGGCCGTCCAGACTGGTGCTGTTTTGAATGTTTAGATTATTTTCGTTATTGTTTTCGCCGACGGGACCTTCTGTTAGCCAGACTGTACTAGATGCGTTCATGCTTCACGTCCTCCTGCTTTCGACTCAGAAGTTTGGAATTTTGAAGAAAAAAAGAACAAAAACACTTACGATTTCGCATCGTAGTGCATGACACTTCCATACTCGTAAGGATTGTAGTTTATCACAGAGGACGAAGGCAGCTTGACGAAGTTATTTTGAGATTGCGTCTATAATTGCTTTTGTATGTTTTAGTATTGCTTCACTTGCATGATATCAACAGTAAGGAAGACTAAGAACCGCACCGGGGAGCTTTCTATAATGAAAGACGGAAGCGAACTGTCTCTATTCCCACTAGAAAGAAAGATATTTATGTCATTGAAAAGGTGCAGAACAATTTCACCCGTAAGCTTCTGGCTAGGGTAGAAAAAAGAAGGCTCTTTGTATTCCAGAGCCCCTAATGCGCCTATTAGAGACATTTGGGGCTTTCAACTCCAGAATCTTGATACAAAGTATTTGATATTTGTATAATCCGTAAAATTTTGCACTCATTTAGCTCAACTGGACCGACGAAGTTGTGGTAACTCGTACGAGAGGAAAGCCATCTAAAAGCCCCTTGACTCGTACAAAAACCAACGCTAGAGCGAGATAATTTATCTTCCACGCTATTCGTTCCTATCTAGAAACTACAGAGAATTTGCCTGCAGGCCTCTCGCAGAGTCAATTCAAACGTCGGGCTAGAGATATTCTGTTAGAGTAGGAAGCTATCTAGCTTTTTGGGACCGATGGTCCCAGTTTTACGCTCAAGTGTTCCCTCTTTTTTCCTTTCAATTCGCTGTGACGAGTTCTTGACTAAGCCTATTTCTCTTTTTCTTTCTGTTTTATTAGGTTGGTGCAAAAGTTTTGTCGGTTTTCCTGCGTCTGCATTATTTTTTCCACAACTTTACCAAAATACAGCCCTGATAAGCGGCATAATTTCTATGAATATTAGAGACCACTCTTACTTTACGAGCACATACTTGGTGTCCTATGTCCAGAATAGCGAAATCAGCAAAGCGGGAAAGTCGGAGGTTGCCACTTTTGAGTTGGCATGTTTGGCGACTTTTTTCTTGGGGAGCAAAGATACCTGAAGCGGAAAAGGTGGCGCCCATACCACGAAATTCCCAAGAATGTGATGATTGGTGAATCGTTCGCCAGCAAAGTTTCCGAAATTTAAGGCAGGTCCTGGGAGCAAATTTTGGACGATTTTCGCAGCACAGAAAATGGGCCTTTTTGCGTCTTGAGCGTTTTTCTGTTGTACCGCTACTGGTAATAGTCTCTACGTTGAATAGAAGGAAGGTGTTTCGAACCAATTTGCTTATGGTCTTAATGGAAAATCACGCGGAAAACGGAAAATTGAAAATGTATTGTCTGTGATTCTTCAACTATTTCCTGCATCCTTAGTGAACGGACAGCCATTAAACATACAGTGAAGAAGAGCAGGATTTCCTCTACAAGTCTGTTCCCATACTTGTTTGTTGTACGACATGTAGAGAGAACTACAGAGTTTTGAAAAAAAAAACCGGCAAAACTTTTGCACGAACCTAATATTAGCACTAGAGAAAAAAGAGAAAAAGCTTACAGAATGGGGATTTAAGCTTGCTTTTTGAAGTACTCATCGCAGCGCTGTGTATCGACAATGCGTCTAGAGTCAGAGCGCAGATAGGGTCCCATTTTCGGGGCACGAGTATCTTATTCTTTCGATATTTTTCGTAGGCTTATGATGCTTCGCGTTTTTGGCAAGCCTAACAAACCTATACCTAGATGAAAAAACCTTACCGCTACAGATGATAGGTCAATGGTCACGTAAGTGTCGCGATCATCTCGCATTTGCATATGATACATTCCAAATGCGTGCATAAATTCGTGTGCGACGATACCCATCTGCAAATTTAATTACCACCATTTCATTCCAATTTGTACTACAAATAGAAGATGAGTAACCATTTCGCATCCGTCTCCCAAGGAAAGTTCCTGCTCTCCTCCTGTCATGCCAACATATGAATAACATCCTGCCCCATTGAACACACGGATTCGGTTCGTGGCCGCTGCATTTTCGACGAATTGAAGACATGTTCTTGCTTTTATGTAGTTCAGGGCTGTCTGAACCATGGTCCTCTTCCGAGTGCCTGGAATGAGCTTGGAGAGGGAATTACATTGATGAAGACCACAGATAACAACATCGGTAGACCATCTGCGATATATGGTTGATTTGTAGTCATATGAAGCTAAAGACACACTTAAGGAAGCGTCAAAATAGTAATAGACGTTTTTGTTTGTCCACAATCCGCCTGTTCTGCGAGCCTGACGTTTTGCTCGGGAAACTGTGCTCGCTACGAGGCTTGCTTCGAGGCTATCCAGCTGTTCCCTGAAAATTGTAGTCAATTCACTGGCTTGAAGCACTTGATTTTCGCTCTATAGTTTCTGGACGACTTCTGGCAACTCACTCGGTCAAAATAATATCACCCTGGAAAAGGTAGTCGGCCACACCTTCTCTTTGATTGACCTCCTCTATGGAGGAGTCGTTAAAGTTGTTGGAGATAAAGTCCATAGGAAGTGTCTAAATAATACAGACACCTTATTAGTTGCCAAGTCCGGTCGTCTTTGTACCTCAGCATAATACACCAGTTTGATTTATGAATTTGTTAGCCAAGCACAAGGTTGTTAGTAATATTCTTTTGTTGGACAACGTTTCGGTGGCTTCACCTTCGTCAAGGCCTGAAAGGGTCAAATTAATCTATGAAATGGGCCGTACAAACGCCGCCTCAGTCAAACATCTAAGAAGAGAAGCGAAGTCGCACCTCTGTAAGTGCACCGCAAAAGTGGGGTGGTGTTGTTAGACGACCGAACGCGTCAAAACTTGTTAGTAGTATGAGGCGTTCTGCCACAAACCGTATCTCGACTAATTCTTCGATGTTATAGTAGTGATCATCCTGTTTCAGTGCTGTTCCTTTGCGGCCATATCACTAATATCACTACGCATGACCAACGCGAGCTCATGCAATGGCGGGAACGTAGCGGTGTGAGCTTCATTTATCAGTGAGGGTAACTGTTTTCGGCCGGGATTAGCCCCACTCACTAGTGGAATGAAACTCTTATCGAGCACCACCGCTACGCTCACGCTCTTGCACCAGCTCGCGCTGGTGATATGTGAAGGTATAGTGATACGGCCGATAAGGAACAGCACTGAATCAGAATGACCACCACTATACACAGTCTATGATACGGTAAGAGTTCATTGGTGGTGGTGGGGCATTCCTGCTTGCGGTTTATTTTTGGATTTTCTACATGGATCCAAAGGGCTTCGAGTGTTTTGCGTGCAGAAATCTCGGTTTCGAGTTGGAGGATTGTGGTCTCTACTTTGTAATCAACTCCGTCGTGTACTTGCATTCGATGACAACTGAGAGGGGTGGTTGTGCGAGAGCTCGATTTCCCCTCGAGATGTTCCTTAACACGTTCGCGACCGCGTGCACGACCGGTCGAGCACGCGATGTCTGCCGCGTTGGACCACGTGCACGACCGGTCGTGCACTTTCAATTTAGTGTCATATCTTTGTGAAAAGTCCACAGCCAGCTAATTCCTTCGTGGTAACGTAGTGACAGATATGCTAGAGTGTTACATAAGCAGTGGGCAAAGCAGACCTTCTCTCAAACTTTTTCTTTAGATTTTTCGTACTAGAACACCTAGAAGAACAATAAACTTTAATTAAAATCCTAACAGTGACAAGTCAGTAGACAATAGAAATGGAAGAAACCTTCGAGAACTACTAAAGAAAGAATAACTGTAACGAAAAAATCTTGGTTTTTGAATGGGGATTGCTACTGTCGACGACTGAAAATCGCGACTTTATCGATTGTGATGGATGTGATCGATAATGTTGTCATTATGTTATGTTATTGTTACATTCTTAACTGATCGAACGAACGATATAAAAACTTGGTGGGGACGAGGAGTGACCGCTTTTCGCACCGAATTGGAACCAAGGGAGCTCCTCGGCCCCACAAGTGGGTTTTGTTAATGGTCTAAACGATAAACAAATATGATTACTGGTGTTCTGTCCTTTCAAGAATCACTACAAGTTGCGGTAAAAAGGGGGGAAAATCCGCGACTTCAGCTACCGCGTGGGACCAAGTGCACGACCGGTCGAGCACGGGTCCCAGTTGTGCAAAAGTGGGTGTGTCCCAAGTGGAAGCGCGCGCGAAATCTGCATTGTCGCGAACGTGTTTACTCGAACGCGAGTGGTCGTGCAGTTTCAACTATGTATTCGCCACCGCAATCCTGCATTTGACCATGTAGATGACGCACGACTTCATGCAGTCACCTCTGTGCCAAACGGGCGCAGTTGGGTGTTGTGAAGCTACCGAAAAGTTGGCCAATAGAAGTATATTACTAACAACTATGTGCTCGGCTAACAAATTCATAAATCAATGCAGACACCTTTCTTCACAGCAATCAAAAACGTGTACTTGGGCAAATGAGTCAGTTATCACCTGTGTGTTGGATGAAATGCTGCTTTTTTGTTGCCCATCACTTGTCATGTTCCCGAAATAGAGCGCACCGAGTTTCTGTAGTCTGGCCTGTCGCTTTTCCAGGGTTGTGCCACGAAGTATCTGGAAAAAAAAACTATGAATCATCATTTAGGCAACTTCGTTCGGTCTGTTGCTGTGATGTTATCTACGAACTTATTACATCAGATGAATGATCCCAGCTTCCATCACAGGTAAGATTCTTGCTTAGTGATGTTATCTACGAACCTTATTACATCAGATGGGTGATCCCCGATTTCATCACAGGTATGATTCTTCGTTTTTCAAACAACTTTTTAACTCTTCGGTCGTAACTTAAAGAATGTTTAATATTTCATATCCCTGGATAATGTGTGGTTAATTATTATAGATAAGTTCTTTAACGTACTATCTGTTTCAAAAATGAGAGCAATTCAATGTTTTGTCTGTAGCTAGACAAGACACGTCAAATCTTGGAAATTGAGCGCTGTCAGTAACTGGAAACGTGCCAAAACATGTCTCGCCTATAACAACTGGCGAGACCTACCTCACCTTGGAAGCCTGCCAAGTGGCAAGATTGGTGAAACAGACAGTATATCCTCGCCATTAAATGTCGTTTTCTGTTTTTCAATATGTTTTTCTTTGTAAATCCAAGAATTTTTGTAAATCCAAGAAAGGAAGAAAAAGAAGGATCTCCAGCAAAGATCTGTTTACAAAATAGATTATATGTACATGTTGAAGAGACTTGTTTTTTTATGTTGTTTGAAGTAAATTTGTAGGTTTTTTAAAATTTGTCAAAACCTCGTGACAAGATTTCAAATTCCTGATTCGTTAAGGGCCTCTATTTGAAGGAGCTTTGATTGTGTCAATCAACCTTTTTGTTCTCTATTTTGAATATTGTAACCCCGAGAAATTGCTGTGGATAATTGTACATTTTTCAGCACAAAAGAATGGCGTGATGCACCATGTGCACCACTTGGCCATACGAGGACAACAGGTCGTGATGCACCATGTGTCAACCATGTGTCAACAATGTGGTAGCTTCACAACAGTACTCCGTAAATAATACCTGGAGAAGGGAGTCCTTTGCCTTCGGTGAGAGAATCGCTTCAGAACCGATCATCAAGACAAGGAGGAGGTAAGCGTAGCATTGCTTGAGAATCATCTCTGAAAACTGCGATTTTCAGAGGAGATTTTCGGAGGGAGGGACCAGACTTAGTAGTAAGTATGATAAAAACATGTAACGTTGGAGCATTGTAGTTTTACGGAATAACAAATATTGGTGGCAAAATGTGAGGGAGCTAACCCGAGCTGCCCTATGAGAACTCTCAGCTATCTCTCGAGTTTAAATATGCGTTCAAAACCTCATTAAAATAGAGTGATCATGAAAAAACGCGGAAGTCTAGGCGATTACTGCGACTAAAGGTTGTGTTCCACTGAACGGGCGAACGCGACAAAAGGTTGAAAAAGCGGAAAGTCATGTGCCTTCGGTAGCAAAGTTTCGACTAGCAAATAGAGGTTTATTTGTTTATTGCTTGCATTCAAGGTGCACTAATTACAAAAAGGCCTTGGTCTTAGTGACAATAACAGTTTACATGTTTATGTATTCAGTAAAAATATCTGTGAATATGTAGAACAATGCTGCAAAAAAATGATTGAATATTTCAGAGGCTAGTTTGTTGAGGAATCAGACTTTATCTTAACTCAGGTTATGTAATAAACACTACCCTGGGTTAGCGTGTTAACGGTAGGTAAATTTGTATGGTGTTAATATGTCTTCCTTGGGTAATCCTAGTGATGTATGTGACCCCTAAACGAGGACTGAATCTATGTGTAGAATCGGCGTTGCCATATGGTCGAACAGTGCTATCTGGCAGTTGCTGTCTGATATGTGGATTAGTGTGGTAATCACACGGTTATCCCGGATAATCTTAATAATGTAACCCCTGGACGAGAACTGAATCTAACCGTAGTGTACAATGTATGTACATATGTGGAGATAAAGGTGTAGAACGTGCGTTGCCATGTGGTTTAGCAGTACTTTCTGACAGTACTGTCTGAATTCAATGGATGATCCACGTGGATTTGCGCGCCAATTTTAGGGGTCAGGTTATGATCTTCTCATTGATCCATCTGCCGTCGATTGGCAGGTCTGCTCCGTTTCTCCTAGGTACCTAATTTTTCCACTTTTTTGTTTTTAAAGTTGCCTTATCAACATCTTATGATGGAGTGTACGACTGCATTAGGCATTTCATCTTCTGGATTGTGAGCTGGGTAAACCAGAGCGGGGTTTGGTTAGGGATAACTCTGCCTTTGTGCCTGGTTTGTTCCTTGGTGATCTTTGAACCTGTGGTTGGTTTATGTCACGTATGTGCATACTTATGCCATGTAACTGTGATCCTCTTCCTCTTTTTATTGGCGGCCGTACCAGTTGTCCTATTTTATTTCCTGGAAGCCATTCTACAACGTGGAGAATATCCCATATCTGCCCAAAATCTCTTAGCAAAAACTTGTATGCTGCTGAAAAGCTGTTCTTTTAAAGCGGCGTCTTTTTTACCGGAAAATTCGACATGGCTGTGACGACTTACCATTTCTGGGAAGAAAAAGAAGTTATGCAAATTTCAGCCTTCCATTTTCCATTTTTGGAGGAGGCGCCTCACACCCAAGGAGGGATCGCCGAATTTTCGAAATTACTTCATAAAATAAATGTAAGTCCAAGATCAGTTTATTTTCAGTCGTTTGTTTTCACTATTATTTTTTAAACGATTTTTCATCGATTATTTTATATTCAAATTGATATTTTTACTATTTTTATTCCCCGTCTGACTCCTCAAAGCGACCCTACTTTTTCCCTACGCCCTCCCCCCACTTTGTGCGTCGGCCACTGGGTTATGTGCATATAAGATCTAACGGTACTGGGATGAGTACTGAGTACTGTATAAGCGGAGTCGGTCATCTCCAAGAATTTACGCGCCAATTTTGCGGATCATTATCACCTCTTTGATCATTCTGCCGCCCCGGGGACAGCTCTATTTCGTTTCCCTCGGAGTAGTGATTTCTCTTTTTACCTTTATATACTTACCTTATCATCATCTCAGGTAAAACTTGAAGTATGTACAAATGCATTTTATTCCCTGGATTAGAATCTGGGTGAACCACAATAGGTCTTGGTTAGCTAAGTCCGACTTTCTGCTTGATCTGTTTCTTGGTGGCCACTTTCGGTGGATCTGTACCACCTGAATGTTTACTTAACGTCGTCTTCATCTATGGTGTTTTTCTCTTCTTTTATGATCTGCGTACACTATTTGATCCCATTTGTGCTTGTGCATTTCCTTTATTATTTTCGTGCCCTCTAGAGGCGTTCCTCAACCGATAATTGATAACTTCATTAATGTTGCTTTGTATTAAATATGTGAGAAAGTTGCCGCCCCTTTTAGGAGAACTTGAGTCTTTCTTGAAAGAATATACAAAGCAGATACATAACTCAAAGTATTGGCCATCGTTGGCTGTAACTTTTTCCCATCTTTCTGGAAGGAGACGGATGCCGCGGCGGTAGAGCACTTTGCCCTTCGATTTAAATCATTCTTTCACCAATTTCTCGACATCTGCGATAGATTGAAAGCGCTGTTAGGAAAGCCTGTCGAACATCGACTGAAGCAAATGGTAGTCTGACGGGGTACAATCTTGTGAATAAGCCACATAAGTCAAGCTCTTGACAGCTTTTGTGACACGTGGACGAGCATTGTCATGCAGCAGAATGACTATGTTATGTCTTATCTTGCATTCCGGCCGTTTCTAGCGCAATGCTTTGCTCAAACGAAACATTTGCTTTCTGCAAAGAACGTCTGTGATTGTTTAACCTTGTTTCAGCAGCTTATGATGAGGCAGAAAAAAGTGCTTATATAGAAGTGCTTAGAAGAAGTGATGCGCAAATTATGCTCGTTTAGCTCAAATGTCGACATGATTGTCGCTGTAAAACACAATGATGTTGATGCAAATCAAGACAAATATGTACTGAATCCTAATAAAATGGAAATTGAGCAGGGTTTACAAAGCATTAGCAAGAATAGCTAATCGTTATAAATACTCATCGCTAAAAGGCGGAAACTTTTTCACATACCTGACCCTTTGTACTCTTGATAATGCATGCTGTAAAGTGATCATTACTAACCACTCGTTAAGAAATGTTTATTAGAGTAATACATATGAATAAGACGATTAAGACACAATGATGTTCCAGGGCAAGAGTAGTACTTGTTCAGCATAGTGAGAAATAGTGGGATTTATGCCGGAAGAAGTGACATAGTGGGTGATCGAGTAGGAGCACAGGCACTGGCGATCTCACCAAGTCTCGGAACACATGAGGGCTTGACGCGCGAACCCAGAAACAAAGAAAAAAGTCACCACATATATTTATTTTGCGATATGTTCTCAAGATTATCAAAAATATTTATATCATAAATTATAAGTCTGTGTAGAAGGCGTGCTTAAATGAATCTGTAGTGGAATGTGAACGTCGACGTTAGATATCTGTTATACGAGATGATTGGAGTGGGATTGAGGACGCTAGTGAAGACTTCGTTCAACAGATCCGAGCAGCAGATCCTGGAAAGCATTCCTCTGTAGTCCTAGTTCAGTATCTAACTATCATATAAGAACTCGGTTGCAATCACCTGGGATTCGTGGCTCTCGTATTGCTTCTAACCTTGGGTTCAATAGAGTTGATGTGACATCCATGTGAACAAGGCACAGTTTTCATGTATGTGATACGAATCTGTATCTGTTTTCCAGCTGGTGCCTGAAACGACATAATTTCGACAAACTAGGTGAGCTGAACTGAATAAGTAGCTATTACACACTTCATATAATAGGAGTATGCAATGTAGTAGTTTCTGTTTCTATGTGCAGTTGGCTCGTCTAATGACTGACCTGTACTCTATGATTGCATTCCCTGTAGGTGTCCCTATGGGTAGTAATTGCAGCGTTACCGAAAGTGAACTGCTTCACCTTCCACAGCGCGGTTGCCACTAGTGCCTCACCGCAGCCAGCAGGCTGAAAGCGGAGGGTTTCTCACTGGGAAGGTATAGAAGATATAGAAGCCGAAGGCTATTATAGGCTAGGCTAAGATATTTTGTTCATAGTGCTGAGTGACCATCGATCTTTTATGTTGGGAAATCTTATAACACACCCTGGTGGGGAACTTTTTGAAGTAGTCGTGTCGTACACTCTTGAATAACAATAAACTTGTGGACTCACTCGTTCATTGCAAGTAGCTCCACCGTATCCAGCTGGGCAGTTGCAAATAGCACAGTTCCTTGGATTTGGTTCACCGCCGTTGAGGCACACTGCAGAACCAGCTCCGCACTGATCTGAAGTAGTTTTGAACTGCATGAGAAATCCGTTTGATCCGAAGGATGCCCCAATAAGGATTTAATAACAGAGCATCATCTTACCATGGCATTTGTAGTGGTCGTTGATCGTTTTGATATCGTAGAATGTAATCGTACGAGAACCAATAGTTCGTGTATATGGCGTGTCCCATGGGAGGATGGTGTAGGAGTTAGTTGACGAAAATCTGGAGCAGTTCATTAATTTATTTATTCATGAGCACATACGTGCGTTATACATTCATGGATATCTAGCGAGCTGAGCAGTAGAAGTGATCCATGAGCAAATTATTCTAGCAATCAGCCCCCTGGTGAGATCTTCTGGTAGCGTACGCGCGTGCGTGCGTCGGGAACACACGCCTTGATGGAGGTTTGTCTGAGTTCGTGCGTTGTCCGCAATAAACTGTACTTATGCAGGACCTACTTGCTCTAAATATGTGAAAGGATCGCTTTTTGGACGACTCGTCGTCTCGTATGCTTCATGTCCCACTGCGTTGGAATCAGATATGGACATTTTCTAAGAAAAAGATTCAAAATCTCTCACGCTACTGCGTTGTAATGCATGGTGCTTCCGTACTCATAAGGATTGTAACTTATGACATCTGCCGAATTCAGCTTGATGAAATTACCATGCAGATTTGCCTGTAAATAATTTTGTGTACCATAGTACAGTAGAAATTTTCGGAAGTGATGCAGGTGCTAGAGTTCAAGTGCTCCTATTTGACTGTTAGTTCACTGTGCTGAGCTCCACATTAAATTGTTCTAGATATGTGAAAGGATTGCTTTTTGGAGGACTCGTCGCGGCGTTATGTATCGACAATGCGCAAAGAGTCGACGCGCAGAGAGAGCCCCATTTTCGAGGCATGGGGACCTTCTTCTTTTAATATAGTTGGATTTCAAGAAATTTCGCCTTCTGCAAGGGTAACAAACCTATATCTATACATAACTGCTCAAAAGATGTGAAAAACCTTACCGGAACAGATGATAGGTCAATGATAACGAAATTGTCACGATCATCTCGCATTTGCATGTGCCACACTCCAAGTGCATGCATAAATTCGTGGGCGACAATGCCAATCTGCAAATGGAACCACTACTATTTGATGATTGTGTGTATTAAAGTAGAAGATCAGTAACCAGTGTGCATCCGTCTCCCAGTGAAAGTTGCTGTTCTCTCCCTATCATGCCAACTGAAGAATAGCAGCTGGATCCACTGAACACACGTATTCGGTGGGTGGCCGTTGAGCTTTCGACGAATTGAAGACAAGTGCGGTCTCTTATGTAGTTTAGAGCTATCTGAACCATATTCCTCTTTCGGGCACCTGAAATGGGCTCAGGAGGGATTGTAATGATCGCGATTACAGATAGTAGCAATGGCAGAGCCTTTGTAGTATGGTCCAACTAAAACAAAAACGAAACCAAGCGAGTCAGTAAGAGAAAATAGAAGCGATCGATTGCCTAGGTGAATCTATTTCTTTTTTTAAAGTCCCATTCGTAGCGGAGTCCACTCTGCTGATCCGCTGATGCCCCTTTGCGCTGTCATGAGCCAGGTCAGGATGGATCCTAGCCTGCTTGAGATCGGCGTGCAGAGTGTCGAGTCTTCGTTGCTTTGGTCGCCCTCTACGCCGTTATCCTGGTACTTCTAGATCGAAGCTAATCCCACAGATCTTATCGCCTTCGACACGAAGAACGTGATAGAACCAGCGTGTATGAGCCTCACAGAGCTTTTCAGCTATCGCAACAAACCGAAATCGCACTATCGCACCTGGATATAGATGCGATCGAGTCCTATAATGTTAGCTATCCTTCGTAGCATTCTATTTCAATGATTTGGTTGATTTTGTGAGCTTCAGGCGAGGTTGGCAACTAATTTATTTTGGCTTACGTTTCGGCAAATCGTAGTCTTCAGAGCCCGAAATGGGCGATTTGATAAGCTAACTATAAGATCAAATCTGTACAGAACCACACAAACGGAACGATAAGCCTGGTTTTCAATCACGATCTAGCTGCTGGACACCAAACGCTCACCACTTTGATGTCAATGGAGTGACATGATGACTGGAGCGATCGCTAACTGCCCACTAGGGCGGATGACTTGGGCGTACTCTATCGAATCAGGAGAGCAGTCCTAGATGTGGCGCAAGTTCCCGTGCTTTCATTCTATTCCACTCCGTTAGTGATAAGCCACTATTCAGCACCATAGAACGTGGCAGGACGTACTACGGCTCCGTGAATCTTCGAGTCAAACCGGTCTGGGATGTCTATGTCGCGCAGGACACCAGTCAGTGAGCTCCACTTCAGTTAGGACAGCGGTGACGTGCGCGATTCATGAGTGAGGCTCTCGTCTGTTGGGACCTTTGAGCTTTTTGCCATTAACTTTGATAGTACCCAAACTTGCGTTCGTCGGTGGTGTCAGATACACGGTCCTCTTGACGTCCAAACGAAGGCAAAAGCGTATCAGTTGCTCTGCTCACACCACGCTCACGTCTGTTATTCAAGTTCATCCTTGTCTTCGGAACGAAGACTTGGGTACGAATTTCCAAGAAAAGTAGCTACAGCTTGCCTTCGGATTGGAGGCCAATCCAGTGAACCGACTAATACAAGCGTAGTTTTGCCAGATTAGGCCCAAATACATAGTCAAGGACGCGTCGAAATAATAGAGGATGTTGTCTCTCCACGGGACGGCTGCTGTGCCGACTTGACGCTTTGCTCGAGGGGCTCCGCTCGCTGTAGGGCTTTTTTCAATCCTATCCAGCTGTTCCCTGAACATTATAGTCAATTTACCTAATTAGAACACCTGATTTTCGCTCTATAATTTCTGGACGACTTACTCGGACAAATTAATATCGCCTTGGAAGAGGTAGTCGGCCACACCTTCCCTTTGGTTGATCTCCTCTATGGAAGAATCGTTAACATTGTTGGGGACAAGGTTAGGAGGAAGCGTCTGAATATTGATCACAGCGGTGAAAATCGTCTACACTGGAGAAATCAGTTTGTATTCGCCTTCGCGTTGGTTGCAACATTGCCGTTCTGTTGCCGCTCGCTCGTCGTATTCCCGAAATAGAGCGCTCCGAGATTCTGTAGTCTGGCCTGTCGCTTTTCCAGGCTCACGCCACGAAGTGCCTGGAAAAGAGATCGTGCATCATTATTTAGGTGGGCAAATTCGTCCGCTTCATATTCTCTCATTTAAGTTCCCAATCCCGTGAAGGAGAATCAGATTGTCCTATAACCACGTAACATAGAGAGACGGAAGACGCAAAAATTGGTTTGTTAACCTGGTTTCGTTTGGTTTTGTGTTCACGAATTCTAGCCCGGATGGGTAAGCCCCGCCTCCATTACAAGTATGACTCGTGATTTCGAGAGAGCAACAAACCGATTTTGTAACCAAATTCTTGACAGAGTTCATTTTTGCGTGGTGAGCGCACATATTCAATCAATATTTTCAGTGGTGCGGCGTGAGGCACCATGTGCATCACTTCGCCACAGGTGAACGATCTCCTCTGACACGGAAGGTACATTTGGCATTTTTTAAATAACTTTACATTTTTCCAGTTATGTCATAAAGCATAACGTGATCTATCATGCCTATCTACCACGGATCTCCCTCATAGAGGGGATCACAGCCGGTTAGTCGCGAAGGCTACGTGGCGCGTCCCCAGGTGGCGGATAGGGGGTTAATCGCGGACCAAACGCGACCTTGTACCTGCCCTGAGGCGCGGGTGGATTCAGGGGATGGACTCCCTGTTTCTGCAGTATCGGAACGATTTATACTTTCTGTCAGCGCGTGAGTATGTTCATGCATGCGTGCGTGGGTGTGCTTGCGTATCTGCGGATTGTATCCTGCACATCTATCCGATCAAAAGCCCTGCATTCAAGTGACTGGGAGGTACAAGGGAGGCGGTTCGGAGTCGCCTCCAACAAATAAGCTCCATCGTCCACTCCCGGGGAGCCCGGCTAACTCCCCGGTGAAACCCTACCCCAGCCCCCACGGGGGAATAGAGCCCAGCAAGCTATTCCCTGTGGGTCATTTTCTTCAAGCTACACACAGCAATAATAAAGAGTGTTCCCCTAATCTCGGAAGAGTCACTGGTACGGCAGCGTCAGTGAGGACGAGGTTCGAGGGGTTATCTAGGCTGCCTAAAACGAGAAGGACTATGATGACGATCTGTACCTTCAACGCACGGACACTTGCATCGGAGGCTTCCATCGAGGATCTGATGGTGCAGGCCAGGAAGATCAGGTACGACGTCATCGGACTGACCGAGACGAGGAGACACCGACCGCTGAACGCCACCTTCGATACTGGAGAAGAACTGTTCCTTGGAACCTGCGATAGTAGAGGAGTTGGTGGAGTTGGTGTCCTCGTCAACACGAACTTGGCCATGAACATCGATTCTTTCGAACAACTGACGACCCGAATCGGACGTTTGCGACTGAGGAGATGTGGATCAATGCCGGCCCTGACAGTCTTCGTCGCCTACGCTCCAACATCCAGCTACGATGAAGACGAGATCGAGGCCTTCTATATGGACTTGGAGAAGTTCTACAGGGAAGACCACACATTCTATAAGGTCATCGTTGGCGACTTCAACGCCAAGATTGGCCCTCGAAGAACGCCTGAGGAACTTCACATCGGTACCCACGGCCTACAGTGGAACGAACAGGGAGAGAGGCTGTCCGAGTTTATCATGACGACGAGGACCATCCATGGTAACTCACAATTCCAGAAGCCAACCTCCCTACGATGGACGTGGGAGTCACCCGGTGGAGAGTACCATAATGAAATTGACCACATCATCGTCAACCGAAGGTATTGCCTGACCGACGTCGGTGTTGTACCGAAGTTCTACACCGGATCAGACCATCGCCTCCTTCGCGCAAGATTCTTCTTCTCGCGCAAAGGAGAGAAAGCCGCGAAGTACAAGAAGAGGAGTCCTAAACCAACCATCAACTGGGATCTCTTCACTACGTTAGCCGGCTTTTGGGAAGATACCGTTGTCGACAACATCGATGAAGAATACGAACGGCTCATTCAGCATCTCCGTGATAGTGCGAAGAAAGCCGAGGGTTTGAGAACCACCAAGAGACGACTGTCTCATGAGACCCTCGAGCTGATACGCCAGCGTGGAGCAGCGAGAGCCGCAGGCAACTACCAGCTTACGTCCGAGCTCGCAAGACGGTGCAGAGAAGCGATAAAAGAAGACCTCAAGGAGAGACGAGCAGCAGTGTTGGCTGAAGCCGCAGAGGCAGGAAGAAGCATCCGCAACACCCGCCGAGACTTCGCCAACCGTAAGACCAAGATGACAGCCCTCCGACGCCCAGACGGAACGATCACATCATCTAGAAGGGTAATGGAGAAGGTCATCTACGACTTCTACTCGGACCTCTTCGACAGCCATGTCCACCTCCCTCCATGCCATCTCAGGGAGGATGAATATGTCATCCCGTCGGTTCTCCCTTCCGAAGTCCGACATGCCATCAAGTCGGTGAAGAATCGTACAGCGCCCGGTCCCGACAGGATCCGACCCGAACATCTGAAGAATCTACCGACAGCTCTTGTGAACACACTTGCTAGACTCTTCACGCGGTACCTGTCGGAATGCAAGGTACCTAGCCAATGGAAGACCAGCAGAACCGTGCTGCTGTACAAGAAGGGAGACCCGCAGGACATTGGCAATTATCGCCCTATCTGCCTACTGTCCGTAGTCTACAAACTCTTCACGCGAGTGATCCTCAACAGGATTGAAAGAACACTAGACGAAGGACAGCCATGCGAGCAAGCAGGGTTTCGGAAAGGATTCAGTACGATCGACCATATACACACCGTCACCAGGCTCATTGAAGTATCACGAGAGTACAAGATGCCTCTCTGTCTCACGTTCATCGATTTGAAGAAAGCCTTCGACACCGTTGAGACAGAAGCAGTCTTGGAAGCCCTGGGCAACCAGGGTGTACCGACTCAATACATCAGGATATTTCGTGAGCTCTATAGCAACTTCACGACCAGAATCTCGCCATTCTACGACGACATCACCATCGACGTCAGGAGAGGGGTTCGACAAGGCGACACTGTGTCGCCGAAACTATTCACCGCCACCCTCGAGGACGTCATGCGAAGATTAGAATGGGACAATATGGGAGTGCGAGTTGACGGCCGGCTGCTACACCATCTTCGCTTCGCTGATGACATCGTCCTTATAACACCTAGCATCAGTCAAGCGGAGCGTATGCTGGCCGACTTCGACGACGCGTGTGGAAAGATCGGTCTCCAACTGAATCTAACGAAGACGATGTTCATGAGAAACGGATGGGTCCCGGATGCCCCATTCTCGCTCAACGGAACGACCATCTCCGAATGCTCCAGCTACGTATATCTAGGTCGGGAAGTCAACATGATGAACGACCTCGCTCCAGAGCTGGGCAGGAGGAAGCGAGCGGCTTGGGGAGCCTACAAGAGCATCGAGGACGTAGTGAAGAAGACGAAGAACATCAGGCTCCGTGCCCACCTCTTCAACACCACGGTTCTCCCTGCTTTGACTTACGCCTCGGAAACCTGGGCGTTACGTAAGCAGGATGAGAATGCGGTCAGCGTCATCGAACGCTCCATCGAGAGGGTGATGCTAGGAATGACCCGCCTCACGCAAGTGAGAGCGGGAATACGGAGTTCCACCCTTCGTCAACAGTCGAAGATCAGGGACGCTGCCGTGTACGCCAAGTCGAGTAAGATCAGGTGGGCCGGACACGTGATGCGCCTAAACGACCACCGTTGGACGAGAGCCGTCAGCGACTGGACTCCGCGGAACGTAAAGCGCACGACAGGAAGACCACCGACCCGATGGTCAGACTTCTTCACGAAGTCCTTCAAAGAACGATATGATGCTCTTCGTGTCTCTCGAACGGACAGAACGCATTGGACCACCCTGGCACGTGAGAGGGACAAATGGAAGGATTGCTGGCGCCCGCTCGGTTTACCCGACGATCAACGGGAGTCAAGATTCAAGATTTGGATCAAGATCATGCCTATCTAATGGCCAATGAGGACGAAAGGTCGTGGAGCGCACGTACATCACGTGGCCTGCAATAAATCAAAGTAAGAGCTCCGGTTGGACCAATTTTTCTGATTTTTTGTTCTTTGTAGATGTTACCCTGGGAAGTAGCTGTCCCCAAATGTACAATTTTCAGCACAAAATGTTAACGTGATGCACCATGTGCACCACGTGGCCATGCGGGACAAAGGGCGTGAGGCACCATGTGCAGCACGTTGTCCAGAATGTGGAAACTTCACAACGATGCCTCGTGAACAGTACCGGGAAGAGGGATTCCTTTGCTTTCGGTGAGAGAGTGGCTGCAGAACCGGTCACCAAGACAAGGAGGAGGTAAGTGTAGCATTGCTTGAGAATTATCATCTGTGCAATATATGATTTTTGGAGGACATTTCTCAAAGAAGAGGCTAGCCTTTGTAGTGAAAGAAATATTTGACGCTGGCGTATTGTTGTTTTATTGAACGCCAGATATCGGTGATAATTTCATAATATAAGAGAGCTAACCGGGGATACCGTATGAGAACTCTCAGCTGGTCGGTTACCTGTTGAATTTAAATATGCGTTCAAAACCTCATTAAAATATTGTGAACGCGGAAGATCACGCAAGCCGACGCGATTACTGCGACAAAAGGTTGAACCCAGCTGAACGGGAGAGCGCGACAAAAGGTTGAAAGTTGAAAAATCATACTTTCTCCATTTGAGTGTTCCTTTACTTACTTTGCTGGTCCCTACGAGAGATGTCTTTTTCTGGTGGAATCATAGTTCTTCCATACTCCGTGACTCGACTGACTCCGTGTTGGAAATTGTCCATTTTTGTGCTTAGTGCACAATTTTCTCCAAAAAGTACATACATTGACGAGAAAAGGAGATGCGATGACACGTTAGGTGACAGAGCAACTGTCTGAGCCACAGAATGTTGCGACATTCCGTGATCTTCTCTTGAAATTGTTTGATGTTGACGAGTGCGACAGCAAAAATATCATTCATTTGTAATGACCAATGGGTTGTTGGGATGTTTTCCATGTACATCTACTTCGTTGTGTTCTAAATCATGTATATCTGCTCTGTTGCCAATGTTTTTTTTTGTTTTGTTTTTTTTTGCCTTTGCCGTGGAAATGTTCCGTGAAAAATGCTGCTATTGAGCTGCTGACTGGGTGACTAACACTATCGTTCTTTGCGAACTAAATTTTTGAATCTTATATGTATTGTGTGCATTGATAATTAGCTACTCAATAAATACACACACAAATAAATAAGTACATAATTAAGTAACCAAATAAGTAAATAAATAAGTAGTTCTTCAGTCTTAGGATTAGTAGAGCAAATTCTCAAATCCAAACCTAGGCTCTTAAGATTCACCGAGTTTACCCAAGTAAACGTGTGAACATCACGCGGGTTTACCCATCACTAACACGTGTGGGTACCAACACGTTTGCCTTGGGTAATCCCAATGATGCGTCTTTCTGTACCATCACAGAAGTTCAACAAATCGCGTATTCGCATTCCTCTGAACTTTCGTGCTTTTCTCGCCTATTCATTTGATAACATCTGCCTTTCTCCGCCATTAACGCTTATTCATCGCCCATATGACATAAACTTAAATTCCATTCAGTCGAATCATATGGACAATCCTTAGAGAGCACGGTAAAAATGGAGAGTCTATCAATGTTAATTCCTATATAAGCGCTCAGCAAATGCTTTCTTTTCTTCCGTAGCCCGTGTACCAATAGACGATTTCTACGCCGCAACCCACGTCATCTACGTCCTCGAGATCGGAATAAGTGGCCACTACGGAAGCACTCACGAATCGCCTTCTGCGTTATTCGCAACCGTCCAACTTCACCTTCCGATCAACTGAAGGAATTCTCACACACAGCAAACAATAGCCCTGGATACACCTTTTGTTCACAGAGTTGCGCATGTATAACTTGCGAGGGATGCTTCTTCTGCCAGCCAAGCTGTCTCTTCTATCGCATCTACGCATTACCGACTAGCCGTACTACTTACACCGTTTTCAACTGCTTAAACTGGGAAGCTACAACTTGCCAAGGAGATTCCACAATAACCAATACACTCCAGCTTTACCCGGGACAAACTACCACGTGGAATAAGCTGAGATTCAGCCTCATAGGTACCATCGTCCCACAACCACCGATTTTGTCAACGACGTCTATGGAAACCGATATGAGCATTTCAATAATCAAGCCTGCTCGCAAAGGACAACTTGCAACGAACAATGCAGGTCAACTCCAATGCTCAACCAAGCAGCACGCCGAACATTCCAAGTACATTTTCGCAAGTAAAGCCTGTACATGCACCCACGGTCTCTGAGAAGTCTCCTGCTTGTGCAGCCCTGGCGACATGGAAGAACTCATGAAAGCTTCGCCTTTACCACTAGTTTCAAAGAGTTTCGTTATCCCTCACGCAATAAGCAAGTATACGTCAAGCCAAACATTGGATCCACTCTACAGTTACATACATCTGCTGGCAGAAAACATGAAAATCACAACTCATCTGTCCAACACCACCTGCAAAATAGAAACCAGCGACATCATTGGATGTTACGATTACGTCTCAGACGCCGAGGTATCACTCTACTATCGAAGCAGTGAAGGACAAACAATTGCAAATATAGAGTGGCAGACAGAAAATCAAGTGGCATTATGCACAGCCAATGGCCACCTAAACAAGCTCGTCTTCCACTTCGCGACCTCCATAATTTCAACAGAATGCATCGCGTCTTGCCTCGGAGGGACTGTGAGGTTCACAGTCAAAGGCACACTCCAATTTGTCAATGATGATCTCCTTGAAGGCGATATGAAGTCGGAGACAGTCACACGAAACACTCCAAAGGATATATCGCTCTTGGGTGGTCTACCTGATTTGGTGATAGATGTGTTAAGTAAAATTCCCAATTTCTTCTTTAATACTGTCCTCTTTAGAATTGTACTTTCAATTACTGCGATATTTCTCATTCATCTATGTATTCGCCGTGGTATGTGTTGTCTTTTCTCCAAACCTTCCCACTCTAAGAAAATTCTCTGACACCCTTTCGCAGTGGGAGTTTCTGTACCATTACAGAAGTTCATTCAACAACTTCTGCCTTCCTCCGTCAATAAGGCTTATTCATCGATGAACTTGTAAACTTGAATTCCATTCAGCCGAATCATGTGGACGATCCTCTATCAATGTTAATTCGTATATGAGCGCTGAGCAAATGCTTTCTTTGCTTCCGTAGCCCATGTATCTATAATGGATTTCTACGCCGCAGCCCAAATCATCTACTTCTTCGGGATCGAAACAGCATCCACACCCCTACGTGAATTGGGACATCCCTTTTTCTCTTTTTCTTATGGGCATCACCCAATAGTTGTCACTATATGTAGAGCTGCTTACAAACATTCGTTGCTTGAGGTACCGGAGCTTATCTTGACCCAGGCACGGACGCATCATTGTGTTCACCCAGGTCAAATGGGTTGACATCCTTGGTAACGATGATTTGATGCAACGGGTTAGATTCGGTTCTCGTTTAGTGGCTGCACGCATCATTGAGGTTACCCAAGGTAAATGTGTTGGTACCCATGGTAAGTATGGGCGGATTTGTGTTGTGTTTACACATACATCCTGGGTAATCTCAATGATGCATGTGACCTCTGACGAGAATTGAATCTAACCTGCTGCGATGTGGTAACGATAGCCACTCGAGATTCCCATGGGTCTCTTCAGCCATGAGAGCTAATGGAAATCCTAGCGCTGTTCCCTCTTGAGCTGATAAGGTCCTACTAAGCTGATAAGGCCTAGTAAGGCCCTTTCTGCCTTGATCTTGCCCCAGTTGCAGTAGTTAATTTGAATTTTTCCTATCCCATCCATATGTTGTCATTAATTAAGCCATACATATTGGAGTACTAGTACTTGATGTCTGGATGAACTTCTTTCACTGGCGTAGTGTGGGCATCATTGATTAATACCCGTAGTGGACTTGTAAGTCGCATGGATGACTCCACTAATTATGTGTACTTTATTTGGTCCAGACGTTTCCAGAGCACTGTTGAGCCTTCGTGATCCACCCAGGTAGTTTCGTGCACTTTTCTGGATATTATTGCTAGTGAAAAACTAGTAGTTTTCTTGTTCGCATTAAAAATTCCGTGCTATTATAGCAATTTTAGTATCTGGCGTTAATTCCAGGACATCTGTCTATCTCAGAAACTCGTCCACTAGTTGCCATATCCAGCAGTTATCTTTGGCTATAAGTCTGCTCTTCCTGTAACTCTATGTAGTCCTCCTGTTGTCCGCAGCAGTACCACTCCCTGTTTTCGCCTATTTTTACCCAGGTAAGCCCTCCATGCTCACTCACGCCCCCCCCCCATGTCTATAGAAGCTGTTAGAACCCTGAAAAAGATGAGCAATCACCCTTGAATGCCGCTCGGAGGGAGCATAATTTTGATTTAGCGGCCAATATTGAGAGCGAACGAGAGCTGTACCACCCAAAAAGTGCTCAGTAGAGCGCTGTGAGGGCTTGGGATTGTTTATCCTAGGGTAATATGTACTAGTAATGAAGATGTTGATCACTTATGATCTACTCTCTCAGTTAGGTCGTACTACTGCTGTTACCATAGTGGTAATCCTGCTTTGAGGGTACCTGCTCTCTTTTCACTTTTTTATCGGACTCTTTCCTAATTTTCTCTATTTTTTTTGGCCACGTTGAGGAAAATTTTCTTCTCGCCTTGACTACCTGCCGTTCAGACGTCGGTATTCTTTACTCATCGCTTCACTCCGACTCCTAGGAAGAAGCATTTCATGGAATTCAGTGCTAGAATGACAGAATGACTAGACGCTTCATTTAAATTACCCAGGGTAAATGTGTCGACTCCCATGTTGACGATGGGTGAGTTTGTGCTAAATGTGGCAATTCAAGGTGGTCGGAGCTGTTCATGGAACGAAAATTTTTCGAAAATCACTTTTTAAAATGGACAGAAGATCTATAAATTTATTTTCAGATTCTTCTTTTTACATATTTCAGGTTTTTTTTTGCTGGATATTTCATCTCATTTGATTGACTTATCATATTTTCATCTTTTTAGACTTGAAATTATTACCGCTCTACATCATCTTGGGTAAATGCGTTCCAAAAGTTGGAAGGCACTTTGTAGTACTTGGATTTTTATAGACTTTATTCTCACAAGTTGGAATTGTCCAGGGTTTGGATGCATCATTGAGGTTACCCAGGGTAACCGCGTCGGCGGCCTTGTTAACGGTGGGTAAATCTGTGTGGTGTTAACACGTTCCCCTGGGTAATCCCATTAATGCATGCGGTCACAGTTGCGATCTCTGGCGGAGATACTGTCATTTTCTCCTAAGTGTTCTTTCAAAGTAGAATATTTTTCCTGTGATTTGGAAACAATTTTTTTAAGTGAAAAAAGCACGAAGTAATTTGACAAACTACTATTTTACTATACTTCACTATACTATGTATTATACATCTCCTTACAAATTATCGCAACTCTTTATACCATAATACTGCCTCATACCTCTTCTGGATAAGCGAGGATTGTTTAAGAATGCCTTGGCATCGCTGCCAATCCCCAACTGGAAGGAGGGGGAAGAAGGAAGAGAAGATGTAACTTCTAACGACTTCCTGGTCTTTAAGGGCAATGCCGGATATGTGATTGCCCTGTTTATGGCTATCCTTACTCGGAATCCTAGGCAGGAAGAGTTTCGAGGGTTGGCTGGGAGTTACTGCTTCAGCATTCTAGTTGTTCCTGGGAAATACCGTTCTGCTCCTATTTTGCTCTTTTCTGCCTCATTTTGTAGTCTTTTTTTCAATTCTCAAGTATTGAGCGGAGATGACGTTACCTCCTGGATCGAGGAATCTGAGCATTTATCCAGGAAATGTGGGAATGCTATGAAAATTATTGCAACTTCTCTGCGCATCGCCACCCCGCCATAAATCATGGATTCTGCTGTGTCTCGCCCTCAAAAATCCAATGTCAAGCCTCTAAATCTCCATGGTTGCATCCGTTTCGAACAGCATCGCGCACTTTCATCCGGAACGAGCACTTTGCTGCCAATGTTCGCCTGTCCTCTCCCTACTAGCCCCTATCACTGCGAGGATTTTGACTGATGGCCGGGCTTTGTCCCTTTGAGGGGAAGGATCTCGTTTCTTGTGATATGTCCAGCAGTCGCTCGTGTAGTTTTTGATGGGGTTTTCTTAACTGCTTTAGTATCGAAAATTGGACTTTTCTTCCGAGCCATTCACCTTCTTCTTTTTGAGTAGTGAAGTACATTGAAGGATGTTCTGGGCGGTTTTCAGACGAATTCCTGGACATTTTTCCTCTTCCATCGTGCAAAATTTCACCCATTTCTGGATGATTTCCCGCAGAAATCGTGAATGTTCCAGACGACCGACTTTATTCCTCGAAAATTATTTCATTCTCATTTTTACTTCCTGCTTCTTCTCTTTTTACTTATCTTTGTGGAATTAGGGAAATTTCTGGAATATATAGTGAGTCATAATGTCGTGGCAAAGAATTACCTCCTACCTCAATGGCGGACACAGAAAGTAGGCGGGGCTGGGGCGTGGGAAAAAAATTGGGGTCTCCACCGTTTTGGGGACCCGGACACAGAGCTAAATTAATCAAAACATTGACTATAATCGTAGATATTTAATAAAAATTGTTTAAAAAGTAATATACGGTAATGTGTACTATGAGTAGAGGATTTACTTTCGTGGGAATGTTTCTGCTGCAAAATTCAACAATTTAATTTAGGCAAATCAACCAATTTAAGTAAATACATATAAAAGGAGGAAAAAATTTATCGATTTGTTATTTTGGAAGGTTTGGAAGAAAATCCAAAGATGTGGCGGAATTTTCTGCAGGATTGAGCAAAATTATGGGAACGCGCACCTTCCGTCGTGTGCTTCTGCTAAATTTTTTGTTTGAGGTGTTTATCTATGGCTTATCCGCATTGTTACATAAGCGATCCTTATTCTCCACCAGGGGAGAAAAGGGGCGTGGCCAGGCCACCCTGACTAGCGCACTCGGGCCGCCCATCACGCCCTTCTGGTAGAACTCGGTCCAATAATTCATGGTCCATTTGCGATGAGCGCCGAACGAGTTAAACAGGTGGGCGTGACGGGCGGCCCGAATGCGCCAATCAGACTTGCCTAGTCACACCCACTCTTCCCTCGCGATGATACATACACGCTTCTTCGCATTAGAGTGTCCCACCTCAGAATCGTTTGTGAGAACTAGTATGAAAAAAAAATCTCTAAGAGCTGCTGATCACAATTGTGTACATCGATCCGTGCAAAATTGCTGGAAATCTCGTTTTTGAGTTTGATTTCTGAGGAGATTGTGGGCGGGGCTAGGTGCGGGCCAAACCGGGGACGAGTTGTCTGAGTAATGCGCAGCCAGAAGCGCACCTTCTGAGAGAATTTTGTGCTTCTCGTGGGGAGTTCTTTCTCATCCACTTCATAATAGGATAGGAGATGCGTTACATGTGTACTATATAATCCAGAAATTACAGTAATTCAATGTGTTGCGTGTAGCTGCACAAGGCACATTTTACCTCACGCCCAGTTATGGACACTGGGCGCTTCTGATCTACGATCGGTAAAAAAGCGCCAAATATGTCCCGCCTATAACAACGTAGCGAGATTTACCACAAAGTGGACGTCGGCAATGAGCAGGATTAGCGAAACAGACTCTCACCTAGGCTCGGCCCACAAGCTCCCCAAAACTCGAGGCTTGAAAATGGCTTTTCCGCAGTTTTCCGTGAAATCAAGTATACCGCTGTGATCAGGAGCTCATGGAGATTCTACCCATCTGAAAATCTCAAAAACGGTGGGGCAATTCCTTTGAAGTATCCGAACCCAACCATTATTTCCGTGTCGGAACTTTTAGACTGCCCCTTTAAATCCTTCCCACGCGACGGCTCTGCATTTCCTCGGACTCCAGAGAATCGTTGTCTTTTTTTTGGGATGCTCCGATGTCGAAAAAAGGGTGACAGATGTCCCACTCTGTCCGAGGACGAGTCACAACGCCCCTGCTCGAAGGTTGTGTAGCCGTCGAGACGGTGGAATTTAATTAACGCAGCTAAAGTTGAATTAAAATCGTAAAGCAAACGAATAAGGCGACATGATGTTGATTAGAATTTCATTTGCGCACGCGGATGGAAATGAAATACCGCTCGGAAATCCAGGAAAGCCATTTTTCCAGTTTTCGATTTCTTTTTTTCTCCTCATGGGATTACGTCTTCGTAGGGTTGTCATAGTGACTCTGATGAGCATGGTTGACAAATGTCAAGGCTCTCCTCGTTGTGTTTGCTTTGTCCTCCTTAGTAACCTGGATTATAGCTGGTATAAATCCTGGATATGGCCCAGTTTATAGTGCTGGCGTGCGTTAGACATGGTTGTTGTGAAAAAAAAACAATGAAGGCTGTGAGTTGTATTGAGAATGCAACCAGGCCTATCCTTGGAGTCAGACGAGCGTTTGACGCACGCACGCACGCATTTGCCACCATAAATTAACCTACAACGATACGAAGCAGTGAAAGGAATCGCGTTTAACATCGCTTATGCTCGGGTAATGGGCACTGGAACCAGTTTTCACCTTTGCCCTTCAATTTTCGCCCGTACGCCATCCGTAGAGACCAGAACCTTTGGATCATTGGAATCCAGCATTTTTTCTCGGATTGAGTACTGCGGGTTACTGTAGGTTGGCTCATGTCCAAGATTACTGTAAGATGTACGATGAGTGAGCCACTCGGTATGCTCCTAGCTAACTACTATTTTTGAGATCAGCAATCAAATTAGCGCTCTCATTCATTTGCACCATTAAACCACGGTACCGCCACGGTTCTGACACGTGATGAACGTGTTACGATGTGTCAGAACCGCGACGCAACCGCGTCGCATAGAGTTATAGGGCAAAACTTGTCAATGGATCGGTTATCGTATGAAATCTTTGCCTATACTTCACACAGAGGGTTGTTCAATGCACTGGGGCCGCTGCATCATTGAAATTACCTTGGGTAAACGTGTCAACACAGCACAGATTTAGCCATCGTTAGCACTAGCACAGGCGTTCACTTGTTTACCCCAGGTAACCTCAACGATAGATCTAAGCCCTGATCACGACGAAACAATACTTGCTCTGCACCATAACCTCATTTTTGTAGGGTTATAACGACGCACGAAAGCGAAAGAAGATACTAGGTCCTGCAAGGAAATCGCAGTGGGATGCGAAATAATATTGATGGGATACTGTATCTCACAGAATTTAGTTGCATCTCGCGCAAATATTGGTCCCGAAGCGAATCTGCTGTTAGCACAGTGGGTGGTCCGACTGCGAGGTGGGCCACGCCCACCGTGAGTCCTAGCTCTGCTCATAGGTACTCCTATCTCTAATCCACTTCTTTTCCTGCAGTTTTGTCCATATTCACTCATTTGAACATGCTGTGTATTTATTTATTTATTTATTTATTTATCTCAGCATTCCGCTTGTTTGCTATTTCATAGTTTAGTTAGAGTTTAACTTTCACATATTATCATTTACTTATAACTCTGGTAATAGTGAATAAATAATACGGAGCAATAAAATAAAAACCAATATAGATATTAAAAATGACTTAAATACATAAAACTTCCCGAATTATGGACAACCTCAAAATCTACTAAAGCCTTTTAAAAATCAATACTAACTGTGAAGGTAGTACCGGTATTATTTCATTAGTATTGGACTTGTTAATGTAAGCCTGGCTCGTTTTTACCTGAAAGCTATCGTTTTACCTATCATGTGTCCATCCACAAGGTATTCATTTCCATGCAGTGGCTGTTTGGTTAGGGCTAGTATTAGTGCTTTTCCCAAATTACTGGGCAGGATATCCCTTCTTAGGGCAAAAAATGCTAGGGAATAAGGGATTTTGGGATGAATTCGCTGTTTATCCTGACACTGCTGGTTTTTCGAGGGATAAAGTCATGAATCCTCCCAAAATGAATTGATTGCCAATGATTTTTCTTGGAAAAATTGAATCTACAAGCCGTTTGAACTTACTTCTGGAACATTCCCTGTTTTTCCTGGATTTCTTGCCTCATGAAATTTCCTGTCCTCGCTCGCGCTGCAAATTCTTTATGTGTTCACTGCACTGCTGTACTTTTATAGCCGGCGGACATCCACGAGTCCAGGAGGGCGTGAAAAATTCTGTTGACACTCGCCTGAGGTAGCTGTGCATAATCGACAGGATCATGCATTTGAGCGAGAATTCGCCGGGAACTTTTGGCGCCACAGAAAAAAACGTTCTCATCCATGAATTCCGTGGACCTTAAGGCTTTCTAAACCCATGGGCCTGAGTAGTGAGTCACCGGTGACTCACGTGGTCAGAAATTCGTGTCACTGAGTAATTCATATCTTAGCGAGAATTCGCTGGGAACTTTTGGCGACACGGCACCAGCGTTTTCATCCATGAATTTCGTGGACTTCAAGGCTTTCTAATCCCATCCGCTTAAGCAGTGAGTCACCGGTGACTCACGTGGTCAGAAATTAGTGTCACTGGGTAACTGATATCTTAGGCGTTTTGGATGAGCACCTATGTTACACCCGGTTTGTGATTCTTTATCACACAGTAGTTGTTTGTGCTTTTCTTTGGTTGAGGCCACGCCCATTTTTGCTGGTCTGTGATTGGGTACTGCTTGAGATTATTGATTAGTGATCTACTGGTTATTCAACAAGGCCAAATCGGTACATTTTTTTCCTTTTTTTGTTCATGTTCATGTTTTTTAGTTGTTGTTGTGGAAAGCAGATAAAACTAAGGCCTCCGAATCCTCAAGGTTTAATTACCCAAGTTGCAAGAAACCCGCTGCAAGTACGCCGCAATTTTCCACCGCCCCAACTCGATTCCTCGTTGTTTTTGCTGTGCTCTTAAGTTGTCGTGCGCCGATTTCGCCATATTTCATGGCTGATGCAGGGATTAGAAAGACGTGCTCGATACCCGCCTCGACTCGACTCCTCCGTCTCCGCGCGAGTCCCGACGGACGTCTCAGAAATAATGGCCAGCACCATGGTGTTGGTTATTTCTGGATTTTTGACATCTCTCGAAATTTCTCGCTGGATTTGCCCCATTCACCCGGGTAAACGAGTTACGGAGTTGTCGTGTACTCCGAGTGCGAGAGGTTATAGGGTTAGATGTAATTGAATTTGAGCGGGCGCGGACGAGTTGTCCTTGGTGTGTGACTTTTTCACGTGACTTTTTTCGCGATTGTTGCTGGGGCTTGGGATCCCAAGAGTTCCAAAAACTCCCGGCTCACCTTCTTCTGTTCACTTCTGTAGAAGGAATATGAGTCCATCGTCCTTCTAACGAACAACAGCTACCTGCATAGTCCTTTTGTTGAAACCACGCCCACTTGTGCTGATTTCTGATTGGATACTGATCGTGATAGTAGATTATTGGACAACGTTGAGGATTAGAACCAGTGATAATCCGAGACACTGAAGAGATGTACGACTGATAATGCAATAAGGCCAACCGCATGTCTTTTCCCTCATTTTTATTGATCTACTATTGATTAATATTTGTATTATTATGTATTATTATGATTTATTGTTATCTGATATTATGTTGATTGTATATTATTATTATAGCCGTGCAGAACATATTCAATCACTTTTTCTGTTTTTTTTTTCTCTGAAACTGCCTTTTTCAATGTCTATAAAGCAAACTATTCTTCTGAAAGAATCAGGAACCTTTGGGTGAGTCACCGATGTATCACTCCACCGTGGACACGTCGATTTTGGTGCACGTTTTCATTTTTGTTTCCTCGGTTTTGCTTTTCCCACAATGCTCTGTTTCCGAGGTGACTAGGTCACCAGTATGTCAACCCACCGGAAATTTGACTCCGTGGGTGAATCACCGGTGTCTCGCTCCACTGCGGAAACGTCGATTTTAGTGCATTTTATTGCTTCTGTTCCCACCGTTTTGTTTCTTCCATATTGCTTTTCCTTGTTTTCGAGGCGAATGGGTCACCAGTATCTCAGCTCATCAGAATTTTGACAACTTGGGTGAGTCACCGGTGTCTCACTCCACTGCGGAAACGTCGATTTTAGTGCATTTCATTGTTTCTTTCTCCACCGTTTTGTTTTTTTCCACAATGCTTTTCGCTGTTTTCGAGGCCAGTAGGTCACCATTATCTCAATCTATCAGGAATTTGACCCTTTGGGTGAGTCACCGGTGTCTCACGCTATCCTGAATTTCTTAGTTATGACGAGTTTTCGAAATTTTCAACTATTTAGCGCGCCCTTGGATGACTACTGTTAGGATCAAGATAAAAAAGTAAATAAACAAATGAATAAACAAGGGAATGAACAAATTAACGTTACATGGCTTAGTTCCATAATATACTGGATTTTTTAAAACAATTATGGGACTGCTCTTGGAAGATATGGGATTATTTAATTCGCTCAGGAATGCTTCCATGCAAATACGTTTTATTTTTGTTGTCATATCGTTCGGATGTCGATGGTTTTTGTGGATTTATCCCTCTTTTTTACCTATTGATTTTCCTAATAATCCCCACTACCTCGTTTCCTAACTCATACCTCTTTTTAATTCCAAAATCATGCGTTAGAACTCCTCAACAAGCCGATATATAACCCTGCAAATTCTCTCGAAGTAGCTGTGAACATTGTTTTTCATGTAATAAGCACTCGCATGAATATGAATGTCGATTTTTATGTCGTTCAGTTTGCCCCTTGGGGGCTGGCCTTCGATGACGAAAAAACAAGAAAGGGCAAGTGCCCGGAGCCAGCTCATGAACCATGAAGAGAGCGAAAAATAGTGAGCTCAGCAGATTTTCCAGAAAATTCTAGAAATTTCTTCCTCGATAAGGATAGCAGTCCAGGAGTCCAACTGATTTCAGAGAAATTTGGATCTTTTTTCCTCATTGGACTCATGGTAATGTGAATAATTTCCCCATTGGATGAGTCACCCGTGTCGCACTGCTCTGTAGCAGCGTTGATTTTAGTGCTATTCCGGAATTTCATAAAATGCTATTCTACTGTCCATGGATTTTCTAAATTATTGCTCTAAGCGCACTCAATTGCCCGCCAATTTAGAAGGCAGGAAAATAGCGCTGCACATGAATTTTGATCTGGAACCAGGCTAATTTCCTCCTCTTTTAAATCCCTCGTATGCCTAAATCCAGGAATAGCCCCAATTAGAGAAGCAGTTCGCTATTCAGTAACTCTGGTTCTTTCCACAGTCAAAGAGGCATAAAGGTCCTTTAATGGAAATGTGTACAATACCAGTCAATCGTTTTTGCATCATGGAAGAGCGCCCATCTGCCCTGCCGCGCTGCACCACCTATGCGGAGCGGCAGAGCTGCTGGGTGCTGTAATTGTCCCCATTCATTCTTTGCTTGTTTATGTTTTCCACAGTTTCCCTTTGTGTTTTTTCCATGCTGATAACGCTGGAAAACGTGAGGAAAACTTCAGTGAAGGCAATTACAGCGCCTAGCTACTCTGCCGCGCCGCATAGCTGGAGCAGCGCGGCAGGGCAGATGGGCGCTGTTCTGTGATGCAAGAACGATTGACCGAAACAGTAGAGCGAAATAAAGTCATCTCCCCAGGAATGCAATTTTGGCTCGACCACACGGCCAGAACGTGATTCACGCTCTACTAGCTTTTCTTCCTAAGATTGACAAGGTTGGAATCCTATCCCCGTATTCTGGAATCCTAAGCTCCCCATCGGAGGGCCGATGCCCATGAGTAGGATTGCCGAGAAATTTGCAAAATTTTCTGTTTCTCAGCTGCTCCTTATGACCATCGCTCAGGGACGTCCGCGCCGCATAGGTGATGCAGCGCGGCAGAGCAGATGGGCGCTGTTCTGTGATGCAAGAACAATTGACCGCCGCTGTGGAGCGAAATAAACTCATCTCTTTAGTCTATGCAAGTATGACTCGACGAACCTAGTAGGATATGATTCTGGCTTATCTATCAATGACTGACAAGGTTTAAATTTCAATTACGAATCCTGGAACCCTAGGATCCTTATCGTCGACTTTGGGCACATGAGCACTGAAGCGGGAAGTTTTTCAAAATTAAATTTTGTAAAATTTCCTGTTTCACAGTTTCTTCTTATGATCACCACGGGAGGCACCCATTGTTGCATCGTCTAGTCTTCCTGCATCTTGTCTCTAACAGGTGGAGAAGGAATGAAAGCTCCTTCACGGATGAATTGAGCCACGCGTTTGCATGCGTGCGTGCGTGAGCACACCTCACTGCGTGCGATGGCGTGTGCTCGGGTTGACCCACATCCAAGCCTTGAGATTATGAATAAAAGAGGGGATGGCTTCCTATTAGCGTTGAGAGCAACACATAGAATTGGCAGTGACGGACGCAGAGGAGGAGGCGTGGGGGTAGGGTGCCGAATTTTGAAAATATTCTACAAGATAAATGAAAACTTTGTGTCATGTAGTATAGTTTTAGTTGTTTATTTTTACTATTATTTTATATTATTTTATTTTATTATTTTCATTTATTTATATATTTTCTTATTACTTTTATTTCAAGTAATTATTGTTAATTATTGATACTTGATATTAGCGTAATTGATGTTTCCATCCAGGACCCAACCTGGCGGAGACCCCAGTTTTTTTCCCACGCACCCCCCCCCCCCCCCC
>JARK01001372.1:636921-671764 GCA_000688135.1 Ancylostoma ceylanicum
GGGGGGGGGGGGGGCTTTGCTAGTGAACACACTAGTGAACACAGAGGTGCTTTTGACAGGTCGTACACGTTCTAACATGCTACACGCAGGGATTTATGATAGAGTAGGCCTACGCAGGAGCAGCACAGAGTGGTTTTGACACGTCGAACAAGTTTTAGCTCGTTAGTCGTATTGATTTCTCAGCTAGGAAGACTAAAAGCAATGCTGAATTTGTTGTTGTAATTTTTTTTTAATTTTTTCGTTTTCTACTCCGATTTTCAGCAATAATTAGATCGATTTACTCTCCTAACTAGCATAGACATCAAAAAGTCGGCCTAGGTAGCCGTTACGACCATTTTTTGGGGTGGCCCCTTCAGCTCTCTTTTCGCCGCTGGCTGTACACGATGATGAAGCTCGTCAACAGGATTCCTTGGGAAGGATATATGACGCTGCCAACTAAAATGTCCTAGAAAAATTGCGAAAATTAGCTCTTGGGCCGAAATTTCGCCGTACAGGTTTGCTATACTAGATATTGAGGAAATTAGAAAAAAAGTGTACATTGACTGGATTGCTACCAGAAATTTTTTAATTACTGCACAATGCTCCGTTTTATCGTAACAGGGTTGTGCAACTGTCGAGAAATTAGAAAAAAATAATAACCTGGATAAAAAACCAGCGAAATCCGAACCGTTCCGATCCCGGCCAACAGCCGAGATCCGAACTGTTCCGATCCCGGCCAACTGCCGAGATCCGAACTGTTCCGATCCCGGCCAACTGCCGAGATCCGAACATTTCCGATCCCGGCTAGTTGCCGAGATCCGAACTGTTCCGATCCCGGCCAACTACCGAGATCCGAACTGTTCCGATGCCGGCAATTTGCCGCAGTCCGAACTCAAGCCCGGCCCCGATGTTTCCCTGACTTCGAATGATAATTACTTGGTGCTCTTATCCTGTGTACGCACTGACGTATCAAACCTACCAAGTACACAGGATAAGAGCACCAAGTAATTATCATTCGAAGTCAGGGAAGCATCGGGGCCGGGCTTGAGTTCGGACCGCGGCAAATTGCCGGGATCGGAACAGTTCAGATCTCGGCAACTAGCTGGGATCGGAACTGTTCGGATCTCGGCAACTAGCCGGGATCGGAACGGTTCGGATCTCGGCAACTAGCCGGGATCGGAACGGTTCGAGTTTCGGCAGTTTGCCGAGGTCAAAACCATTTTGATCACGACACTCAAGGAGATGTCAGAGATATAAGCAAAACCTATGAGAAGGGAAAATACTGTCGTTTGGTGATGAAGGTGACAGAAAAAACTTGCTGCTTTGGTTTTGCTTCATACCGTGGACACTAAAACAGCACTAGTTGAATTTTGACAGAGAAATGAGAAAAAACTGAAATGAGATGAAAACGACGCCGAAAATTGCCAGAAAAATCATCAGAACTAGAGTTTCTCGTCAAATGCGAAGAAATTTTATTAGGTTGTCGGGAAATGATTGAGACACTCCACTGAAAATTCTTCCTTGCGTCCCTCACACATGGCTTGGGCCCAGGATATGTGAGTATATGATAGCCTAGTCCCTGAGCAATTACACCATGGGTATGGCATGGCGTAGCGTTACGCCATGGTGCAAATGGGAGTGAGAATGCACGGGCAACTAATTCGAGTGATTTACTTTCACGAGCTCTTGTTGGGCGCCAGTGCGAGCAGGAGGGGTGACTATACCATCATGGCATTTGGCCCGGTGCTCGTCAGTCATGCAACCATGAACCGTCGGTTCTGGTATTTCGTTTCAGAAGATATGTCTTCTCAAAGACATTTACCAATTATGCGACCTCCTGAGCTTAGGAGCGAGACATGCCACGCCGGAGTTGCTGGCACGCAAGGTGATGAACAACAACACCTTTTGCAATAATCAATTCAGGGCAATGACCGGCAAATATGGAGAAAAGAGACATCGACTTGTCGAAGTGCACATTTTGGTGCACAAAAATCACCCTCATATGGCTTTGTCGACTCATCCTCAGCAGGAGGAGCAGACATGGACTGCGTTGCCATACTCGATACCCCTGCTTAATCTTGCTCTCTCCAACGAACACCTTGTTCGGTCGCTCAGACACTCCTTGGCCAAACAATACTCCGCTAACTTTGAGGATTTTTGAGCATTGACTGATGAATTCTTCGACCTGTGGCTTCTTCATTTTTGAACCTGTGGAGACATGTCTGACCCTGAAGGATGGCCTAAGGTGATGGGTATACATTGTGCCCACAACAGGTTCCGGTGTTTCCTAATTGAAAAGAAAAAGTTTAAAAAGTGGTGAAAATCTGGAGTGTCTCAATCATTTCCCGACAACCTAATAGTTGGCAACGTCATATATTCTTTGTCCAAGGTAAATAAAGTGGTCGACTTGTTCGATCACATTTTCATCTATTGCTATAGAGATTTGCGTTTCTGTGTGTACTTCGTTACTCAGTCTCATCCATTTCGTTTACATGAAGTTGATCTGAAGTCCCACTTAAGCGGCAGCCGGGTGCAACTTTTCTGTCATTACTCGAAGGTCTTCACCGTTGTGAGCGAACAGGGCAATGTCATCAACGTATTATTATTAACGTATGCCAAGTAAGAGAGGATTTTGTTCTCCAGTCGCAGTCCTTTACCTTGCCAGTCGATAGACCGAGTTGCTTCCGCCCTGAATACTTCCAGATGCACCGTACAGAAAGTTGTGAAATGTGACTTGCGGCTCCGCAGTTATAAGCCTTCTCATCGAAAGCTAAAATGTTGTTGTCTCTAACGTCATACTTACAGGCGGGAAAATTCTTACTGTCGAGGCGTCATGCAACTGTCAGAATCAGAGGCAGCTGTTGTCTTCGTTCGAGAGCAAGTTGGAGAAAAGGAATATGCATACGAGATGTCTGTTCCCGAAGTCTGTCATGCTTCGGACTGGAGTAACCTCCGAAGGAACTATCACACTGATATCTACACTCCCCTTCACGCTGCAAAATCTACACTTGCCTTCTCGACGCGCACTTTCGTGGTTACTGAAGCAAGGACTTTTGGTCATCGAACTCCCCAGTTCTCAACCCGATGGACCACTCTATTTGGGGACTTTTAGAGGCAAAGGTGTTGCCATCAAGCCTCAGGAGCATGCTATGAAAGCAGCAATTGAACGAGAATGGAGCAAGATCAACGTAGACTCCTTTCAAGCAATCATTACTTCATTTGAGAAGCGACCGAAGGCCTGTATGAAGACGAAAGGAGACGACTTCGAGCAGTATCTTGGCTGATGATGGCTGATGCGTAGATGTAACAAATGGCGTCGGAATATCTCACTTTTTTAGAGTTGGAGGTTAAAAAAATCGAGCAATCCATACTTAACAGCCACTCCGTATGCTACAAAGGGCCCTCTGAACCCATCGGGTTCGAGGAGAATTGTGTTTAAAATTTGTGATCATTTTATGAATTTCTAATACCAACTTTTCCAGCGATAAGAACGCACCTCTTCAAAAGGACGTGGTTGCACTTATGAAGATGTTCTTCCGGAAGTGACGTCATCACACGCTTTTAGCGCTTCTACGGATTCGGACGTGCATTGCTCGTGCTGTTGGCGTCAGGAGCTGCTTATAGGCAGAAAACGAAAATTTTGTACAGTAACGGAATTCCCTTGAAGCCGATAGGTGCAGAACGACAACTCCGGCTCCGTTTCGCGTATTTGGTTTTGGGCGGAGCCGAAGAAGGAAGTGGTAGCCAATCAGCGAATTTGGGCAAGGTGCCAGAAACACCTGCAGTAGCAAAAAAAACTGGAGGAAAAACTGGATCCACAATCGTATCCCACCAATAGTTTCTCCAAGCACCGCACAACGATGCACACGCGAGAGTCCTTTCCGGATTTCAAAGTCAGAGTACTGCATCCTTGAAAGACCACTAGAGAGAAAGATCATGGAAGCGAAAGAGATAAGGCGGTTAAGACCAGAGATTAACAGTCGGGAAGAATTGGTGGATGCTCTGAAGTTTATTGCTTGACCGATTACTAGGCAGGAGAATGAGCAGTGATACGATTACATTATCATGAGCCTTTGAATAACCACTGTGGTCCTGAGACGATCCTTTTTCTTCCTTCTTGTCAGCGAGTACGGTGGGTAAAATCAACCACCAATTACATTGTTTGATGTGTTGCATGTATTGTAGAAATTTTTATTAAGATCTGACGAAGGCGCTGGGCGCCGAAAGCTTATCAAGTAAACGGTTGAGGAAGCTCTCGTATTACACTGAATACATGTGAATTTGGACCGTTCAATTCGAAGAAGATAGAGTGAGGCGGCTAGGGGGGGGGGCTATGTAGAAGAACGCTGGTTGCAACCGCGTTGCTTAAGAAGCTCCTCCCAGAGCCAAAAAAATTGACAACGAGCTTGCAAAAATTGGGCCTCGTAGGAAAGGCAGAGAAATAGAACCCAATTTTTCCCTATTCTTTCCGTGGGTTAAGGAGCTGATGGTAGGTTCCACGGGAAACTTCTGGAAAAACCATAAACGTTGATGTTATTTTGCTTACTTGCTGACGTTGCACCATAGAAGAAAAGGTGGCAATCTGTGAATTTCCGTCTTTCTCTGCCATCCAGCGCTCCTGTCGCCGACAGTATAAACGCTGTGCTAGAGTGTAAATCGTGGACATCTTCGGGCGCCGGTGTGGATTTTCATGTGCTGATCACTTGTACTTGCCTTATGACTGACTGTGTACCGTGTTGTTCTGTGGCGTTCCCTCAAACCCGATTTCGATGAATTTCTCAGAAATTCGACTATGAAAATCTACTAGGCTGCCCCGTGACGGAGACAGAACGTTCTAGAAGCCACGCTGTGCCGGCGCTCGCCTTCACTGTAAAAATGGGTGGTTGTCAGTGTTCCTAGGCAGTTACTGCTTGTTTATTTATGTCGTTGTTTTGTACGCGAAAGTCGTGGATTCCATCCCTGATATTGAATAAATACTTCTAATTGCTTTAATTATGTGCCATTCGTTTACAGACATTGAAGATGGTGGCTAGTGGCGCAATGTGGCGCAAATAGTCGATGGTTCGATCCCATGAATCATAGGAATCATAGTCCAAGACGATTTGCAAGGATTTTTCTTCTTTCAGGTGTCGTCCTAGATAGTGCTAGAAACCCGAATGATAAAGTGGATCCAACTGACCCAATAAAAACAGCATAATTCCTTCCGGTTCTGGGAACAAGCAGGTAATGTTTTATATCAAAAGAACGCAAAAATAATGCGCTTTCTAATGATATATAAATATCTGGGGGAAATCCCATTCTGGCTGAAAAAACGACGAATGAAGCGAAGCAACTTTTGGAGAGAGAATGAGAATGACTTTCGACATTTTCACTTCTCTTCTCTGGAAATCACTACTCAACTCCCATTTCCAGGAAAATTGGTGCTACTTACCAGTTAAATAGTGGAAAACGATGAAAATATGCTCAGCTCCAAACGAAACCATGCCGCGACGCGGCCTGGCACTCTAGCTGTTTGCTGCGCCCCTCAATGAAGTATCGATTCCCTCTACATCTCTGCCGAACGGAGCCGCGCCACAGCAGGCTCCGCATCCATCTGGTCGTCTGGAATTGACTGTGCATACCCTTCACTGCTTGGTTTCCATTTAAAAGAGATTCGGGCAATACTCTCGAGAAAGTACGTGCTAGTTCAGTTCGGAGTTTTTATGTATCGACAGGAGAAAGTATGAGGATGTTGAATTTGTGCCAGCAGCAGAGCATTTGATCATCTTACGCCTAAAGCAGGTTCTTCACTACACCGCCAACCCCCTCCCCCTACCTTTACCCTACAGTTTCTTCAATACCCTTCAGTTCCCGGAGTTAAATCGGCCCTGGTCCGTTTTGGAATTGCGCACTCATCCTTCTGGAAGCTGTGGATAGGAGGAAAATAAACATCTTCAGCGCTTCTACCTCGTTCACCATCTTCAATCGATAAATGATCAGCTAGTTGCCGCGAAAAGAAGCGGATAGCTGCCGTATCGCCCACCAGGACACCACCTATCGATATTGACCTCCTTCTCCCTTGCCATCTCACGCCGAATTTCATGGAAATACCATGGTAAAACTCTCTATAAGCTAAGGAAGCTACTCTTGTAGTTGTGATTCACGTCAAATAGTCTCATTTTTCTTGCTTCGTGGTCCATCCAGAACGATAGCGACTCCATGAAAGGAAAAACGAGACTGGATGTTGCGTGCGCGTCCTGGCTCTGATCGCCATGGATTATTGAAGATCAGCGAGGCGGCGCTCGACCGAGAACACTTGTGTTGGGGGATCTACGAACTTTGTTCCCTCCCTACGAGGTTTTTTTTTTCAATTTTTTTTCTGGAACCAAAAGTGATAATCCTTCATTTTTATTTCTACCACAATACCCTAGGCCATTCCTTCTGGGGCCGTATGCATAATTGAGATTACCCAGAGTAAAAGTTTTGACACTCACGTTAGCGATGGGTAAATTTGTGGGGTGTCAACAAGTTTACCCTGGGTAATCTCAATTATGCATGCGGCATCTTATCGGCATTGTGCATCCGGTACAACGACTTTTTTGGTTTTATGAGAAATCTTGATACGTGATTTGCCGTCTATCCAGAATTCTTTTACACCACAGGTACAGTTTGCCGTTACCGCCTATACCCCCGTCTTTCCCTGCAGTTCACCTCCCTAAGGTAAGTTTTCGGTTCACTATTGGTGTAGAAGAATAATTCACTTGTGACGTCACTAAAATGCAGGCGCTGTTCATCTGTGAGGCCTTCGTTCAGGGATTCTCCACCCTAAGGGCAATGCCACCAACATGGAGTTCGTGATCATCGCTGAGCTGAAACCTGTGATCTTCAGGACAGGATTTCGTGGATCCAGAAGGATGTCATGTGTCACGGACGAAGAAGACTCGTCGCTGTGATGTTTGTAAGGTCAGAGAGCACTGAACAATCCCACTTCTCCCAGCTGCTGCCATCCTTCCCCCAATTGCTGCCATTCTTCGACAACTGCAGCTGTGTGGAGGAATGCTGGAGCAGCAATTGAGGGGAGGACGGCAGCAACTGGGAGGTGATGATGCTAGGGTTTCTAGTCCACATATTACGCTGTCGTGCTGCACAGTTGTCAGAGATGGAATCTGGGAATCAAGCACCACCAGCTCCTTTGACCAGAGTTGAGGTTAACACGCTAGCGACAACACAACTTTCCTGTTCAGGACCACTTTGGACCAATGGCGAATTTTCTTCTACGAGGGCGGGTTGAAAAGTTTCCGGAATGACAATGAAAACAAAACAACTCAGTTCCATTTCTTAGGTTATGTTTTAGCTATATCCTGTCAAAGCTCAGCACGCTTGGTTCCATCTCTTTTCTGCTTTTAAATCTTTCTCTGCAAAAGATTTCTTCGGAGTCCTCACGACAACCTCATACGGCCAAGAACAATTGGCCATTCGTTCCGAATTTCTTCCTGGACACGAAGGCTCTGAGTTCTGATGAAAGACAAAGGCGTTAGCAAGCCAGTGCTAAGGAACCAGCGGATGAGGGAGATATTTCATTTTTATTTTTCAATTTTGTGGCTACCTTCGACATTCGAATGTGCCCCCATACCGATGCGGAAGTGTCTCGCTTTTTTTCTACCCCTTACCCGAGTAATTCCAGTGAATAGGCATTCCTACAGTTTCTAGAGTTATTCATAAATATTATCTAGCAACCCGTTTTCTGACAGTGAGTGAAATGACTCTGACAAAGCAAAAACAAATACCGGTACTTTTCCACCACAATGAACGGTGCTTCCTTTTTCGGAACAAATTCTTAGAATCTCAACCACGATTTTTACCATATTCCTGTAGTCATACTATAGTGCTGAACTTAGGCTGCATTTCCAGCGGAACTTTCGAGCTCAAAATCCTTTCCTTTCCAAACAAGCAATTTGAAACTTTCTGCTGTGGTCCACTTTGCAGCGTGCTTTTGTTCCGAATTTAGCGGATGCGGCACACATCTTTCAGAAAGATTTTTTTAGAATTAATTTATTCTGTAAGTATGAACTTTTCGCTCATAAAGGTTGCTGAAAGACTCCTCAATTCTGTGTACAATCATCCACCTGCCTGCGCATTCCATATCGAGGAATTAATCCACGATTTCTGGTGAAGTACCATTTTACGACGTCCTGCACATGGTTATCGGTTTTCCTGCGTGCAGCAATCCTCGCTTACCCAAGCTAGAAAGCTAAGGATGGGAAATGTAGGCGATGGGTCTCCAAAGTCAGTACATAGGAGGTATTTTGTTTACATGAGATCTACCTCTTTATTTGGAAAGATTTCTTAACCGCTCGAACTTCGCATTCACCACTAACTGAAGATAATCAAAGTTGGCAGACTAGAAGGATTTGCCAAAACCAGGCTCTTTGGAAGATCGAATTGATATTTATAGCCAATTCATTTGAAGGATTTCTCTATGGAATGGCATAGAAATAAATGGAAAACACTTGCTCTTAGGTGGTCATTTCGGAAACTTTTCAACCCGCCCTCGTATTTCTCACTAGAGTTGTGGCATCTGTTTAGCTGTCTGATCACGAATGTAACGTCTACTTTGGGGTGTGGACCATTATGAAGCGAAATGGGGTGAATATCACCCTGATGGAAAAAGGGGCGTGGCCAGGCGGCTCTGATTGGAGGATTCAGGCAGCCCGTCACGCCCCCCTGCTTCAATGCGAACGGCGTCAATTTCGTAACACATGGTCTCTTTGTGCTTGGTGCCGTATGAGTTTGAAGAAGTGGGCGTGGCGGGCGGGCGGCTGCGCCAATCAGAGTCGCCTGGTCACGCCTCTTTTTCCCTCATGATGATGCACACCCAGCGAAATGTTGCTGCGATTGGTCCATTTGAACGAAAGGCCAATCGAAGAAGCAGAATCCGCCCCGTTTTATCCATAATGACCTACACTATCCGCTTTTCATGGTAAAACATTTCTGTATCGTTACTTTATGCATACTGTAGAAACTGTAAAGCGACCTTTCCTGCTCAGACTTTAACCATTCTTTGGACAGGAGGGTTATTTCACATGTTAACTACGAATATGACATCTATTTTATGCCACAGCGCATTTATGTGGGGTTACTGTAGGCGTACTGTACCTGTCATGCTGACGGTCAACATGCAAATACTACTTCATTAGGTGGTAGGCTGATCTTCAGGGATCTTCATTTCATGAGGCTGATCTAGTGCTCTTTTCCTATGAATTACAGGGCAATTTTCGAGTCATATGGAAAGCCCGTGTCCTGTGTCTACCCAAGCGAAGTATTCTATGGTTTTGTCATGGAGAGCAACGCTGCTGGTCAGGGAAATAATTCTGAACAGGTCTCTTTTACCGTAAGCCTGATTTTGTCAGTATTGGTTTGCACATTTTTCTTTTGTACATTTTTCTAAGCAATAGTGCGGGTGTGGAGCGTTACACCTGGGGAGGGCGGCGCGGCTAAGCTCTGCGACTGGTCAATTCGCCCAAATAACCAATCGCACATCCCGTCCACACCACCCTTTCCAGGTTTAACGCTCCACATCCCAATAGTTATTTTTCTGGAGCTTATTAGCTGTACAATTCAGACACTCCAGCACCTACTGCCCTAGCCTGTGGAAATCAAACTCCTTTGAGAGGCGACTGGAAAAAATGGAACAAAGTGGGAGGCCTCGAAACCTACTAAGTTCTTCTTGATTTATTTATTGTAGGACTTGGCGTAGGAATTAAATTAGAAGTTAGGTGATAACTTGTAGAACAGAACTGTGGCATATACAGTCCTCCGGAAAATCCTTGCCTCACGCAGCACCGCCCGTCTGCCATGTCGCACAACTTATGATAATGCATAGGAGGCGCGGCGCGGCTCAGCAGATGGCTGCGTGGGGCGAGGATTTTTTCAAGCGACTGTAGCTTTGGATGTTTCCGCTTTACTTGAAGACAATCTGAGGAAGGGGTAGCCTCCCCGCCACATTCTGAGCTACAGGGTGGCAACAAAGTCTTATGTCAAACATTAACAAATTATAAAACTTGGTTCAGTTAGGACAATCGACTGAACATGAGATATGCAGAAATCATTCGCTTTAAAGGCAGGGGACCACCTCGTTTCGTATGTTGGAGATAGCAACATATCTTGGACCCTCTCGCCATGTTAATCCCAGTAACGTACATCAACAGGAACAAAAGCGACGAAATCCCCGTTCTCAACGAGTCGAAGTGGCTAAAATTTGGAGCTGGGAGGTGGATCGCTCCAAGCTGTGCTGGCTGCCCGCCAAGGCTGCAACGCTGGCAAACGAGTCTTAGCGTGTCCGATCGATAAGATCAACGGCTTCACAGGTCAATTCGGGCCAGAAAACTGTTACAGCCCCGTCCTGGAAAACGGGTTTAAAGACCGTTTTGAGACAATTTGTGCATTCCGTTGGAATAAGCATGTCGATTATAGATGTAGGATCTTCTGTCACCTCATCCACGGAAATGAGGTGCGCCTCTGCCTTTAAGAAATCGCTCTTCGGTTTCGAATACCCCACCTTACTTCCTCGGGGAATTGAGAAAACTTTCGACGATTTCGATGAACGAAGCCCGCAAGTCGGTCGGGGTATTATGAGTTCATTTTTTAGTCAGTTCTAGACTGAGGAACTTCATATCCTAGCAGAACTTATGGTTAGGCCTAATCCGGTGTTCTCTGGACTGCATGTCAGAGATTCAGAGGTCTCATTTCCAGGGATTACACTAATTATACAGCAAATCTGAGGAATATGATGAACTCAGGAAATGAGGGGTTCAAACCAACCTTTTGTTGCTTTTCCTGTTCAAACTTGGTGGGAAATTCTTGACAAATCTGAATTCTATTTTTACCAGATGTGCTCGAGCCTGAGAAATAACATACCTCGTAGAGTCTTGCTTAGCCGACTTTTGCTCGTTGTTTTGCGATTTTTAGTGGCAAAAAGTAGGGGTGGCAATCTATTGGCCTTTCACGACCCATAAAATCAGTTCAAGCACGAATCTCGCTAGCGAGGAAAGTTTCTATTCTTTCAAATACTGAATAGAAATCTACTGGAAGTGCTTTGAAGGCCCGACTGAAAGACTTTCTCGATTTTTTGCAGGATTTTCCATCTTCACCTCGCGTCCTGTTTACAACCCGTACAAGATCCACGTAGAGCTGTGGAATATGAAATTGTACATGTATGTTTGAGACAGTTGGATAGCCATCATGAACACAATATCACGGAATTTCCCTATGAAGCGCAAGAAATCATTGCAGCGAACTTTTGGGCAAGTCTTTGTTGTTATCTTGTACTATTTTAAAAGTTTAAATAAGTGAAAAAAAATGTTTTTGTGTAAAGCGTGAAGGAACTGAGAGTTGTGATATGATGACCTTCCAAATGAAATGTGGAAGGGTACGGATATGTGCGATAGGCCCGCGCTTGTTCCCGAGAGGTCCGCGCATGCGTGCGAAAAGTCGCGGGCCTGCGCAATAATGCTGAGGGTGTGTGCTGGGAGGTCGCGGGGTGGGGGTGGAGTAGAGATTTTTTTCCTGTTTCCGGTAAGATTGAGGTTTATTTTCACATGTGCGCCCACTAAATCTTTTGAACAGATACCATTTGCGGCAAATAATGCTTGCAGAACATAAACTGCAACAAAAATCCTGCGTTTATTTCCGTCATGCCTGAAATCTGATGAAATACAGGCGAATCCTGGCTGCGCCTTGGAATGTTGGGCATTTTTGGCGCAGTTCCATGAGGCGATAGGCGGTTCTTTTTTTTGTGTTGCATAAAGCCTGGAAAAACATGTTGTCCTTTAATTTCTCATAATGAATTTTTCCTTTTCAGCGTCTAATGAAATCTCTATTTAGCGTCATCCTGTGCTAGAGGGCTTCTTCGATGAACGATCGCAATTGGCGCGGGCTGATACAGTGCCAGAAAAGTGGATTGCCCGGAAGTGGTCCTGAGAAGTTCGCTGCGGTTGTGAAAAACGTACTAATAGATACTGTTTTGACATTAACTCATTTTGTTGATGTCCACTACTTTGAGGCAGTTGATGTGTTTTTTTTTCTTGCCCGTGGTAGAATATATTGCAAGAGTAAATTTCAAAATCTTATAAATGCTGAATAAATATTTATGTGGTTCAGTAAATCATTCAACAAAAGAACTGCGGACCTACACGATCAAGAGCGGGTCATGCACGACGAGTTCGTGCCACAGGCCCGCGGATAAACGCCAGGGGCCCGCGCATGTGTGCCAAAAGCCGCGGGCCTGTACAGGAAGGCCGCGGACGGGTGGGAAAAGGGGCGGACCTGAGTGAGAGGGCCGCGGAGGTGAGCTGGAGGACCGCGGACGTGGAGGGAGCGCAGCGGTAGGGAGGACCAGGTCCGAACCAGGAGCATGGTGGGGATATGGTCTGGAAGAGCAAAAATTCTGGATTTTGAATTTTTTTCGATGTAGAGGAGGATCTCCGCTTATGAGATCTTCTCTGGCTCTGTCAGAGCGGGTTCTCCAACCCTTTCTGGTACCTGAACACTGATATTTTTGCTGGAGGAAACGAACCAACTTGCCTGCTAGAACCGTGGATTGGTAGTCCGTCATCTTATCCACTCGGCTATCCGTGCTGATGTTTGAGTAGGTTTTGATCTCACCGATGTACCTTGCTGGCCATGTGGCGCACAAGGCTGAGACCATCGCTGACTCCGTCATCTCTCACCCGCGGTGTCGACCGTTCCTGCGTCCCCCCCCCCACTCAGCTGGTGACGGTGGGCTGAGCCAACCACCGTTCGGATTCATGGACACCCTGCGATCTGGCCTATGCCATGGATACACTGGCGGGATTTGGAGTGTGATGTATGGATTGGAGATCATCAATCTGATCAGATCCACACCCTCACTAGGCCAAGTCGATAAATCACCGATTTGTTGCGATTGCGCGTCGAGTGGACCGCAGTTTCTGCAGCTGCACTCGATGCTTGTAAAACGACGATTTTTTTCAATCATGCAGTGAAATTGACCTGCACTTATGCATGGATGCATTTTTTTTCCAGAAATCTCAGCCAACGAAACGATCAGGGCCAAATTTCGGATATTGATTTTCTAAGGTACAGTGGAGGTTGTGGAGAAATTTCTCAGAGATTATCGATTTACTTGTCGATGCTATTGATCCTATCGATTTTCACATGTTCGTGACCTGGGTTGCCGTCCGCTATATGTAGGTCAAACTCCACGGTGATCACAAATAGGTCATTGTTTCAAATTTAACTTCCCAAATCATTTCTTACAGACTGATCTCACCTATCGATTTATTGATCTCCCGATCGACTTTTTACCGAAGGCTGGTAAAAGCTTACCCATGTGGGTTTCTCAGCATGCTGATCACGATCATAGTAGGCATTTTTCATGCTGCTAAACATCTATTGATTTTATCGATTTTTCTCATTTTGGCCCCAGACTTGATGAAAACACGAGCGCAGAGGTTTTCGAGTACGCTGATCTCAAATATGGTAAGCATTTTTGCAAAAAGGCATGGATTTATCGGGGTTTTTTTTTGCAATTTTTGCTCAGGGCTTTGTAAAAACATGTCTACAAGGTTTTGTTGCGATCTTTTCAAGGTTTTGTTGCGATCTTTTCACAAATTCGACCTTTCTACAAGAGCTATTGATTTTTCATCTTATCGATTTTTTTTTCAAATCTTGCCCTCGAAAAAATTTCCCGCAACATTACAGACGATGAACAATAAACATTTTATAACGTAAATAATATACAAGTGTGAAACACCAACGTATGAACAACACGTACGCGACACGAAAGTAATATGGATGGCCCCGAGTCTTTGAAGTCAGTCCCGGAGGTGAACAACACAGCGTGCGGTGAGAGCGAAGAGAGAGCGCAAGAGAGACTATGAACATACGGAAAAAATCAGGCAGACCACGGTCGCCTTCATAGAATCTGTGAATTTCAGTACAAACCCGTTTCACAAACAAACAAACACGCATACACATATGTAATGTTACGCAACGTAGTGCCGATTCGGCTACAAAGGCACAACAGTCAGAGTGCAGGCGGCTAGACAGCGGCGTTGACCAATCAGAACGGCCGCGTGTGCTCTGCGTCTCTGACCGTCTTCTTTCTAACACTACATATATGTCTAATAAAAACGCGCTGAGATGATGTGTGCTGTCTAAACCAAACAAAAAGGTAGATGAGTGAGTATGCAGATGAAGATGGATGACAATGAGAAACAGAAAAAAAAAACAAAATAATATTAATAATACAAAATGAAAAAAAAATCAATGGAATGAACAGGTCACGCCCACCAAGTGTCATAGTGCTCGAATACCTTTCAGGTAGAAAGAAACGTAGACATATATAGACAGCGCTGAGAATTACTTCATAATTTCGAAAGAAAAAAAAAACATATCCAGCTTCTGCCGACTTTTCCATACGCAATTTTACAGAAGTAATTCTCAACGTCTACCGTACTTTGCGTACTCTATTTACACCCGTTGTGTACATACAGTAACATAGGATCGAAAGCGACGTAGTCAGTTCTGTAGAATCGTTGACAGTGGACAGAAGAGGGAGGATGATGACTGAGGAAAGAGTTGACGAGATATATAGAGCTTTGTTAAAATATTAAATTGAGAAATCAATCAATCAATCAATCAATAACAACGAAAAAACCGATATGCTTGAAATGAATGCGCACTGAGCTCTATGAACTGTATTTGGTGGGCTAATGTCACTCTAGCAACTATGAACTACGATGTGTAAGAAGATCTTTACAAGTACAATAATAACAATAATGAATAGTAATAATAATAATATGTAGTAAAATCAATTATTACAACGACAACACACACATACTGTACCCGGTGAGGCGACTCGTAGACGATCGAGAACGATAGGATAACTCTTCCTCATGCTCCTCCTCCTCCTAGGTGAGGAAGCTCACTTACGTCACACTTCATCTTCCGCTTCACAATCGGTGTCTAATGAGTCGCCTTCGCCCCAGCGTGGTTTCGCACCATCAGCGCGATTTGTCATGCGATATTCCACCTAAAATCACAAATAAAATTATTTCTAGTTAGAAAATTGTGACAAGTACAGTCCGTTCACTTAGACCATGCAATGCAGATCGCGCCCAAATCGAAATTCGCGGCGCGGCAAGCCAAGAGAGACCGTTCACCCAGGGTTCGGCTTCTGTTGCGATTATAGGACACTTAGCGCCCAGGTGCGTCAGGCGTGGGTAATACAGCTTATGGAAAGCTGCTGTTCCCGGTCTTTTTCCAGGAAGAACAGGTAATCTTTGACCTAAGGTGACCAATAAGGTGCTAGGATGAGCTAGAGCATCTTCGTATTACGTTTGACTGTTTCCTACCAAGTTCAAAAAGGCAAAACGACCTGACGCTACGCGCGCGGGTGATAACCGTGTCCGTAGACGCTGTTTCCCCTCAGTGGTCTTTCCTAACGACGCAGTTTTCACTGCATGCTCTAAGTGGACTAATAAAGTTATTGTCCCATAGAAATGAAAAAGGGATATACATAGCAGAAGAACTCAAGCAATTCATGGAAAGTAGTACATATGACTCGTCGTGATTACCTGATAGGAGAATTCCTTCAAAATGAAAGAAAACCAGAGCTTGGACACATCATTGAGATGTCCTAGGCTAAACATGTGGACGCCCATACTAACAATGGGTAAATCTGTGGGGTATTGACACGTCTGCCCGGAATAATCTCAATGATGCATGCGATCCCAAAATTACACAGAGGCCGCGTGCATCACTGAGATAACACAAGGTAAACGAGTTAATAGCCCACTGATTTACCTATCGTTAACGCGGACGTCGGCACGCTTACCCTGAGTAACCTCAGCTATGCAATCAGACCCAGTGTTCACTTCTAGAGGTAGAGTTACCCACAATGGCAGCTAATTGCATTGCGGAAGTTGTCCAGAATTCTTTTGGAAATGGCCAAACAGTTCCAAAAACCTGTCATAACCAAAGTAACCTACGTCACTCGTGTCCTCTAGTCGCTAGTCGTGAACTACTAACACGTCTTATAAATGATGGAAGGTTTTCGACTCCAGCTAGATTGTCAATCAGGATAAATCCAGATTTCCTAACCAAGATCAAAGCACAAATCCCTCACTTGTAGGCTTGATCGTCTCCAAAAACCAGTTTTCCGTCTGTGCAGGTAAACAACTGCAGTTTACCAACTAGTGGGAGTAATTGGGTAAGCTAGGCGGTGGTCCAATACATTTGCAATAATAAATAGCGGCTTATACTTATAATCTGATGTAAGTAACTAGTAACAAAATTGCAAAGTTCCCCTCTAACCACAGCCTCCCTCAACCCCCTAAACTAGGAACCTACTGATCTTTTCAACGATGTTCGTTGAAATGCGACGCGACTTGGTGGGCAGAAATATGACGCAATCACTTCTTCGCATTCTTTACAGTAATTTACGAGCAATTTACCATAAACGCGACGCTATCGTTCGCCAGTCCACACCCAGTGTGGGCGTCACGGCAGAAATCACACTGACGATGAATCATTCAAAATTTCAAAGTAAATACCGAGTCGGAACTCAAATTCAGTCACAAATCTTTACATCCAAATGAGCATTCAAATATTCCGAAAAGTACACCAACATAATTACAGCAATCCCTGGAGTACTCACCTCATCCGTAGGTTCGCTAACAGCTAAGGCACGCATTCCATGACCTTCCGGAACGTAGTTCGGCTCTGTATCTGATGGATATTCGGTAGCTGGGTGATTGTAGATCCATGATGCCTGGAGGAAACAGACTTTTGGTTGAAAATGACTACAAAAGAAAAGCGAAAAAGGAAAAAGAAGGAGAGAAAACGGAAGAAAACAGCGAATGAAACGAGAAATAAAATGGAGAACGGGACAAATAGGAAACTTTACCTCTCGGAACTGATCACTAGCAAGCGGTATGAGGTGTTCAACTATCTGACGGAATGTCGGTCGTTCACGTGGAACATATCGCCAACATTCAACCATCAGGTCGTACCTAAAGTTACATGCGGTAAGACCAGCAAATTCCAGGCGAATTGTCCAAACCGAAACCAACCAGAAATCAGGACAATCCATTGGACGATCCAGTGTCTTCCTAGAGACCCCAATGAACGACAACACCTCTTCATTAGCCAATCCTTGGTAAGGCTGTTGGCCAAGAGTGATCATCTCATACAGAACTATACCATATGACCTAGAAAAAAATAGAAAATCATTATCAGAGCACATTTTTCTCAAAAAAAAATTAAGTCACTCACCAAACGTCACTCTTCATGTCAAACGTGCCGTCTCGAAGTGATTCCGGTGCCATCCATCGTACGGGCATCAACCTTTTACCATTCGGTTTGTAATATTCGTGGTAGTAGATGTCACGAGCCATGCCGAAATCGCCAATTTTCACCGTGTTGTTGGCGTGAACCTAGGCAATCCACGTTCTTCCAGAATATTCTCCGGAAACTTCGAGAAGCCGAAAAACCACTACCAGGTGCACCCTAACTCACCATACAATTCCTAGCTGCCAGATCTCTGTGACAGAAGCGAATCGACTCTAGATAAGCCATGCCATCACCGATTTGTGCTGCCCATTCGTAGTACTCAGCAGTTGTTGGTACTGGCAGATTTTCCACATTCTCTTCCGCGCCTGGACGTCTTGATCGCAAATAGTCACGAAGGTTACCCTGGAGTAACAAATAGGTAATCTCTAAGCTATTTGTAGCCATAAACCAAGGTACCAACCTTCTCCATCATCTCCATAACTACCAGTACTGGCTGACCATCAGAAACCACTCCATAGAGTTTGACAATAAACGCTTCCGCAGAGAACGACTTCATCACATTTGCTTCTGGAATACACAGCTATAGATTTCCATTTAGAAATCTAACATTCTAGTGAGTTTCCACCTACTACTATCTGCTTTTACCTGTATAGCTACTCTTATCCACTAACTAGTAAGCAGGCCTAGGGCCTTGGGCCTTTCTTTTAACTGCATTCTGAACTCAGGTTGTCTTCGTTCATACTATGCGCGAACTACTATTATTGGAGCAGATCCAGGCGACTGCAGAAAAAAAGGGTGTGCTTCTTCGTAAGGGAAGAAGGGGCGTAACCAGGCGACTCTGATTGGCGCATTCAGGCCGTCCGTCACACCCACCTTTCTGAACTCGCACAGCGCTAAGCACTAATCCACCATCTACTACGCGATTGACGCAGCCCGAGGTGGGCGTAACGGGAGGCCCGAATGCGCCAATCAGAGTCGCCTGGCCACATCCCTTTCCCCCTCACGATTATACACACCCCGAAAAAGGACAACTGACATAACTTCGCATCGGGACCCACGCGAAAAACTCGTTCAAAATCCCCTTTCTACTTGCCCCCAGCTCAAAATTCAGCGTTTACCAACAGCAAATCTCCACCCACCTAGTAGGAAGTGTAGCCGTTCTGCTGAGTTCGCCGTCTCCGTCACAGTCTTGATAGCACACACGCCAAATGTGTCACCACATTTCGAAAGCACATTGTTACCGTATCCACGATAGACCTTTAAAGTCAAGGTAAAAAGGTAGAATTACGAACACAGGTAGATCAAATTCTCACCTTTCCAAATGTTCCTCTTCCTATTTCATATTCCAGTGTGAGATCAGATCGTTTCAATTCCCATTCGTCTGGTTTATAGACATCAGCCTGCAAATTAGCAAAATATAGACGAGCAGTAGTTCTCCGGATAGATCCATAAATTTGGTGAGAAAAATCTATTGTTGTAACTGGTTAAAACGCAAATTTACCTGCGAAAGGTACTCCGGATTTGCCGAAATCAGCTGTGTAGCGTATTCCTTCACTTTTTGCGAATAATATTTCTTCACAAAGAAGTAACCAACAATTCCAACTATCACAGCAAATAGAAGGAAGATGAACAACGACAGAAGTATATTCTAGAAAAAAGGGGCAATACGAGTTATTTCCAGTGAAAAAAAAAGTAGAGAAAGGGAAGGATTTAAACCATACAACCATACCTTCACCGTCCAGAAACCTGGCGTATATATCTGGAACAACTCTTCAGCATAGGTCGGCTGAGATATTCCTGCCAGAGACACTGTGCGGAGTTCAACGCTGAAATTTTCACGCAATATCAACAAGATCTCCTACTTGGATTTAATAGGTAATTCATTTTGAAAAAGGAGAAAATGTAAACACAAGAGGAGAAATTTCGAATCCAACAATGAAAGAAAAGAAGGAAAGAGCCCTGAAGAAAACAGAGAAAAGATGGAACAGCTAGCAATTCTTCAAATGTCTCTGCTGATATTCAAAACAAAAAAAAAATTCAGGAATGCGGAAACATTGCAAGAAAGCAGGAAGACTTGCATACCTTTCCAACCATTAATGGAGAAAAAAAAAAGACAAAGGAAAAAGCGCTGAACGCAAACTGACCGATAATCGCCGTCGTTCAATCCCTCAAAAACTGCACCATTCACCTCAGGAGACCAGTCAGGAGACACAGGAATGCACTGATCAACAGGTGTCTGTAATAAATCGAGAACTCGTGACTAGCCTGATTCTCTGGTGAAATAAAAAGGAAGTGGCAAAGATTAGAAACGACGAACTAACCGATTGCTTAGCAGTGTTGATCACCTTCACTTTATACGCTACCACAAGCCCATTCGGATCTACTGGGTTCATCCATGTGATTCTGATGTCAGACGTACCATTCAGTATTTCTACATTGATTGTTGTGTTGTCCACGCGATCAGCATCCACTATAAAAACCAAAAATGGGCCTCTTTGAGACTATTTCCCGAATCCTACACCCTAGCACTGCCCTCAAGCACCTAATCTAGCCCAGTTCCAGCAATTTGAGGGCAATCATGGGGACAGCCTAGCATATTGAACCTAGCTATAACTGGACCTGTATCTATGAACATACCCGGGAAGGTTGCGACCTACATGCTCCTCTAAAACGGACGAGCTCTCGGGGTAAAAACGAGTATACTGGGTCAGAGGTATAGACATTTGGAAACATATTACAACTAAGGAATTTACCCTCATCAGACAGCGACAACCGGTGGCGTTAAAGATTAGAAGAAATGCCACATTTGGTTGAAAAACTCGTTCACTCTGGGTGCGAGAAGCTCAGAATCTTCCCGGGGACGATCATGAATACGGACACCGAAGTTCATTGGAAGTAAGCTCACCAATAGGCTTCGTTCGAACATACTGCCATGCTCTCCTCGTAGAACAATGGGTTTCAGGGGCTGTTGGATCTTGGCATACGGTAATTTGGATCTGAAAAAAAAAGTAGAATAGCATTAACTATGCTTCAGATAACAAAATACTCCAATGCTTATTTCAAAAACAGGGTAGAGCTCAAAACTCACAAAATATCGCGTATAGTGCTTCAGGCCTTTTATGACATATGACGTCGCAGTGACATTGGCCGTAATTGCGTCGTTTTTCACTGGCGTAGTGAGCAAGTTGGAGACCTACATAACAAACAAATTATCCACCGGCTGGAAGAAAAATCGCTAGAAAATCCTTGCATTTCCAGCTTTCTTGGCGGTCTTTTGATTTTTCTTCGGCGATGTGCCACTGACAGCATCTTTGGGTGGGGCTGTTGACGATATGGCCCTACGTTGACGTGCCAATTGGCTGAAAAAAAGGTGATATAAAATTGTTCACGCCTACCTAATTTCATTAGAAAAAAGAAAACAAACTATGTGTATCTCCTGACATAAAAGGTGCATTACGCAGGGTGAAACAGAGGGTGGGTAGCCTCACATGCAAGTGGTGCCCGCGCAGCGTAAAAAAAGACGTTACAGACAGAACCAACTACACAATAAACCACTTATGACGATGCACAAACTACACAGTGAGTGGCAAGAAGAAGTTGAACCAATCCACAACACAAATCTAGCAAGCACGCTCACAAAAGCCCTACATTGAGCGCTTGCCGCCACTGTAGTATCGAATTCGATGACGTAGATTTCGACGTAAACGGCTTCGCCGAGCCCGTTCCGTTGACGGAATCGGGTCGCCGACGTCATCCGCTGGTGGGGCGTCATCATCATCATCGTCTTCACCACATCTCAGTGGATCATGACTATGCGCACAACTAAATCAACGTAAACCTATGCTATAATCTACACAAATCTGAAACAAACACACAGGGTTGAATTAGGGGAAACTGCAACATAGGAATGAAATAAATCAAATCTTCTTTAGCCAAAAACAACAGGAACACCCCGACAGCATGAAAATCTCTTAGATTCCCAAATCTTGAATCGAACAAAGCAACAAAAATACAAAGCAGCAAACAGCAGAACAACAAAGGACTTCCTCTAACAAGGACAAACAGCCAAGCGCTGAATTGGGAATACGACGACAGGAAGGGCGAAAAAAAAAGGCAGGAAGTGGGGACCCAAGATTCGTTATTGCTAAGGCCTCTTCGATGCTAAACCATGCAAGAAATCCAAAACAAGCAAAAGCTACACTGTTAGTCTTTTTCCTAGACAGAAGATGAGTCGAAGTGTTAAACCTTGAAGTGTGCCGGAGTAATCCGAGGAATGGATCTCTGGATCTCAGCGTAAGAACACTCTCAAAATATCAACTTTTGGGATACCCTCTTTTAGAACTTTTAGGACCTACGACCACTACCCTTTTATCATCAGATAAGCATGTAGGGGAAACAGTACATCTACACTTATCTACACTATAAACAACTCCATTTGAAGCAGTTATAAATTGGGGAAAAACGGCAGATTTTCTAAGGTAAAAATTTTTGAAAAATGCCTTAATAGGTCCCCATAACTCGTCAATCGAGGAAAAAACACGTCAATCGAAGAAAAAAAAACAACAAAATGGCATAATAAACATACTTCTGAATAAAAACCACATTATGTACGGCGTTCTCGAATTCAGTCTGTGACTCAATGCTCTCATCGAATTCAGATGACGCGGTCTGGAACAAGGAACCATGTATTCAATAGCATCAGACATCAAGTACACCTCTACCGGATCACTTTACCCACCTTCGGTGCACATTTGCAGCATCCTTCGTGTCTTGGACACGTATCCGCTTGCCCTTCACCGCTTTCACCTATCAATACCGACACTGCTTTGGGAGCTGGTGTTGTTGATGGCTCTCGTAATCCCTCGACAATGCCTAGTGACAGGTCCAGACTTCGCGACGAGTCTAAACACTGGGACATAGATGAATCCTGAAAGCGGACAGCACGCGGATCGCTCACCATCGTAGCAAACGGCAGCTCCCGTATGCTGATTCGTTGCCGCATCATCCATTGCTCTCCAGCTCACGACGTAGTGCGAAATGTCGCCATTTGGCTGCAAAGGCGGGTCCCATTCCAACCTGGAATAACAAATAACTCGAAAAATAAAAGCATGCACAAGAAATACGTAGATGAGCTGAGGGAATGAGCCTCCAAAAGTTATTTTTTATCCAAATTTATTTAAAAAAAAACTTTGAAACCCAGTAAAACAACTATAATATTTCCTCTCCTCCCAACGTGCTGTATTGTATGTTATAGGCTTGAAAATGGCGTTACAACGCCGAAGGCTTGCCTAATTAGCAGTTGAGGGAGTTGAAGTCTCAATATTCGCGTGGGAAAAATTCGAAAAAAAAAAGAGGTATCAGGACTAAACCAAAATTTTTCTGCCTTATTTTTCTTACGCCTAATTCTTCTGTCAATGAATTTTAAGAAATTTATCTATCCATTCTAGTTTTCCCCCTGCTCCAACAACTGCGTCCGTCTATACAGCAAATTTTTTAAAATTCAATACAATAAAGTGTCTGCGATGGAAAATAGCGTGAGCGACAAACTGTGCCCTTTTTCGTCTGGGACTCGCCGAATAGGGCGTTTGATTATTATTTTCATCGGAATGTATGTACAGTGAACTCCAAACAGCCGTAAACAAGGGACGGGCCCGCGCGCAGCATTCTCGGACGGAGACACGGGGGCTCTGCATGCTGACTCTGGTTGTCTGCTCCTGCCAGCAGCAGAGAACTAGACGGCCACGCCGCAGCAGACAACGAGAGCCAGCATGTAGAGCCCCTGTGTCTCTACCCGAGAATGCCGCGCGCTGTCCCACCTCTTGTCTACGACCGTTTGGAGTTCCCTATACATCCCAAAGAAGATAATTACTAAACGCCCAATTCGGCGAGTCCCACGTGAAAAAGGAGCACATTTTGTCGCTCACAACATTTTTCATCGCAGACACTCATTGTATTGAATAAAAAAAATGACAAATACGCATATTTCGACGAACGTGTTAAAATTTATCAAACTTCACCCAAGAAACACGTGCCCAATCTAGCTCAGCTGCCGACAAAGAGCCCTTCCAAGAACGTTCATAAATCACGCTGCAGTCTCTTCAACCTCAAGGCGCAGACAATGCCACTGTATCTCTTCGTTCCCATCGTCATCCCTTTCCTCATCGTCAATCATGTGCTACTTCTCCTCGAACTTTGCCCAGCCTACTGCTCTCGCACAGTAGCCGTTGCGTTTTTGCATCTGCTCACGATTCACATATGCAATCACGTTTCTAATCAAAGATTGCAGCCGCGAAAACAAATATGTCTATCGTCTTTATCCAGCCGCTGCGACCGCCGACAACGCGCGCGCGTGTGGCTGACAACACAACTTTTAACCTTGACTTTTGGTCAAGCTTTAGTCAACAAATCACATCTGAACCGCATAACACGCGTATGACCCACTTTTGCAGGGAAATCTCAATCCTAGGGTGTTTTAGGGTCAATATCGAAACAACTTACAAGATTTCTTCAGTTCCTAGTGCTTCAGCTTTGGTTAAACGTGGTGGATCTGGGACGGCAAATCGTGTTCGCACAAATGCGATGTTCGACACAGCATTACGAGCACCTTGGTGACGCACCATCTTTGTCGTTACGTACGCTGCGTATCTGAACGAGAATTCGCTAATTTTTGGCGGATAAAATTCAAAAAAAGCTAGGATTTTAGCCTGTAAACTTACAATGTATGCGGCTTGATGTGGCTGTTCCCAATCATAGCCGTGACATACTCAGGACCAGTTCCATTGATACGTTCAATATTGTCATTCACCTGAATTCAAAACATTCACCGATGGCTCAATATTAGGTCTAGCCACCGACTTACCCCTTCAAAGTGGTAATACCACGAATCCGTATCCTGACAAGACGACCTATCATCATCGATCGATAAGTTCGGATCTTCCCACGCTACTTCTTTGTAGAGAATCTAAACATCAACGGTTTAAAAGATTATGGAGGCGTTGACTTGAAATACCACTTAATCAGAGAAGCAGGTGATCAATACAACCCCTCCTCCACCCCCTAAACTCAAAGTATGCAATAAAACCCCTGCTGCAGTGACGGTTGCTGTCTCCAAACACACGATGGCGTAAACGATGTTATGAGACATCATAATCCCATGTTTTCCACTGAAGATTTTCCACAAAAACCCCTCTAAGCATGTCACGCCATTCTTGTTTTGCTCTTTTTTCCCCCGCGATGTCGCTCAATTTACGGCTAACAGAGTTGCCTTTCTGGCGCCATGTGATGACGCCATACAGAATGGCGAAGTAAGTCTTCTATGAGGGAAAAACTCCTAGTACTGCTTTCATCTACTATTCCCTTGACTCCAGTACTTTCGAACAAATTTGCCCTTTTGTTGACATTCTAAGGTACACGTAATAAATGTAATCCTAGATGACTCACGTCATATCCGAGGAATTTCCTTTGATCGATATCCGAGGTGTTTAGTGCCGGCCAGCGCAAGGTGAACGCCGTCTGTGACACGGCGCTGTCCACTACCGTGAGGTTAAACGATGACTCCTCACCTGAAAAATGTACTTAGCAAAATCAATACATCTATCCAAAGTGGTGAATCTTCACCTTTGTTCCTTACACAAAAAATAAGCCTCATCCTAAACTCTCATCACTCTCTCTCTCCGTATCCCTCCAACCTGATCTAGAATAGACAATATTGTTCTGATTTAGCAGACTGATGGCCGTCATTGATCCACAGCTGACCCACACTAACTCGAACTTGGCCCGAACTTATCCATAGTTCTCCAACTCAGGGTTATACTATCCAAAGATTACCCATGCGTGGTCTCATCTAACCTATACATGCCCATCCAGAACGTACACGATCCACACAAGACTAAATCCAACATGGATGGTCCTACCTAACCAATACTTGACTGGACTCAGGGCCACATGCATCATTGAGATTACCCAAGGTAAGTGTTAGCACACAGCGAATTTGCCCATCATTGACATAGGCATCGACACATTTGTCCTGGGTAATCTCACTGGCGAATACAGATCCTACTCTTTTCTGAGACTTTGTAATGCATAGGCAGCATGCATCATTGAGATTATCCAGGGTAAACGTATTGACACCACGCAGACTCACCTATAGGCACCACGGGCGTGAGCACACTTACCCTGGGTGATCCCAGTTATGCATCCCAGGCCGGTGTCTGGATTTATTCAACCTATACTCTATAGTTAACCCTTCCCAAAATATACCAGGCCCCATCTAATAAGAACTGCGCGCTACTTATCCTCCTATTGAACCTATCGTAACCCATACGTGGCCCTATCTAGCCAGAAACCAGATGCATCATTGAGATTACCTAGGGTAACCGTGCCAGTACCCCACAAACTTACCCATCACAGACACGAGAACCAACACGTTTACCCTGGGTAATTTCAATTATGCATCGAGATCTAGTACCCGACCCTACCTAACCCATGCTTGATCCCACCTATTCATACATGACTTTATCTGAAGTTAACGTTAACTCAACCTGGGTACGACCTCACCTAACCCAAGTTTGACCTGGCTTACCCATACTATAGTCTGATCCACAGGGGATGATAGTTGGGGAAACGTCGCAGAGAACAAGAGCGTGGAAAAGCGCGCAGAGATTGGGGAGGGTGCAGAGAAAAACAGCCACTGTGCACAAATACTCAACCATTGTCGCGTGCGAAAGACTATAACTTGTAACCTACATAGCTCTAGATTCTATTTGATCTACCATACATTCATTATTTTTTCCTGAATCGCATTTCTACACGTGGTTTTATTAAATTACTGCGCCTGCGTGCGTGAGTTTTAACCTTTTGATCTACCCAACATTGCTTCGGCTGATTTGAATGATACGATATGAATCTTCAATACTTTTGAAATTTGAAACCTACATTTTTCAGTATCTAGCAAATACTAAAACCTCTATAACCTACTCCTTGATCAGAGGGAGCACTCATTTTTGCCTAAACAGCACCATTCCCTGTTAAATTCCCAAGAAACAACCACGGGCACCATAAATCGTACGCCACTATCCCCAAGAAACGCTCTCAGACAAATTATCGCATGGAATTAATCTAAGCATCACACGACTTCAACCACCACCCTTTGGCGAAAACAATTCCTCGAAAACAGATTTGATTCAGATTAGCGTCGACAATCAGCTTTTTTATCTCATCGTCAGAGAAATAAAATGGAAACTCAATCAGCAAAACTACTCACAGATAGCCTTATCGCCATTACTGTAGTAGCTAAGACTCTGATCTTCTTCTGACATCTCGTGTTCACGTCCCAGCTTTGTCATAAGCTCTTTTATACGGAAGTAGCAAAGCATACGGTTGTTTTGGAACTGAAATTGTAATCATTTGAGGAAGCAGGTGAAAATATGAGGATTTGCAAATAAAAATCACAGCACTGGGTAGGAAATTAGGACCGTCGGTGAGGTTTAAAGAGTTTCAGGTACAGGAAAAGCTAGAGATAATGAGTACTCATGTGGCCGCATCCATCGTTGAGGCTACCCAGGGTGAACGTGTTAACAGTACACATATTTGCTCATCGTTGACAGAGGCGTCAACACGTTTACCCTGGGTAACTAATTCCAATGATGCATACAGAGCCAGGCCATTATTGTAAGCGTTAAAAGGTAGAAATTATACCTGAACAGAACCGGTATCAATGACTAGACGATTTTCTGGAGGAAAGAGCTTCTGCAGATTAGAATTTTCGAAGATGCTCATAGCATACCTAAAACAGCGGTGATTTAATACAATGAAGAATGTAATGGCTACACGGACAAGGAAACTCAAATAAAACACATGTACTTACTTGTCTCGATAAAGCGATCGACCAGTGATACGCGTTAAACTGCGAAACATGTGCAAATTCACAAAAGAAGGTGAAAGACGGACAACGAAGTACCTAAACATTGCCAAAAATACTTGTATAGCTGCTAGTTAAAAATTAAACCAGTTAAAATGAACTGAAATTATAGGACCACAACAATTCAAGCGAAAAAAAAAGAACAAAAACAAAACGGAAAACTCTCTTACCCATCAATTGTTGTGATCTTTCCAAAGACATCAGTTAGCTGTGACGCAGCTACAGTACTCATTCCAACACGCATTTCTACTTCAAGATATCCTTCAATAATACTGCAGTGTTTGAGCTGCATTGCCTGGAATGAGTTCGGTTGACACGGACATCTTATTAATACACAGAATTTCAGGAAGAATAGAAACTTCATTTTACATACTGTCTGTTTCACTAATCTAGCGTATTGAACGAGGTCCAAGCTGCGGTAAGTTCTGCCACTTTTGTTGGCTCACGTCCAATATGATGAAGAATATGATGACGTGGCTGGACTTACCTCGTTCTGGATCTCGTTCAATACGCAATTTAGGAGAAGCAGAAACGTATGAGAGATTAGGAAAAGCGGAAGAAAAGATTCTCGCCGCGAAAATTCGATTATGGCGCGGCGTAAACGATTAATTTACGGCGAAAGCCTCTGCTAAGAAAAAAAAAAGAAAGATAATTCCCTCAAAAAGGAGAAACAACATTCTACCAGGAAGTAATTCCACAAAAGCGCAAAAAAACTTCCACAATAAGCTATTAGAAAGGAAAGAAAGAATTAGTGGTCCTAGCGCGAATTGAATGCCTTAAAAACCACCACCACCACCAACAACAACAACAACAAAAAAGATCCCACCTTAGACATTGTATCCACCGTGATGTTCCCAGGACACTTTCGTACACACTCGCCGGCGCATTTTCGACAACGCTTCTTGTTTGTTGGATCTGCAACATCATTAAAAATATATCCACACCAACATTGAGCTGCGTTGCCTAAGACCACGGTAAATTCCGCTAACCTTCCTCGAGTCCTTCTGGACAAATTGTCGCACACACACCATTTGCTGGCTTGTAGACATCTTTCCCACCACGAAGGGCTGACATACTGAAACAAAGGCAGGGCAATCACTAGCTAGTATCGATTGCACTAATGGAAACCTTACTTTAACAGATTTCCTTAAAATATTCTAGTATTTATCGCTTAAAAAACCGTAACAGAGTAAATACACCACTCCAGTAACTATATCATCAAAATTTCACTTTGAACCTTCAACAGCTACTAAAACCAATTTACTATTCAATAAATTCAAATGCTTACGCGTCGCATTCGGCTTCCGTTATACATCGTCGATTCAAATACGTGAACAAATTTGCTGGGCACTTCTCCACGCATGCACCCTGCAAAAATCTCTATAAAAACCATCGCATGTGTTTACTTACTTATTGAACAGCTGCTGCTGTAGTAATGAATGGACACCAGAAGCTCTACATAGGCTGAAAATTAGCCTCATTTTCAAGGGAATGCGCTCGAGAAAACAATGTGTTTGTCTATCATGATGAGTGTAAAAGGGAACCGCACCAGTGGCTCTTCTAAGGTGTGTTTACGCCTCAACCAGCCTAGTTTGGCGAGTTGTTCACAATTTAAAATCATAAACTAGACGTTACTTCATCACCATCCCCAAAATCTTCCTCCTCTAATATCGTGGCCCAAAATGTCGACAAGACAAAGAAGGGGCTATTATAACTGGCCCAATACAGAGGCTCACACCCTTTGAAGCTCAAAAATACACGGGTATCCGGGGACGCAGACCGTCAAAGTTGGCTTGCAAACCTGGTTTTGCGTGGATAAGCGCTCATGAATTCATAGTAACCAATAACAGGGCTGAGATTCATGAACGCTTATCCAGGCAAAACCAGGTTTGCAATCCAAGTTTGATGGTCTGCGTCCCCTGACATCGATGTAGTTTTGAGCTTCAAAGGATGTGAACCTGTGTATTGGGGCAGTTGTAATGGCCCCTTCTGTCTTGTTCACACTCTGGGCCACGACATTAGATGAGGAAGATTTTCTGTGTGGTGATGAAGTAACGCCTAAACGATGATTTCAAAATGTAAACAATTTGCCAAAAATACACTAAAACATAACCAATCATGATAACCATCGTTGGTTTGCCTGGTTAGCGTTTCATGAATCCTAGCCCAGAACAGCTATAACACAATAAGGATGGCACTGGCACAAAGTTCAATTATGAAAATACCAGCACTCATACCTCTGTAACAGGTTCCCGGCTCACTTCAACCGAACAACAAAATTCTAAATATCGCAGCAGGCTTTTACGAGAACCTTTCTAGAGTTTACTTACACTTACATCGTTGAAATCTGTCAAATTAACATTTTATGGCGCACATTCTACCCGAAAAGACATCAGAACTGGAATTGCTGTACATCGAACATGTAGGCCGCCGTGTACTCTATTCGACGTCACAGAACAAAAAATATTCGAACATTTAAGAAAATTCACGTCGCTCACCAGGTACGCCCACTATAATCAAATCCTATGAGCTAAAAAAAGCAACTACGACGAAAACTGGAGCGCACATTTGGCTTGCAGAAAAATTAACACCACATACAGAAACTCGTGCAGAAATCCCCCTCTTTACGCCCTTAGCTGACTATTACACCTACTCACTATTCCCTAGAGGTCCTCGTGTTACACTTACAAAGACTTTTCAAACTTAAGCAGCACCCATAACATCACCATAGAAACGAAATATGCCGTTAGAGTCAACTTAAAAGCGAGTAGCTTACGTCATGGTTGTAGTGCAAGCAACCGTAGCAGGCCTTATCGTCATCCGGCACTGTGCATCCTGCCACACACTGTTCGTGACACTTGGCGCCGTTCGAGTCCGCACATCCTGGTCCCACACTTCCATTTATACGATCGTAAGGACAATCTGGAGAAAGAACGCGAATTATGGCTGACTCATTTGTTGTTTTCAATATGTTTGTCGAACATGGCGGCACATCAAAGGATTATTCAACGTATGACTGGATCAGTAGTCAAATCATAAATTGACACAAATTGGGCCTATTCTACCAGTTTATGCAGCCTAGTGAAATATTTTAAAGCAACGGCAGCCTAATCGGCCTAACCTCAACTCAAGAAGTAGTAGGGTTTTACAAACGGTAAATCTGTGTGGTCTTGACACCTTCACCCTGAGTAATATCAATTATGCATGCGGCCCCTGCAGCTTTGTAACTATTAGGTTGTAGGGAAAGTTCTCGCGGTTTTCAAAACTGTGCTTTTCACAACCCCACGTTGCCTTTTAGCGACCTATCTTCTGCATATATAAGGAGGTTAGGTATGTGCAAGTTTATTAGTGTCACTCACTATAAACTCCTGCACAACCCCTACCAGGAAGATAGTTTTTTCAAAACAGTACTTTTCGGCCTTCTAGTATACGGCTTCAAATCTGGTGAATCAGCAATCGTATCCGGACGCCGTATTAACGCTGCATTTGGGCACGATGCAGTGGTCAAAAGCCCTACGCAAGATTGGTCCAGACGCTTTCGTGCTGGCGAGTTCAACCCCAATGTTTTCTCATAGTCGGGACGCAAATCCGCAGTAGACAATTGTCGATTGCGGCAGCTGGTAGATTCAGATCCACGGCAAACCATGCATGGAAGGACGCAAGTCTTAGATGTTCACTTTACCACCATTGTCGATCACCTGCGTCAGTTAGGTAAGGTACAAAAGTTATTACAGTGGGTGATGATGATTTGACGGAAGGCGATCTCCCGCGACGTGCCGAGGTGTCTACTGGATTACCCTCGCACAAACGCATAAGAAACTGGATGAAGCTCATCTTCACAGCAGATGAGAAGTGGTGTCTGTACGTCAACATCACGTGCAGTCCACCTTGAGTTGACAAGGATGAGCAGCATGAGCCGCAGCCAAAGGCGGGTCTTCACCCTCTGGAGGTTATGATCAGTACTTGGTGTGACTGTAAAGGCATCACACACTGCTAAGTACTGCCGCGCTACATTGCGCTCACGGTAGACCTGTATTGTCAGCGGCTGCATAGAGTGGCCGCAAAAATCGCAGGAAAGGGTTCGAATTACAGCACGATCCATTTCCTGTGCGACCCTGCTCGCCCACCCTTTATAAGAGTGGCCCGCCAGAAACTACTCGACTTTGAATGGGGAGTGCTGACTTCAGCATTGTACAGGCCTGGTCTTGTGCCAAGAAATTATCAACTCCTCTTGACTCTGTCCAACGCCTTGCAAGAGAAAGCGTGCGATGATGAAGACGACTCGGATTGCTGGTTGAGCAAATTTTTCGAGCCAGTGCCAGTTTAGTTCTAGGCCGAGGGCATCGAAACGCTTCCCAAAAATAGGCGAAGATTGGTAGTACATGATGGTTATTTATTCATTTCTCAATGTGTTTTCCTTTTTCTAAAAAGTCAATAAAACATGATGTTTCAAAAACCGCGAGAATTTTCCCTACAACCTATATATATGAAACAACCTAGATATTTTGATCCCACCACCACACCTTACCGTACTCGGTGAAACACATAAATATCTAATCGTCTAATAACACACCTTCCTGACACGTGTTCTTATTCCAACACGATAATTGCTCGCCACGAGCATGTGATACGCGTCGACATTTTGACTCATCCTCTACTTCACAGTCATCCGTACACGACACTGAAAGAAAAAACCGTATTGAAACGATAATCCCAGCTAGTCTCACTGCATTTTAACACCTCTCATCCGAAATTCAGCAAGACACAGCATTTTGTACTGTGACGACAGCATAATACGATTGGCAGAAAACAAAAATTGGTCACAAATGGCCAGACTTGTGGAAAGGTGACGTTTAAAATGAGCTTCTCATATAACGGAACTCCCAGAAGAAAAGCATCACTAGCCGATGTTCCCTTAGACAAACATTTTCCAATGAAATTGAAACAGGTCTTGAAGGGCAATTCGGTGAAAGCAGCAGAATGCCATAGAAATAGAAATCCAGGCGGTTCAATCCAAAACTCCAAACCACTTTTGCACCACTCAAAATAAAGCAACGCGTCATCTATCACAATCGAGGGCAGTTCTAGGGCGAGAATCACATGTACGAAGTGGATTCAAGAGGAAAATGCATTTCTGGGAGACTGGGATGAAACCAGAAGACAAATCTGGGCCAGATTTCCTACGTAATCACTAGCGAAAACACGAGTTCAGAAGCCATATACGGCATTTTAGAGAACGAGAAATGTATTCGTTAGAGAAAAAGGAAACAATTTGGAACACGACACTCCCTCCAACAACATAAAAAATAGCTAAATGAGATGAGCTGCGTAACACATTTACGGAAGGCAAGATATCCCTGAAGGAATTCGCGCCTATCGTAGCTCCTTTCGTGTGTCAATCTCATCCCGCCTTAAAGCTGCACGGCCACAAAACCTATGGCGGGATAGGGATGGCATCTATGCATACTATTAGGGTGTTAAGTTGGAAATGCGCGTTTTTGCATCGGACAAATTATTTTTTAAAAACAAAGCTACAACACCCCAGTCCAAGTTCAATACAGAATTAGTATTGCTGAATCTTCGACATCTTCCACAAAAAGAGTGAGGGCTCTCCTCTGGGTTATCGCAGCGCAGTGACCTAAAATAGCGGCTTACCCAAAATTTGGTTTCGTCGCAGTTTTGGAATTTTTCTCACTTATTTAAGGCTTAAACGAAGCAAGCAGGTGGTCGCCTGATAGCGCAAAGTCTGGGCTCTTAGGCGATCCCAAGTGCGACTCCTAATTCTAAATGTCAAGAACAGGGCAGTCGAGGAAACGATTTTCAGTCGGAATTTCGGTTCAGTTACCCAAGTTCGAGGCCATTTTCGAGTAATTTATTGTTGCATGGATTTAGCCAATTAATACACCAAAAATTCTATTAATTCTATACATGATCTGTAGTGGTGCTCCGCTGCAGTTTCACGCTCTTTAACAGCATGAAATTAGGGAACAGAAATTCTAAAATTTTGGTCGGTCTTCCTATAAATTCCTTTAAAAAACAAAGAATGAAGGAGTACTCGACAACCCGCATATGAAAAAATACTACCTGATTTGCTCTTTCAAGCGGTATTAAAAGTCTGGCGAAAAACGTTTGGCAACACTTTCATAAAAACGTCGAAACTTCAGCGCGCATTTCCAACTTAACACCCTAATACCATTAGAGAGCAAAACAGCTCCTTTACTCACTTCAGAGAGACTATACGCCATTGCTAGTGCATCAAAGGCACAGCGGAGCCGGTAAATGGCAAAATACATTTTTTCGAAGTAAACTAACCGAAGGAGGAGGTCAATGAAACTTCTAAAATCACAGCAGCATATGAATAAACCAGTGAGGTCATAAACTCACAGATCTTTCCCTCTCCCACTCCGATCTCCACAGCGTCATCAACCAAGATGTCATTCAACGGTCCAGCCATGAGATGTTTCCAATCAATATATCGCGAATAGCACATTTTATTGTTTTCCGCAACTCGTACTCCTCCATTGCGTATTAGACGCAATTTCGAAAGACCAATCTGAAAACAAAGGTTTTCCCCTATGACGTCTGCGCTCGCCTTCATTGCAGGGAAAGAGGACGCGCCCTGCGGAACCATTTATGGCATTTCGTGTACCTATTTCGCGAATATTCATTTACCACGTATTCGCCATTTGTCACAACGCACGTGCATCATCACGAACGCTTTTTTCAACAGGTGAAACGCGCTTCGACATTTAATGCGTCACGATTCATAGTCGGTGCGACAACGTTACCGTCGCACTATCGGCAATATCAAGTTGGAAAACAAAAAAAGCTATTAACAACTCACGTCCATTAAGTCTTCGTTCTGGTAAATAATCAGGGAAAAGTGCTGAATTAGGTTTTGCCCGCCGATTATTCTCAAGTTCGGGAAGATTCTTGACAGCGTCGACAATTTTCTGAAAACGATAATGTAATCCTCTATGGATAAATGTCGGAAATGGTAATTTCTTAATGGGAAAGGAATTCTGACAAGACAATGTCAAATGCCTGGCTGCTGAACTTTCATTAATGGAACAGAGAATTTAATCAGAATTAAAAGTAACAAAAGAATTTATTCGGGATGTTCAAAAAGGGCAATAATGGCGCTCAGGAGTTTACATATCAGTGAGATGCCCCAAATTGGATAATACAGCGTTTTACGGAGTTCCAAGCAATTGTGGCCTGTGCCAGTAGTGTGCTTAGTGTTTTTAGCAAACACTTCCTACCATGTTCAAAAACCACGCAGCCGAGAACTCCACCCACTCTCGGCGCTCACTTTCAGCTTGAAAATATCTTTAAAAATTGGTTTCTGACGGCTTTTTTTACACCCAACAAACAGCAGCCATCTTCGTTCTCGGCAGCTCACGCAAATTCTAATTATAAAACAATATCGAAAATGATTTCTAAGATGAAATTCCGTTTTCAAAGCAAAGATAAACACTGTTTTGTTAGAAAGTAGATCTACTGCATATCGATTCTATCAAAAATACGCTTCTGGATGATCAAGACTGTAAAGGATCGCGACTGAAAATGGGGTGGCGCGACTGGTGCTTCGAACAGCTTTTCGGTCCTTAATTTCACCCCCCCCCCCCCCCC
>JARK01001372.1:671894-708891 GCA_000688135.1 Ancylostoma ceylanicum
CCCCCCCCCCCCCCCCTCCTTCATAGTCTAAAATTGGAAAATGAATATGATATTAGTTTTCGGCATCATAATCAGTCCCCGCGCCAATGCGAAATTTCATCGAGAAATTTTTTTTGTAGTTTTGGATTGGTTGCAGTGGAGCAGTGCCAACATAAAAAAAACACCAACCTGACATGAAAAATCAACAGCGAACCAGTGATTTCACGTAAATGATGGAATACAGGAAAATCTGCCTCGGTCACATTTGAAGCTTGTATGAGCGACAAAACCATAGAACCTTCCATTACGCTACAGTTTCTGAAAAAAAAAGAAAAATATACTTTAAAAATACCATACAAAACTACCATCAGTAATATTTCTACTCACACATGAGCGCTGGATACTGCTGACTTGTGACCGGCAAGTTTGTAGCCTTGACTCGGATGATTTCGAATATCCAGCGTACCACAACGACGTTCAGGTAATGCAACAGAAATTTCCACCTATACATAACCAATTACTAGTGTGAATTTAATAAGTCGACTGGAACTCGTCTATTATTTTGCCCCGAGATAATTTGTGCATGCAATGTTTCTATTTGCATTATGTACATTTATATGAGCTTCAAAAAACGCTGATCCACTGAAATACCAATGAAGGAGCGGCATTTTCGTTTGACATGACATTTTCGTTTGATATCAGTATTTAATATCGTATATGACCACAGACATAAGCCGTTTAGACGATTTCGGACGTTGGACATGACGTCAAATCAAATGTACGTCCGCAGATTTGCACGAATCACCCAGAGATTACAATTTTTAAAAACACGTTATGAAAAAATTTAACCAAATGGAGGGGCAATACTGCGCGTGGAACTGGACGCAGGTAAAAACCTCTACTTACTAGAAGAGGAATAATGCTGAGCTCTAAGCCTCTAACCCTAACGTAACCGGACGTCCCCTCAAAGTTAAACCAGATCAACATGAGCATGAGCATTTCAAAAGTAAAATGCCCTGAAGTTCATAAGCAGGGCAGGCATTCATCATTGAGATTACCTAGAGTAAACGTGTTACCGCTCCCAATTTTACACCTGCAATTTAGAGGCGTTAACACGTTTACTCTGGGTAATCTCAATGATGAATGCCGGCCCAGTACACTCGGAAGTAGTAAATAAAATTCCACCTCAAACCCCCTTTTAATGCAAAATCCAACCGAAATTTACCCCAAAGCTCTGTTCAAAATGCAACAGCTCTCTATGACGTTAGTTCGATTCATAATTCGAGTCTCTATTACTTCCATCGAATGCGTTGGCAACAGTTGATTAATGGTTCTACTGGTGTCAAAACAAGCTTTGGGAGAGTTGGCGGGCGCGAAGTTTTGCAGTTACGTAAGACAAAGGTGAGACCAAGGAGCGAAAATAGTTTCAAAAGCAAAACAGCTTTTGTTTCCAACTGCGAGAGACATTTTCTCCAAACTTTACCACTTGGAATCACGAAAATCCTTTTGAAGAAGCCTTTACGAAAGTTTTTTTTTCCTGGAGGAGGACAAGCAAGGACTCGTCTAACATATGTGATATCCTTTTAACTATGGAACGAAATTTCTCAAGTTCTCAAGCTCGAAACAGTATGAGTAACCAGAACAAGATAAAAAAGCCCCACAATGTGGTGAATAAGGTGGATCCGGCACATTTCAAAAAGTTTCAAGACAAGTATGGTCCAAAGTGCAATGTTGTGTAATCAAATGACATAACAAAGCAGCTTGGCTACCACGAACAGCATTAACCCAAACAAAAGAAAAATAATGAAAACTTACACAAAGAAACAATACAAATATGGAGATCAAGGTGAGCATGTTTCCATTAAGAAACCTGAATATACTGACATATAACGAGGAGAAAAACATACGAGGCTAGCAAAACACGCGGATAAATCGATTTCCGCTTGAATAACATCATATAATCGGTTCTTATTAAGGCTTTATTGCCATGGTGTGATATAGGAGTTTTGAAAAACGAAAACACATTTTATCTTATCGCAGACAGCATTCTAAATTAGTAGAATTCCAGAAAAACCTCTTAGGAATGTGATAGAATTTGCAAAACAAAGACTGTAAATTGAAAGGTGTGCGTATAAAAAATGGGGAACGAAAGGAAATTGAGGGAGAACAAGGTGCGTTCCGACGGGAAACTTCCCTGTGAATTTGGCATTCCAAACTATTTTCACGTGACGGTTAAGCAGGAAGTAAATAACCACATACTGTGGGTTTCACACTGTATATTGCACTTTCCTAACTTGTTTTTGACTAGCTGTGTCACTTGCAGGAGGCTGTTTGCATAATTCACTTCAAAATAACTTCGTAGTTCTTGAAATTATGCAGAAAAAAAGGCAGTTAGAACGACGCTCTTGAAATGTAACGTGGGAGCAATTAGAAGAGAAAAACGTCTCTGACGCTAGAAATAGAACAAAACCAAAACTCCTATATCACAATGGAAATAGTATGCCAGAAGGAAAGAAAAACGTATGAAATAAAGAGAAGTAAACTAAATCCACGCTAACCTTTGACTACACGAAAATCGACGATCACATCGAAACAAAAGCGATTTGGAATCGCCACAAAACAATGTCGCTTCGCGGACTTTTCGTCGTTTCATCATCATAACTGTCTCTCCATGAGAATATCGCGAGTTCTGCAAATGTCGCACGTACGAGAGCGTATCGCGGAAGCCGCAGCGTACGGAGCGTAAAATCGATTCGTTGCGAAATCACGTGGTACGAAAACACGAGTGACGTCACCTCAGGCACGAGGTAAATAAAAGCAATGCGACGGCGCGGGCCGCGTGGGTGACACGACGACCACCGCCGGCGACGACGGCGATCACGACGCGGTCTTTGTGCGAGCCGCGCCGCGCGACGTCGCGACGCGGCGAAATCCCGAAATCAATAACGGAACAAAACAACAGTGCTGGCCGGACGGCTGGCTGGCTGCCCCGCTCCTCCGTCCCACCCTTAGACGCCTCGCTCCAGCGCTCCGGTACTACTACGGCGATCAACAACCGCGACCGACAAGCTGCACGCACACAAGGCGGACACGTTGACGTCGTTGCGACTCGGTGCCATGTTTTGTTGCTCGCAAACACAACCGGAAAGTATAAACAAAGCTGAAGCGACAAAGGGAGTGGAGAGGAGGAGCAGCAGCGTATGATTAGAAGTAGCAGAGATCGATATGCGGAGCAAATGAGCGACTCGATAAGGTCACATTAAGGTCACCGAGACTGTGTGGAAAACAAGGTGCTGCGAATGTTTTGGCGTAGTGTCTGTGCGTGTGTGTGCGACTATGCAGCAGCAATAGGCGAGAAGGGCGACTAGGAAAACAGAATAAATGGCTGATATGGCAACTTGCCAGCACGGGGGAAATTCACGGAAAATTTACGGAAAATCGAAAAAAGCGGGACGAATATTGACACTCGTGAACACGCCACTTCACGCTGTCTCTATTTCGTGAACTTTGGACGTATTTGCGCGAATCTGCGCCAAGATATCTTGTGATCGTTTGTATAGCGGAAACAGATACGTCACGTTCCACTAGATGGACACCGGATGTGATCGAGGATATTGATTGATTGCATATGAATGCGAACAACTCGTGCCGCACTTTTCCCTTATTTCTCTTTCATTCACTCTTCTTTCGCAAGAAAAACACTACTTCTCATGGTAATAAGAGGCTTACACACAACAATCCAGGGTTTTCAGGATCGGAACCAGTCTCTAAGCAACCAGAAGAACTCCCAGAGTGATGACGCAAAGTGTTGGCACTGCTCCTACGACTAAGATTACTACGCGTTCGGACGATTTTCAAAGGTTGCAAAGCTGTGAAAAGGAATCGGGCCAACGTCTGAGGGAAAACTAAAAGACAAGATCGAAAGCCCGAACACTCACACGGGAAAAACGGCATATCCCACTGCGAAACTAATGAAATCCGTATTTTTCTGAACAATACAACACGACCACGCTGAAATACATTACGCACGGCTATAAAGGAATAAATCACAACAAAAAGGGTCTAAAACCAAGCGATCATACAGCCGCACTAATTCCGAATTCATTTGTGCACGTGACACGTGACAATAGGGCTGTTTCTAGCCCGTTGATGTCAGGCAGCGAGAGAGGGAGAGAAAACGCTCGCACGTTTTAGGTAAAAAAATAGATCGATTTTCGTACTATTTACACGCAGACCCTCCAGAAAGCATCGTAATTCAGGGGGAAGTGTGCAATAGGGAACATATGTGGAACATGGCAGAGATTATTGTAGCGTTTTCGAATATTCGATGAGTATACCCGCCTAGAAAGTTCATATCGCTATCAAAAGATAACAATGGGCAAGCCATCCGTATAATAGCTCTCTATTGAGCCTGGTATTTAATGGAAACTCAGCGAGATTGCCGAATACAGTAGAAGTACAGTAAAAACGCAGAACCAAAGGTCGCAGCTAATGGTACTGATATGATAAGGAAAAAGAAGTCATAGGAATTTACGGAAATGGCATGATACGATTAGCAAATGACCATATGGATATTTCTGGATTTTTATAGGTGAGATAATGCAAGGGAAGAGTACAAAGTTCAAGGAAAGCGTGTACAAAAATTTGGCGAGCAGGAAAAGATCAACATAAATCCAATATATGAAAATTCAGGAGTACGACACGGAAATCAATTAATCATACGAAGAAAATGACCACTGAGCAGCCCGAAAATAGAACATTTTCTATGAACATGATAAAAATCAAACAATGAGTACTAATCGGCTAGTTCTGCCCAAGTTTTCAAAACCAAGAAAAAATTGCGCCAACTTTACCCAGTGGGTAATTTGAGTTGTCCAACACGAACATCGAATGCAAAATTCGAGTGTTCCAGTATCAGAGACAAAAATAGAGCCTCAGACTTTCCTCATTCATGAATATTTAAATGATTTAAATTGTTTCCTGGACTGCTAATTAAAGAAACAGAATTACTTAGTTTTCATTCGGTCCCAAGTATACTAGGTTTACTGTAAGTGCTGCATCTCGCGGAATCTTCTCGAATTTCACGTTTTCCAAATAGTTTAAGTTTTCTTTTGCTAATTCTTTCCAGGGTACTATGGTCTCGAGTTCTGATTTCTGCGATGTGGTCAATTTGTACCACGTGCGTCCGTCTGAGCGACCCTAATTCATAGATTCTTTTTCAGTGCTGTGACGAGCCAGAGGAACTATGGAATTTTCGCGCACCATCGCACTTCATTCTCATTTCTCTCACGTAGGACCAACTGACAGATGGCCTACGGATGGATGCAGACAGTATAAAATGAACAACAAACACAAATGTAATGAAAAGAAAGGAATTCAATGACTCATAGAAACTTACTAAATATGAATACTATTTATGAAGTGCATGAATCCAAGTAAAACGTCGAATAGCGAGAAAGTCATCCAAGTGGAGCATTGAAAGGAAAAAAAACCAAGACGCTTAACGGGAAATTGAAGAGAAAAAAGAAAACTTCTCCAGAGAGCGGTAAAAGCATGACTTCGAAAATAAAAGAAGCATATGTACTTAAAAAGAAAATGTACGAATCTGTCCCGCCAATTCACAACGGGACGGTCCCGGACAATTCCTTTCAAGTACCTCTTCTTATTTTCAAAGCCGGCCCTTACAATTCTCTTGAGAAGTTTTTTTTTTCTTAATTTCCGGCCTACAACACTATGATCGGCAGGCTTACTTACCAAATGAGTCTTGTGAATTAATAGGTTGAATTCCTGCACGTCTCTTATTATAGGCAAAAAGTGAAATAAATGTACTTGTAATGAACGTCCTAATATAAGAATAATTAAAAAAAATAGTTGAATAGTAGAGAAATAGATAAAAAAGTTGAACAATAAATGAAATAAAAACGTAAAAGTAGCATATGACATGAAAAACATAAAAGTAACACATTTACCTATAGTGAATCCGCGCCGACGAGGCCGCCACAGCGGTCGGCGATCCAGAGGCGGCCACGGTTGCCAGCACTACAGCCACGTTTGCCAGCACTCCACGTCACCATCTCTAATCTGCGTATCACGTTTCATCGTTATCCTCACGGTATCAGCCAATGATCTGGCTGTGACGTGGACGACTTGGAAGCTAACAGCAGACGCGCCGCCGACCGCTGTGGCGGCCTCGTCGGCGCGGATTCACTGTAGAAAGATAAGTAGAGCTACCTAATCATGCTCTGATAGATGTGTAGCAGGAACGGAGCCCGAGCAGCGTAATACGTCGAGTAGAAAACCTAGAGGCAATTCCCTTCAGTTACTGCCATCCTCCCCCTCAGTTGCTGCTGAAAATAAGAAAGTTTGAGCAGCAACTGAGGGGGAGGATGGCAGTAACTGAGAGGAAGTGCCTCTAGGTTTTCTACTCGACCTATTACGCTATTCATGCCATATTCCTGCTGCACATTTATCCGGGTAAGATTATAGCTAACTCTAGAGACCATTCTTTGTCTCCAGTTAGCATCAATTGAAATGACGAACGACTGCAGATAATGGAAGAATTGAATGGGACCCGGAAATGCACTTTGGACGATAAAAACAAGAAATCAGAACGCGAATTGAATAAATAGCACTGCCTTTTTTCTGTGAAGCCAAACATTCCCGCGAATTCTCCTCTAACAATGAAACACATATGATTCAAAAAGTCGACGTTCTATAGTCTTACATTTTATGCATTTTTGATGAACACCGTTAGGACCTAGTGTGAAACTCAAGGAAACTGCGCGTTATTTCAGCACAACCAACAAAAAAAAGAATGAGAGTGGTTCAATCATCCTATGTAATATCAGGTTTTTCGAACAAAGTGCTAAAAGTTGAAGTGCTTTAAAGGCAGCATCAATCAAAGTTTTCGTCTTCGAGTTAAAGTGATTATGATGAAATATAACACCTGCGAATCACTAATGTGAGAACAACACAAAGAATTATGACTCATCAGTAAGGATACCTTTGTCTCCATGTTGCACTGGGTAGCCTTATGTGCATCGACGGACGAGAACTACCGCGCGGCACTATTCCACATTAGGGGCCCCACAATCTTCAAAAAATTTTTTTCGTCGAAACTTTGTATAGGGGAGGGGTGTTATTCGAGGTGCTGAACACGAATATCGCATTCATTTTGTACCGTAGCCCCATTTTGGTAGGGTTAAGGTAGGTTAACCCAAGATACGGTACCTCATGGAATTCACTCAAATTTTGCCTAGTGGGGTTATTTCAGGTGCTGATCACGAATATCAACATCATTTTGCATGCGACCTTCATCTTCTCCGTGAAATTGGCATTTTCTCTGAATTTCATACCGTATACCTACCGTATCTTTACAAAAGTGGGGTTACATTACAGAATAGATACGATATTCGTGATCAGCACCTCAAATAACCACCCTGGGCAAAACTTGAGCGAATTCCACGAGGTACCGTATCTTGGGTTACTCTACCGTAACCCTAACAAAATGGGGTTTCGGTACAAAATGAATGCGATATTCGTGTTCAGCACCTCAAATGACCCCCCCCCCCCTATACAAAGTTTCGACGAAAAAAAAATTTTAGAAAATTTGTAGATGTATGCTGTACACTTGAAGGTGTTTGCTATCCTTGTTCTCTCTTTTGGTTGTTCTCCGGGGGAATCCNNTTGCGGGGGCAAGGATCCGAACCTGACATGTTGCGCCTGGTAGAAAACTCAATGCCACTGCGCTATGCAACGCTCGAAGTAGTGCAGATCATCTCCGTAGTCATGTCGTGTCCCCATCACACATTGAAAAAGGAATGAAAATTGTTGAAGAAAAATCTCGAAAATTTGGCCATGCTCCATTGGCGCAGCTGGTTAGCGCGTGGTACTTATAAGAATGAGAAATGCCGAGGTCGGGAGTTCGATCCTCCCATGGAGCAAAACTTTTGCCGGCCTCTCAAGAACTCAAATCTTCTTGCAAATTCAATCTGCAAAAGATTTCTACGTGAAAACTCGTTCGGAGAGATTTTTGCGGGTGCAAGGAGCCGAAGCTGACATGTTGCGCCTGGTTGAAAACTCAATGCCACTGCGCTATGCGACGCTAGAAGTAGTGCAGACCATCCCCGTAGTCATGTCGTGTCCCCATCACACATTGAAAAAGGAATAAAAATTGTTGAAGAAAAATCTCGAAAATTTGGCCATGCTCCATTGGCGCAGCTGGTTAGCGCGTGGTACTTATAAGAATGAGAAATGCCGAGGTCGGGAGTTCGATCCTCCCATGGAGCAAAACTTTTGCCGGCCTCTCAAGAACTCAAATCTTCTTGCAAATTCAATCTGCAAAAGATTTCTACGTGAAAACTCGTTCGGAGAGATTTTTGCGGGGGCAAGGATCCGAACCCGACATGTTGCGCCTCGTAGAAAACTACGTTATGCAACTTTAGAAGATGTGCAGACCATCCCCATCAGGGCTGTGCGTTAGAAAAATTTCGCATTTCGTTAATCCGTTAATTCGTTACGTTAGGCCAAAAATGTCCGTTACGCGTTAATGCGTTAATCCAGTAATCCGTTGATTCGTTAGACGACGGAATTGTGAATATTTTGATGAGTTTCTCCAAATGTAACAAGCCATAGAAATCCCTAACTGATATTCAAAGCAAGTAAGCTATAGATTCAACAAAAATTCAAGTGAGTGTTGAGAATGTTTACTTCTGGCTCTGACAGTAGGGCATTGCAAGATGGAAACATGATGACTGATGACTGACTAGATGATTGGAAATGATTTTTCCTCTTTGATACACAGAGAAACAAACATGAGCAATCGTTAGACAACTAAGAAAGATAAGTGGTAGAGATGCCCTTGGTGCAGAGTTGGGTTATTTTGCTTCACAGTTTTTACCATAAATCCTTTGCAATAGAAATGGATGAGAACGCTTGAGATTGGAGGGGGGGGGGGTTAAAAAATGAAGTTGGAGATTCAAAGATTTAATAAATCTACTAAAACTCACAGTAATGAGGACAAGGCTCATAGGCTTAACTCAGAACCCCAGTATAAGTATGTTATGATGCGAAAAAGCAGTTTTTCTCAGTTTTCTACAGTAAAACTAGGTCCATTAACGAAATGGTTTTTAACGGAATTTTGGGGTTTTTCGTTAATTCGTTAATTCGTTACGTTAGGCCAAAAATGGCCGTTACGCGTTAATACGTTAATTCTTTACGTTAGTAACGCACAGCCCTGATCCCCATACAACCCTAAGAGCAGTGCACCACTATCATTTCATTTCCTTGCAACATTAAAAATATTTTGTTTCAATACATCTTTCCACCTCTGGTTTTCTCCATGGAAATCAACTGATGTTGTACCCACTGTTTCTGGTGTCATGGAATTGAGCTTCCAAGAATTTTGCTTTTTGTATCTCATATAGTTTGTTTGGCATGGAAGGCTGATTTTATGCGCATTCGCTCAATTCATTAAAATCCGTTGAGTTTCCACGTTATTTTCTCTTGGTAACGAGTATGAAATCATTTTAGCACATTTCATGAATTACCTGGAATGTCCATCCCTGCTCAATGTGTCCAGCTGTTCTTGGTGGTTGTGCTATGTCTCCTAGCTCTATACCGTCATATTCCATACCAACTTCCTCCTCTCGTAACTCCAGAGACTTGTTGCGTTTTCGTCGAAGAAGGCGCTGGAACCACTCTTGCTTAGATCCTCTGAGTTTTTTCTTCCAGAAATCTCCTTTCTATTTGTAAGACGATTTTGCTTTGCAAAATATGGAGATAAATATTAGGTTGTCCCATAAATAATGGCCGCTTGGAAACTGAGCTTCGCAAGGCGCTGTAACTGTAAAAATCACGGAAACGAAGAAATGACAAGATGGTCCTAGAATGTAAATGGCGCATGGCTTGTGCTTTCTGATCGTTCAGATATTATCTTCCTTGCTCCTAAATTGAAAGGGTTATGAAGTTTCAAACATTCTTGGTTGCGGCCATTATTTTTGGGACAACCTAATAGCAATTTCATAATATTGAATGTGTGAGGCATTATTCGAGATTTCCGCCGTCCTTCGAGTTCAAATTCGGTCGGGTTATCTAGCAAACCAAACCCTTCTCCAGTTTTTATTGAGATATTGGAAAAAGAGCTATGAGGGAGACGTGCCCCCTTCGTTGGTTAACTTCTCTCCTCTTCGGATCATTCATTTCCATTCCTCCCCACTCTCTGGGAAATTGCTGTGAAATCAATTATGAAGAAAAGACCCTTTCAAAGTCACTGCATCACAAGAATTACCCTTGAATTACCAACAACACATCGGAAACCGAATAGGTTGTCACCCTACCTTCTTCTCTTGTGGACTAAACCCGACCAAAGAGGTAGGTGATGTCATCTGCTCGACGCATTGCATGTAGAACTGGTTGTCGATCACGTTCGAAAGACGACTACGATTGCATGCTGCCTTTCGCATTTGTCTGAAACATTCTTCCAGTTTTTCCGAAAAGAGTTTCATGGAAACGGCTCTACCTGTGCTCATCCATGATACCCATGTAGTTGACAACAGCGTACTCTATCAGCGAGAAGAAGATGAACACTGCCAAGTAAGAAATTGTTGAACGCAGAATCAGTAGCGAAGTCATTGAAAGTGAACTTACCCACACAGGCACCGACCCAGATGTCGATCGACTTCGCGTAGGAAACAGGTGGCAGATTTGAGTTAATGGCTAAAGGGAAAACCGTTAGCGAGGCCTAATCCAAGGTCGAGGTGAAGGGGTCTACTAACCGTGTGAAGTCGTGATCATCGTGAGCAGTGTCACGATAGCCAGAGGTACGCGAGCTGCCGTACTTTTCCAGTCGATCCAGTAGGACACCCAGGCGACACCGACCAGCATGGACGACGGGATGTACAGTTGCAGGAGGAAGAACGAGAACACACGGTTCAGCTTGAGTTCTACTCGCAGGCAGGAGTACTCACCTGAAAAGTGACTAGGACTGAATTTTCTTTCTCTGGGAAGCATAGGGTCATCACGTCCAGAAATTTGCTGGGTTTGGAGAATCTTCGCTGCAGGATGAAGTCAAGGGTCCACACGCGCACCAATGTGGGACAGAAAAGTGATGCTTGGGATACAATGCAAATTAAGAGCATAGAGTAACCAGAACATTGTTGAGAATGGGTTCTGGATAGTTTTTTTTTGGAAGAAGAAACTCAGGCTAAAATTCCTGAATCGGGTTGTCTCACGGGAAACAACAGAAAAGCTGGGTAAATTCAGCATTCCATCTCTAGAAAGCCCGTTTTGAAGCATGACAATAATTCTATATAACAAATGGTTTTATTCAAGAAACTGTGTTACTGCGACAGCCACAGTTCAATGGTTGTCAGGTTGTTCTTATTCGGAACTAATATGGAAAACGTGATCCAACATACGGTCGAACCGCCCTCACTGCCACTTTCTATAAAGCAGTCTTTATAACTGTTTTCTCTCTGTCAATAGAGTAACATTTCGAACAAACTCTCTCTCTCTCAACAAATACTCAACAAACTCTGTACTTATGATATGGTCCATTTGAAGATCACGCGCTAAATCTGTCCATGTTCCTCTAGTAACCCTGGCAGAACACGCAGTGGCGGTCCTTCCTTCACAGAATACCGCGCGTCTGCTTTACCGCGCCGCAACTACCTGTAGTTACTCATTAGTAGTGCGGCGCGGCAGAACAGACTCGCGGTGTCCTGTGATGCAAGGATGATTGACCGCCACTGAATGTGACCAGGTACGAGTGTTTCTCTGCTGTTGGGGTGGGAAGGTCGATAGTGATGAAACACAATCTATGATTTATTTACCCCACTTGTTAAAATTGTACAAATTCAATTAATTTTAATCAATATCATTGTTTCAATTGTATAAATTTGCTGCGTAGATTAAGTTCCTGGAAGGACTACTCGTAAATAAATCCCAGATCTTGATCACACTGAACGCAAGAAATCTTTCATTGGAATTTTTCCATTAATTGCATCAATATTCACCTCTCACCCTGCCACATACATATATTCATGGCTACAAAACTTTCTAAAAAATAATCTACCTAACGCTTTGTCGAAAAAAAAAATGATGGAATGAATGTGAACTGTTGCAACATTGATGCATTTATGTCCGCCACACAGTTCATAAAAGTTTCGGCAGTTGTTTAGGCGTGCCGAGCTTGCGGCGCGTGCGCGTGCGGTCCGTCTGTGGTAGTTGAGCGCGGCCTCCAGGGCGCCACAATTTTTGTCCCATGCAAGTCTTATCTTTGTTATTTTTCATAAATTTAAGTGTGTTTGGACTGTTTGAATTTGTTGCTCTGAATCTTATGAATGGCGTCCTCGACCTGGTAAGCGAAGCCCCGCTCAACTACCACAGGAAGGCGGCCCGCCCACGCGCCGCTTGCTCGACAAAAACCAACAACTTTCTAGCCACATATTTTGCGGACTGTACATAATGTACACTTTGGAGTTAGGTGCATATGTAGTATGGAGCTGGAAGCTTGGTGGAAATTTTAGGTTTAATTCGCATTCGATCTCCCCATGAACATACCCGTGTTCGTCTTCGAGTGACACGTCCCGTTTGTGAATTTCGCGATGTCAAAGTTGGGCAGAGCACCGTTGGCGCCGTCGTGGATCCGGATCGCCTCGACGTCCCACTCGTACTTGATGTCGTCGGTGGTATAGGCATCTTAAAGCTAACGTTGGTCATCTCTGATGAATTTCGGATTCGTCCTGGACGTCTGGCACTCACATGATGCAAAAGCGATCTCGCAGTTCTGCGAGTCCATTGGATAACGCGATAAATGCATGGAACACGATAAGTGAAGTGTTAATCTGAATTGGACAACTATTCGGATTTAATCCAAGGCCGTCGAACCCCTGCCGAGCTCTTGTTGCTACTCGAGGATGCGACTCGATCCCCGAGCTAATTGCATCAGAGCGTAGCGGAAAACCCCATTGTCGACGGGGCATTCTAGAGAGCGACAGCAACGAGTCCCACAAAGGAAACGACACAATCCGTGAAGTCGTGGCCACCTTTGGCGAATGAAAGGACTCCGCACTATGCTAGCGCTCAAAAAACATACCTTCTATCATAAATGAGTTTCCCGTCTGAGCGAATCTTCAAGAAGCGATTCTCCTGAAATGAAATCTCTCATATGGCGATTATCCTGTATATGTTACTATCGAACAAGGCAAGGTTTTTAGTGCCTATTTTACGACGTAATTAACTAGTTAGATTCAAAAATTCATTAGCAAATTAGCATGGACATAGCGAATTTTGTCAGTATATATCATGTCAGAAATTGGTGAGAAGTAGCTGGAATATTTCAGGAAGCAAACAAGAAAAGAAAATTTGTTTTCTAAAAATATTCTCGGAGTTGATAACACGGTGTGCAACTGAATAAAATCCCAAGTGATTCGAGACAATCCATCGTTATTTCAATAGCAAGTTTGAAAGAAAGAAACAAAAGCATAGAAAATCTATAAAACTACATTGAATTGTTTAAAAATGTAGAAAGAGGTGTAAAGTGAAATGTGTACCAAATTATATAAATATCTTTTGAATATCTTTTTATTTGTCATATATTTATTTGTTCAATGTCACATTTTTATTTGTTCAAAAATTTTGCTTATGCATTTGCGTAGCAACACTCCCGGGTATTCTTTTGCGTTCTAAACTTAGCGCCAATTGACTCTGTGGTGCATATCACCTCTATCACTACACTCTGCATTTGAATATACGAAATCCTTGATCAAGGTGCACCCATTTAGTAAAGGGTTCGCTACGAGGAATGCATAAGCTGTTCTGCTTATCTCAAATTCTTTAGAAGCGATCACAGAGTGAATGTGGAAAGAACGCACTCTTTGAGTATTTTCTTTTTTCTCTTCCATTTTTGTATTTCTTTACCATTTTTGTATTTCTTCTTTTTCTTTGAATTGAATCAACTCTAGGGCGGCAAGAATTATTTTATAGTACAACGGGATACCAGGGGTGGGCGTGGGGGAAGCGAACATGGGTGAACAAATTTTTAAAATTACTCCACAAAGTAATTAAAAACTCTGTAATAGCTTACATTTTATTTTTGTTATTATTTTTAAGTAATTAATACTACTAATCATTAATTATTGTAATTGATATTTTCAACATTTTTAGTTTTTGTCCGAGTATCCAAAGCGGCGCATACCATATTTTTTTCCTACACCACCACTTCTGTCCACTTTCTTCGGCTGTCACTGCGGAATAGCTACGTATGTTTATGTTGTAATATCAACACTAGAAGAAATTGAACGGGAAATGATACGCAAATTTGAAGTAAGTAGCTGCATCTAATTAAAACAATGAAAGCTGAAGTGAATTTATTTTTATTCAATCATTTAATAAATTGATAGTTTTGCGTAAGTAAGCCATCTAAGCACAAACCTGGTCCAACATGTGGTACCACCCGTTTCTTTCGTTTTGGAAAAATGTGTCAGGGATCCATAAGCGTTGATCTCTGGCTACATGGATAAATTCGAAGTTACGATACTCTGGCGAAAGCGGTCCCTGGAAGATGAGCGAATTGAAAGGTGATCTGGCTACACTCAACTCCTAAGGCGTCGAACCTGATGATCCATAAAGCGTAATCGGTCGTCGAACCATTCCTGGCGAAATCGAAACTGCGCCACGAACTCCTGCAACGCTTAGCTTATTTATTTATTTATTTATTTATTTATTTGTTTGTTTACTTATTTATTTATTTATTTATTTATTTATTTATTTATTTATTTATTTATTTATTTATTTATTTATTTATTTATTTATTGATTGATACACTCCAGCCGCACAAGCCAAAGTTGGCGAAAAAGGGAAAAATAGGAAAGAACAAACGTGGAACTCATATTAGCACATGATAAAAAAAGCAAAATGACGAGTCGGGAGAGAAAGGGGTAAGGGTTAAATGATTACTTTTTCATAATAATTCAACCGCTTTTTCCAGACGAGGTTAGTGAGACAGGTATAGGCATGGGAGAACGAGAAAAATTCAAAGATTGTCGGCAATTTTGAGGAGTTCACTCTTCAGCAGATCCACATCACAAGCAGGCAACATTTAGCTTGACATAAGTCTACTGGGACTGGAACACTCTTTCCTCCTGATTGGTGAAAAATTGAGCCAGAAGATTATTGTCGGTTGATGGCTTGGGAAGTGTATGAAGAGTACGAAGAGTACGTATGGTAACAGATAAACAAATAAATAAATATGTAAACGAATGAACAACCAAGGGAAACGCCAAGCCGGTATAGTTTACTATCTAGCAACGTATGTACATTTGGCAGAAGAATAGAAGCGTCTTTGGAATATCATGTCAAGGAAAGAAAAGATCACTTGGAAACAAGCAGTTGTCGTTGGTGTGATAACATATGAAAAATCATGCAAAACTGTTCGAATATTGCCCTAGATGGTCACTTTTGGCCGCTTCTTTGACCAAGTCGCCATCTTTGTCTTGAAGAAACTCGTATCTGCTTACCCCTAGTATGGCGCAAGCAATAATTTCAAATAGGATAATCAGCTACATATTTTATGGCATCGCTGTGAAAAGGTCTTCTACTTCTACTTCTTTCCTTTTTGGTTTAATACATGTACACAACCGCTTTATAGAAATGTTGGAGCTTACTGTTAGTAGGGAATAACGTGTCTCACCATATTCTTCTCGGATACGGCCGATATGGATCGAATGTTCAGGCTTGTAGTTACTATCACAGGGCCTTCTGCAAAATGATAAATTTGATTGATCGCTGCGAATGAATGCATTAGAATTAGGTTGTGGAACCAAAAGCTGAAAAGGTCGTTAAACCGCTAGTCGTTAAAAACGAAAAAGGTTTGAATGTATTCAAAATGCCACTTTACAATGTACGTCACCCTTATTGGAAGGTAACCAACGAACTGACTGGTATTGTTGTACGGCGTTCGTCCGCTCGGCCGTACGGCAGCGTCGTACTCGTTGAGCAGGTCACACACTGTCATCTGCTCGCGCCACGCCTGATAGTTGGTCGTATGCCGGTCGAAAGTGGTCCGCTTACTGAAATCAGTGACATTTGTCCCTCATGCCATTCTTGCCCGTTGCTTGCCTCTCCCCATGCAATTATCTTACGGCTTCGCTTCTGTGTAAACACTGATTACTATCAATATTCCTTTCGCATTTGATTATGTTTTCGGATGCGGCATTTTGTGAGGGGACCCGCTGAACTTATAGCGGAGAATAACATGCACCAATCAAGGGTGGATTTTAGGTTGTTGAATGAACGTTCAATTAGATGTCCTCAGAATTTTACTCCGCTAAAGAATATCTAGTCAGACCTAGTTGAACCAACCGCCAAGATAGATTGATGTGCCCAAAGTTACCAAAATATTCTCAATTCGGGACTAAACATAGTGTATCACGTTGTTCCGAAAGTCTTGCACCGAATTTCATCCTCTCTTTTCAACAATCATAGCATTCTTCTTCAATTGTAAAATGAAGTCTCTACAATTGCTTTATCTGCAAGCTTTCGGCGTCAACGCCTTCAGTGGACCTTAACGTCAACAATGAATCCTAATCTCATCAGAAGCCCACAGAAATGCAGTTAAACATCAGCAATATCAGCGAGTAGAAGTTTTTTCATTGCCTCATGGGCCAATGGGCCTCTTTCCCCGCCTCAGAGAGGTTAATTCCAGTCTAGATATGCCCCTCATAGAGTTTTGGGAACATCGAGAGGTCTATCTGCTAGATTTTGCGATAGATGTGAAGAAAAACCACTAAGAATGTTTAATCTCAAAATCATCTAAGTTCAATTAATTCAGTTCGCGAAAAAACATCCAGTGCCCTTGAAAAACCGCACGAACTTATTGCCCAGCCCAATACTTCCGCTTTAGCACAAGATTAAGCAGCTGATTAGCAAATTACGGCCATGAACAAGGATCTGCTCCCTAAGCTAAATTCTATTCACTCTCTTTCTCCCCAGATTGTAGCGTGTAACATCGTAAATGTAGTGCATGTGTCATATATATAGTTGTTTCTATGGTTATCTACCACTAATTCTGTCGTTACTCGTTCATGTGTCCGACGCTTTTACCCAAACCTAAGGTTCCATTCTTTTTTTTCCTTGCTCTGGTAGCCACCTTTTCATACATACTTACTGCTTGGCATCATGTATCGAAGTTATGTTAAACCTGATTCGACAGGCGTATCTAGGGGTGGATTGTTAGGGCGGTGGATACCTAACTTCCGAAAATTCGCCTCTAGACTGCTCATGCCCTACCACTGCATGAGTAGTGGCACTCCCCACTGCCAATCGCCTGTTCTTGTGGTTGATTCTGATGGGCAACAAGCAGTACCACTACCAGTTTTTCTTCTGCACGACACCTCAGGTTATGGGCAGAGATTGGGCACATACTTGAAGCCTTTCATAGTATATCCGACATCTCTTTCTAATGCCGGATGACCTAGGCAAACAAGCTGGCCTACTTTGTTGATACTTGATTTGGACATTCTGTATGTATACGTGTCTTTTGAGGGCGCACCAATTGAGTGCATTATATAAATAAATATAACTAAAGAATTTCCACTCAACATGAATGATTTTCATGGATAATGTAATATTTTATTGCTGCCTACGATTAACTTTCTCGTGGTATAATTTGATTCGACTCACAAACACCTTTATAGTTGTTTGTTACACGTAGCACATAGACGTCAAACCCCGGTGTTTTACATAGCTACGCAGTTCCTGAGACGTCTGGATCCAAAACAACTCGGAGAGACCGAAGATGCCGCTTGTAGCAGTTTTGCAGACCTAGGATTGGAGTCGAAGGAGCTTTCTGCGAGGCCGTGGGGGAGAATCCATGCTTAGCCCGCATGTTTCATCGAGATTACCCAGGGTAAACGTGTTCAGTCCCCACAAATTTAGACCTCATTACGTCGTCGAACGCCTACCTATGGTAATCTCAATGAGACATCCAGACCCTGGTAGTTGCAGTAGTCCACAATGTTAAGATTCGAGATGATAAGAGGTATAAAACGACAATTTCTACCCTCCTTTGTAGACCTTTCACTTTTTCGCTCACCAGAAGTTCAAGAAGTACCTATTGCCCCACTCAAAGTCACTGCTTTAGTGAAGGAGAAAAGTTTTAAAGAGAGATAATATAAGAGCTGGCTCGATTTTTCTATGATTCTCCAAGAAATGCGCTCTGCCATGTTCACTAAATTAATATAAGAGACAGACAAGTATCTGAGGGATTCTACTTATTGATTACTAAATATGAATGTATTGTACTAATTTAACTGAGTGATTCTTATCTTCAGGCTGTTACTGATTGTCTTCCATATTTTATGTATTGTATTGTAATCTTATATTGTACCTATAAATCAGCGTGGCACAGCCACGTACAATTAAATAAATGTACGGTAAAAGCTTCTATTTATTTCCAAAAACATGTGGATAAAACCGTCACTCGTTACCGTGGAATAACCACCCTACAGACTAACAGTTCTTTAGTGAAAAGGTAGCAGAGCCTACATAGAACGTTACACTAAGCAGCTGCCTCATCGAAAGGACAAGGACATTAGCATGGGGCGTAATGGCTGTCCGCCTGATCCATCCAAGGAATAGCAGGTACTCGTGTAAAGGCAAAGTGCACCATGGCGCAGAGCCTCCTGCTGTGCTTGCATTTCTCACTTATATGCATGTATTTCCAGTTGGTGATGTTTAAGCATTGCGAATGCGCATACGTAAGGTGAACGGGGCGGCGATTTTGTCCCTAATCGCCCCGAGGGCTGCTCGCAGGCAATCAGGAGAACAAACGCCGCGGGCCAGTCAGCAGCAGTCGTGTCGCATGGATCCGCCACCTCGGCCCGAACTCCCGCAGGCTATCAGGTTTCGCGGTGAGAGAAGATGCCACGAAGTTGCTCTCGATCTCTGTGCGACACTCCCACACCGCCAACAACACAGCAAAAACAAAATGAGGTACGAAAACGACGGAAGCGAGTCGTGCGGCCTTACCATGCTTTCTTCCGCGCTCTACGCGAGCTCGAATATGGTAGCCAGACGAGTATGACTGTGAGAATAACATGAATGTTCATCGGACGGAGAGCATCACACGTACTCGAGCTTCTGACAAGGAAAAAAATTTGTGTATTTATTTTTTATGCACTAAAGACAAAATCGTTATCTAAAAACAGAAAAATAAAGAAATAAAGAAAGAAATAGTGACACAAGTGTAAACGCATAAAAAGGCAAATTGCTGAGAGCCTTCCTAAAACCTTGTAAAAACAAAAAAAAAAGTTATGCAAGTCAAGAAGAAGAAACTGGGCTAGCTAACAGCCTTAGCCAAAGCGTATCAAGCCACTCCTATGTATGTACTTCTGAAGAGAAAGAGGGAGAGAGAGAGAAAGAAAAAAAAGAAACAGAAGGATAGATAGAAAGTGTAGGAAATTGAGAAGAACTGAAGGAAAAACGAAATGAATGAGAAAAATCTGCGAGAAGAGCGCTCCCAAACGAAGCAAGTGCACAGAAAAACAGTGAACGAGAGTTGGAAGAGGTTTAGCGACAAAATAATATTGAACATCAGATAACGTAGTTTGGCGAGAAAAAAAAAGAAAAAAAAACAAATGGCACAGGCTTGAGAAATGTCCAAAATTCATGTATTCATCCATCCACTCATGAAATGAGCTTGGCTCATGGAAAAATGTGTGCAGGAGAGTAAACGAAATAAATTCAGATAGTAAACGAATGACGGAAAAAAACTCTACCGATAACCGGATTATGCAAAAAATTGTAGTGAAAAAACATTTTAATATGTGTATGTAGGCCTGGAAAAGTTCTATTCCGCTCAGAATGCCACACAATTCTTCGAGGACTAGCAAGAACATGCAGTGAAATGCACTTTCCACGTACTTGTTGAGGAATTTGAGGGCTGTTCAAGCTTGCTGACAAAAATTTCAAAGACGTAACGGAAAGATAATAAAGCGGTGGGGAGGGGGCTTCACGGACGTTCCCAGGGAAGTTTATGATATTCACCCTATCTTAAATTCACTTGGGCAACATGGATCCATTTGGGCATAGCAAATCATTTCAGTAGACAATGAATAGGGTGAATATTGGGAGCCGCCAGAGGCAACATGGATCATTGAGAATATCCTGGGTAAACGTGATAGTACCATGCAAATTTACCCATATGTAGTTATCACGAGAGTTAACATCTTTACTCTGGGTAGCTCAGTAATACATTCATCCCTAGGTGTGGGTAATATCAGTGATGGACCTTCCCGAGAACTTTCATAAACTCATGCACTTGACTGGTGACAAACATTTTTTAAGCAACAAAAACCTTTCCTCCTATCTCTTCTAGATTTCCTCACTTTTATGGCCACTCATTAGGTAACCTCGGGCAATACCGAAATACAACGCTAACCTCCCCCCCCCCCCCATCCCTTTAATATACTGGGGACTTTAATATACTGGGGACACTGCTTGCGACTGACGTTCATGCAAAATTTATGTCAGTGCGTGACTTTTACCTAACAGTGTGTATTTTTTTCACTTTTTCATGCGACCTGTGTGGGGGAGGGGTGCGGGAAAAGTTGGGGGTCTCCAAGAAATGAATTCAAAATTAAGATTGAACTAGCGCAAAGTTTATATTTGAATTCGGTCACCCATTCTACCCCTGTGTCCGCGACTGATAATTATGTGGAATTTTCCGAAGAAATGTACGTGATGCCCTTGATTATCAAGCAATAAGTAAGTAAACGCTGAGTGTTGGGAAAGAAAAAAGAAAATGAAAAGCCCGAAATCGGGTAGATTCATGAACATTCCCTCGAAGGTTCCACGCCTCCTCCTCCAAAATGAACAAGTTTTTTTTTGTCAGTATATCCTGCTATCTTTGCTTTTACTCGTCATCGTTAACAGTACGTAGTAGCTTGTACCCACACATATTTGCCCACTGAACCTGCCCACTTTCGAAGACCAGGTAGATCAAATTTCCCGCGAATGTTGGAGAATTCTGCCAGAAATGCTTGGACTATTTCAGGGATGCTTGCTTGGACAGCTTCCCGCATAATTTTCATTCTCAGAGCAAACTGTGATATATGGATATTGCTATAGAAACTGTGGAGGAAGGCTCATAGTGTTATAGTAGTTGCGTTGACGAGTGTGGGGAGTTAGCAAATGATGTATGTGTTCCTTGCTATAAATTCATGACATTCCACTCAAAATTCTACTGCATATTCACGCAAGCTGTGCTATGTGTAGAAAATGCGAAACTAGGGCACGGTGATTTAAAGTCTTCTGAAAAATAAAAAATGGAGAGCGAGGAAGCAAAACTCTTCTACAAAAATGGAGAATAAGCACGCAAGCAAGAAAGGCAGAAAATGGAACATTTTTTGGCCTGATAGATGTTTTGGCCCAAGATTACATTCTAAAGGAATTCAATTGCGAAAATTTTAATATCAGGATATTTCTTCCACCGTTGTTGTCTAACTGATAAGGAAACAAATAAGTCATGGATGTTGTTCCACGGAAAGCTGCTACATTTCCCAAAGCGACCAGGAACCAAAAGTCCGGATCAGCGGCCCATTGGCCAGCCGGAGCTGAATGTGCTCCATTTTGCTCTCACAAAAATGCGGAATCGCTTCGGTCATGAGGGAAGCAATAAGGAAGCGGAAATGACGACGGCGGCAGGATGCCGAAGTGCTAGCGGAGCAGAAGCCATGGGAGGCTAGTAGCGTTGAGGTGCGGCGGTCGATAGGAGGTAACCGCACGCACACCTGCATCCGTCGGTCAAACGGATTAGCGGCGTACCCTGATGCACTCTCGTCGGGCCGTGTTGTGCTCTCCAGAAGCACCACCACCGTAGCGTTGCATCTTCTGGAAGACTTCTGCTAGAGCTGATCGCAGCCGTTTGGCAACAAGTGAACTTGTTTTTTCCTTCAAAATGTGAATTCAGCTTTTTGTCGAAAGTCTCCTTACGTACATATGTGTACAAAGAATTTCCTGAAAAATGAGACTTTCCCCTCTATTCGTGAGAACACAGGGTGCAACGAAGACACGTCACACCTCAGGAGTACATAGACCTGCTGTAATTTGATATCCACCTCGTTATTGGCTTTTCTGCTATTCAGATATCATTGAATAGCACAGATGTACTAATCTGATATGTTCTTAGCCGCTCAGCAAGGATTGACAGGGATAGGAAGGCCAATAGACCTTCAGGGGTCCTGTCTAGTAACAATAATTTGGTTGTATTTCCTACTCTAAGCTGTACGTACCCCTCCAAATTTTGTTCCAGAATTTGTTCGCGTTGTTAAAACGATACTGGAGTGTGAATAGACCATATTCTTTTTCAAATTTTGTTTTTTTTTTTTTGCCAGTTTCTCTCCTCTTTCATGAGTGATTGTGGCACACCTTATGGTATAAAAAATAAATAACTAATATCAATAATGACGTGAGCTACATACGTACGTAGTGTACTTTTGACATGGAACCATCATGAACACCATAATATGAATAATATCACATCGAAAACCTCCTCCAAAGCCATCGAATCAAAAATTCTTTTTTTTTTTCGAAAATGAGCAGGTTACGTTTCCCTATTTCCAAACTATCGGCGATCGTACAAAAAATAACAAGTAAAAATGTGATGAGATAGGAACCAGTGAGATCTCTACATTCATGAATACCACACACGATGACGGACGATCAAGTAAACAAGAATGTCAAGTGAGAAGGAGGCCGTGTACATACACCAGAAGGATCGAAGCAGAAAACAGTGAGTCCATTCCAAATTTCGTAGCTATGGAATTAGCATAAAATGGCTGGGATTGAAGTAATCGATGGATTAACAAGAAAAGATTTTTTCAAAGAAAATTAGCCAATTAGGATCGCATTGAGTAGGATTGAAAAGATGAGAAGATAACAACTTTGTGCCACTGATAAGAGCACCAATACCAGTAGTTACTATGTACCTCATTACCTATATTTCAGGTATTCCAGGGAGCTAGGTATTGCGAAGCCTGTGTATGAGAGTCAAGAGTTTGAAGGGTGAAAACTAAACGATTTCAAAAAATAATACATGAGGGCCAATGTAACAACATCTGTGAACAGAGTGGAAGTGTTTATAATAAATAAATGAACAAATAAATAAATAAACAAGTACATAAGTAGATAAATAGATGAGGTAATGAACGGACGAATGAATGAGCGGACGAATAATGACGGAAAGAATGTACATATCACGATTTTTCATTTGATTGATCTGGAGCATCTTGAATGCGTAAATAAATAAAAAAACATATGAATGAATGAAAATGAACAAGCGAATGAATTAGAAGAACAAATGAATGAACGACAGGAATGAATGAATGAATGAATAAGTGAATGGATGGATAAATAAATACACGATTGGATAAATCAATTAACGGACAAGTGTATGAACGAACGAATGACTGAATGAATGCATGAATGAATGTATATGAACGAGTGAATGAATCCAAAGTACAAGTGGATGAATGGCAGGAATGAATGGACGGATGAGTGTACGAATGAATGAATGACTGAATGAATGACTGAACGAATGAGTGAATAAATGGGTAATGTCAGTAAATGATCAAAGAATGAATGAACAAATAAGGGACCACTGGTGACTGGAGACGACGATATTTCGCAGGAGCGAGTCAACACTGGATCTAACTCACTTATTCTTCAATTAAATCCCATAAACCAAATGGCTATCGGATAAAGTAGGGTTAATAAGTGGAATGGAGTAATGGAGAAGTATTTGATGGCAGATAGTAGAGAGACACGAAGCTAGGGAAAAATTCACCCAGAAATTCAGGCTACACCAGAGCAATGATGGTGTAATTTCGTCTCTTACCAGAACTAGCTTAACAAACCAACATCAATGTCAAATATGAAGACGGAGGCGTAGGTGTTCTGGAGTACTTCCTCCAGCGCTGCGTGCTCTGTCCTTGAAGAGAAATCCTTGAGTCCTCAACAAGGCTCCGTGCTCAAGACTTCTCGAACTTAGTGTTGTTCGCAGCACGACACTCGCCTGCACTACGTGTACGAGTTAGCCTCGTTTTTCAACTGTCCGGTCGAGGGCTCTTTAAACGTAGATTCGATTTGCTGGCCGAGATGTGTCCGTACGTGAGCAGACGTCGGTGGCTGAAGTGAGGCCTCTGCTCAAATCGTCGCCGGCCGCGCCTCTCGTCGCCCTCTTCGCTCACGAGTCGCACGACGAATTCATGTGACAGCTGAAATGCTCTAAACACGTCTAATAATGCACTAAGTGTGGCTGTGTTATGGCTCGGCAAGGTCCGCCTTCTTAAGGGGCTGAGCGAGCACAAGTGGCAAGTTCAGAGGTGTTATGCTAGTTAGGCTGAGGAGGGAGAAGACGAAAGGGGCAGAAGAGCGATGATGAAGAAATCCAAAGAGCTGCGACTCGTCGTCGTGTACAGAGCCTCTGGAGAACACAGGTAATGTTGCAGCTTCTTCCACTTCCTAGCAAAACAACTGCGGAATAAAAAGCTTGTCGACAGCTAGTTCTAGAGCCGTGGCAGCTTCAAACTAGTCTGCAAGCTTCTACTATCTAGAAGCTCGCTTGCAAGTTGTTACAGACGAATTTTCCTCTACATCTTGCTCGAGGGCGCGTGTGGCGCAGTGGTAAGAGGCTCGCTGCGCACGCACACGGTCGATGGTTCGATCCCGCGCCCGTGGCCACCAAGCCGTCCATCCCTCCGGGGTCGGTAAATTGGTACCAGAGGAGTCTGGGAGGATGAAGCACTGACTTAGTTCATCGGATGCCCCCCGCAAGTCACTGTATAGGGCATATACGCATTCAACGCCTCGACGATGATCAGATGAAGTCGAATGCGTGGCGCATCCCTCGTGACGGGATTGATCAACGCCGACCACTTTATCCTTTATCCTTTATCTTGCTCGAGGGGTTCTGAATAAGTGCAAATGAGGAAATTACGACCAAGTTCTTTTTCTAGAATCAATCAATCTGATCCCAATACGCTATTTCACTGATATGTGTACATCCACAGTTGCAGTAGTTAGTAAATGAAGGTTCAAATCCATTGGCAAACAAAATTTTTTATTTTTGACTTCTTGTGATCTGAAGAAAGGACCCTTACGGATGTGATGACGTAACTACTACATCCTCCTATCAAATTAAGATCCATCATCCAGTAGAAAACTATCCACCTGTGACTACTAGAGGCCCCTTAACTTTTAACAGGTGCAATCATCAGCCCAAACACCTATGCCTTTGAGTGTTATTCGCACTCGGCTAGCTCATACTTAACCGGAAAACTGATTAGGAAGTAAGCGAAGCAGGTGAAATTCGACTACAAAGTTCGATCAGCGTTAATATGGTCATTTCGTGCGGGAACTGCTTCAAATTTCTCCTCTAAACCTGAGTTTTTGACAAGTTGACGTTGCAGAATGGCGTGTATCGCATTACAGAACGTGCCTATTTGCACTAAAATGAAGAAGCAGACAGCCGGAACGGCTTCAGGTAAAACCGGTTAACCGCAGGGAGTTGAAGACGAAGAATGCTTGAGCTGATCTTGTCTTTGTTAAGATTGGATTTGTTTAGGTAACAATACTATGGAGTTATTCACCTCAATTCGTCGTTTTTCCTCTTTGTATTTGAGCTCAGAACATTTAAAGAAATAGAAGATAAGGGACGGCGGGAACACCATAGCAAATCATTTATGTCACTGTATGCCTTTTTCAAAGCTAGCCAGTCCAACGATAAATTTACATCTAGCTATTCTGTGGCACTACTCTCAAAACTGCCCTTTCTCTTCTCAATTTTTTTTGGACATGTGCATTAATTCACCAAATGAAGACCGACATCATCACGAACATCGATCTATTCTGCCTGGATTCACCATATTCTTCCCAATAAATCATGCACCAACAATGAAAAAAAAACATGGAACAGAAAAAACATGGTCTGAGCTTAAGTGACATTTGAAATGCTGTTGAGCTGCCGTTGAGTCGTAGAAAGCAGAGAAACAGCATAACACACTTGTGGACAAGGCTCGAGCAAAGCTCGCACCTTGGACGGATTTCTGATCCTGGCGCGATGATGGCCTTCCGCCATGGCCGAGCAAACATCAGCAATTTCCTGTGAAGAGGAAGGAGCCAGAGTGCATTTGTTTGATTGGCACCGACGTCGATGACATCACCTCCATAAGAGGAATAGGATGCATCTTCAAAGATGTCATTCTTTTGTTACAAGTGCAGTTCGTCATTCTCGACTCATCTCTAAGTGAAATTGGGAGTTGCATCCTTGAGGGCGCCTGAGGGAACAGCTAAAATATCCAGCTTCACATCTCACTACTACAGCCCTGGATCAAGGATGGCACCAATTCGTGAAAGTACGTGAAGTGATGTCAAGTGATTTCTGCCAATTAAGAGCGTTCATTGGTTCCTCCTCGGATGTCAATGGCTCCGGAAGCGAGGGGTCAGCTGTTCGAGACGAGTGTGAAAAGCCGGTACGATTTCCAGTAAACATTAGTTTCGACCACATGGACAACAATGCTTGAAACAACTGGCGCCAGGAATTTCGGAACTCTGGAAACAAATCTTGAACTGCGAACTTTTTTCTCATTAGAAAAGATCTTTTGAAGTGCATAACTCGGCGCTGGAAGAAATTTCCGGAAAAGAAAAAGCTGCAAAAAATTTCTCACTGTTCTATTCCTGTCTTGGGAGACTTTTTAGGAACATACAAGTTACCGATCTCGGAAATGGTTCCTGTTCCACGTTCGTACCTGGTTAATTGCCTATGCTCTACTCGGCTCATAGTTGTAGCATTTATTATTAGCCAAACCAGTAGCTTCAAGGTAGTACATAGTGGGCCAGGATCCATCACTAAGATTACGCAAGGTAAACATGATGACGCCCATGTTAACGATAGGTTAATTTGTATGTGTCAATACGTTTACCCTGGGTAAACCCAATGATGCATGCGGTCTCTCCCTCGAATTTGGAGTTCGTCCACCATGGTAGATCCCTGTAACCGACTCAGTACACAGCCGAAAACCATTAAATGACCGCTGGTGCAACACGGGCTTCTAATAGACTGTAGCGCTGGCAAAAAATTGTGTAGAGGTGGTATAGTATTCCCAAAAAATTCTTGCCTCCCGCTATACTGCGCGTCGACTGAGCCACGTCGCAGCACGTACATATGATAACGCATTGGCGGCGCTGCGCGGCTCTGCAGACGGGCGATGGATGACGGAGGTAAGTATTTTTGGAACGACTGTAGAAAGGATTAGTGGGTGGAAGAATTCACCCCTGCTTAGAAGCAGAGAACATGCAATAACAGAATTTTTTACTCGGGGAAAAGACATCCAAACTTCTCCCGAAGTCTGTCGCTATTTCGCTTGCCTGAATTCGCATTTTTCTTCGACTTCCTGAGGCGATCCAATCAAAACTCTACAAGACAGCCATTACGCTCTGATACGCTCGGTTCCTTGGTCAGCTCATCATATGACCCCTACTTCCCGCTGATCCAGGGTTGTTACCAATGTGGTTTGGTACGCAGTTAGTTCTAAAGTTATATTTCTCACCGAAATGCCTTTGAAAATTTCCCATACAAAAACACCAATTACTAGGAAGACAAGAATGGGATCGTGACCTCACATGCTCACGTGTTTCACAAGCGCCAGCGAGAATCCCTCACTTTCCTCAAACTACGTATTAGGACAACTGGACAAAATTTCTCCTCGCAACTTAAACAACCAAATGTCGATAAGTTTACGCATCCTTAAATGCAAAATTGGGAAAAATGCTTGAAAAACTGAACACGCACACGGAAAACTGAATTTATGTACGAATTCATCAGAAGCATCGAAAAGTTGCCGGTGAATGGAAGGCAGCAGAATGATTGCGGCAGCAGCAGAAGCGGCTTCCCAAATAATAGTTTGTCACGCAACTTTCATTTGTAGCTGAAGCTCGTGCTCTCAGGAGGAGCAATTGGAAGTTTTTACGAGGAAAAATGTACTTTAATTGGCGAGCAAAAAAAGAGAAAGGGAAGTCATACGCATCACTATAGAGTAAAACTCATCTGTTTGTGTGTTTGTTGGTTATCGCTTATATCTCACGATCCAACCAACAAACAAACATGAAACCTATACCGTTCGACTCAGAATTGTGCCCCGCAGTGCAAAAAAAATCATTATTATCTGCGCAAAGCGCAGCTTCGCCGCGCTTCACGTAGAACACAATGATTTTTTTTGCACTGCGGGGCACAATTCTGACCCGAACGATATAGGTTTCATGTTCGAATGTCTATGAATCGTCTACCACAGAAAAGAGCGGATGTTTATTTATTGTTTATTCATTAACTTATTGGAATATAAGTTTTTATCAGTGGTTAAACTCTCAGGATTCTCTCTGTGGTCACTTCAGCGTTTTTGAAAGGGTTGAATGCGAAATTGAAGTTTCTGTGCGGAAGCGATTACCAACACACAAGTTGATTACATCCCTACAAGCGCTCCTACTCGCTTTCGGCGAGCCTCGCAAATGTCGGCTTCATTCGCTTTGTTGAAAATTATCGGTACGTAAGTACCGAAGTCCCGCGAAGCGGGCAAGTGCGAGACTCGCCGAAGGCGAGTCGGAGCACTTGTATGTACGTACTTGCGAGGTTCAATACGTGCATGATATAAAATTAGTTGAAGCGCGTACAAACATTCGTACAAATACATAAATAGTAACTTGCGAGCTAGTAGAACGTGCGAATCCATCAATAAGGCTTATATACACGTTCATTACATCATGGTGGATTATGAGTCGGAGGAGGGGGAGGAGACATGTTGAAAGAAGTGGTTTTTGCTTTGCATGAAAAAGTTTTCTTTGCAAATTTTACATACGAGCTGTAACGTGCATTTATGTATATAAGCTAAGAAAATGAGCTTTTTTTTTTTGAATTTTGAGTTTCGAATCAAGAAACATCACATGGGAATGAATGCTCTTGCACAGAGACTATGCAGAGAGTCTCAACTCTCTAGTGATCTCATTTTAATCTCAATATGCATTATTCAGTATGCATATTACTAATCAGTGAGATTGTAACTTGACTTCAACTTGCTGTTCACTTCTAAGAGCACAGCTGCATCTCTGTAAGAAATTGTTTTTGCTCACAAAAACTATTGCGTCTCTTTGCCTCAAAAAGAGCCAGGTGCCCCGGCTGCGATTCCGCCTCCATGAGCACCGTAAAAATAAATAGGAGTCGCGGCTTAACTGTAGCAATTTAATCCCTTATCAGTTTCACATTTGCTTGCTCTCTTATTAAATGCATATCATATCTGTATATTTGTAGTTCAAAATAAAGTTCAATAACCCAAGTTGTGGTTTGCCCCGAGAGACACAGAAGGTGTTGTCAAGTCCCGCGTGGCACTGCGAAGAGCTGACCTAGCATCGATTCGGTTTAGACTATGAAAATCAGGTTGACTTCAGATAATAGCTTTGTTCTGTTCTAAACAAGCAGTAAAATTCCGAAGTTTCTCTGGAACGAAAGGACCAAACCACTGCGCTTCAATGGAATCGAGTTTCTTGAGCTTCTCACAATTAGTGTTCCTCATTCATTTCTTTCTTACTTTACGTAATCATATGTTGACTTTCTTGGGTACTTTTCTGCTTATTGATTTACATATATGTCCAATGATGATTTGTTGATGCACTCGAACGTGCGTCGTGGAACAAAAGAGTGAATGCAGAAAAGACCAAAGGGAAATGACATCAGAAAAAAACAAGAAAAAAATAAACAATATTAGGAGTATTTAAGGATATTCTGGTCCCCAAGGTTTTAACAATGAGCACCTACCAATGTTACGTTCTTTGCTTGCGTGCTGCCCAGAAGTCAAGTTTAAAACTCTTTCATGCGTGCAGTTTCAACGATCGAAGTTTGACTTCAAGCAAAATTGCGACTTCAAAGTCGTTTTGAGCACCACTCCAAAGAATATTTCTTTCCAGGAGGATGGAGTTCTGGAATAATTCAAGAGCTTCTGCTTTGTCTGCTCAACTTGTTGTGAATTCTCGCGCAAAGTGAAAGAAAATTTTTGGAATTATGTGGCCTATTTTTCTTTTTTATCATCTTTTTGTTTATTATTCGCATGACGTAATAGCCGTCATATAATATAGGCGTGAAAAACAAAGAAATGGTGAAAGATATGCAGAAGCAGCTTACGGTAGCATGCGGTAACAAGGCTTGAACTGTCAGTGGTCAGACTTGTTACTCAGGAAATTGTGTGATTTCATGGCTACCTATGCATTGATTTCCGTGGCTTACTACAGCTTTAGTAATTAAAAAGCTTGAATATGCGTTGATACAAGGACCAATGGATTAGCAGAAAAACGAGATTTCAAAATCTTTTTTTTTTTGGGGGGGGGGTGGTCAAGACGTACATACGCCGCTAGGCGACCGTGCCGCACGCTTGCGTTCCTCGAATCCAGGATTCTTATTCCATTTTGACGCATTCAATGACATCGACGGCCACCTCCTCACAGTTCGTTGGCTCCGTCAGCATTTATTTGTCCCACCCTAGCCCACAAAACTTGTCAATTCCTCCCCAGTGGTGCTCTTTAATGGTGTAACCGCGACGCGCACACGAATCGACCAATCACAGCGCAGCAGCGTACCTTTTGTCATGCAGCCGCTTCTTTTGGCCTCCTGACACTGTTTATTAGTTCAAGGAAGGCTATAGTCCTTGTCTCGTCTCCGAATAGTGGCAGGAACGAAAAGGGAACTAGATAGCATTAATTTTCCCTTTAAATATTGCTCTCCAGTCACGTTTAGTTCAGAGAATAAAATTCTTACAGCTTCTTACAAATATTTTGCACCATTGAAATGCTAAGCCGTAGCTATCCGGAGACAAAAAGCCGAGTCACGATCAATTTTTTTTTGCTGTCAACACCACCTAACTCATTTTCCGCAAATTTTCCTCCTCAAAAACAAGCCTGTAAGTGAAGTGACTGAGGGTGGAGAACGGTGGCCAGCCGTCAGCGCTGTCTCACGCAATGCCGCTACGAGCAATAACTATTGAAAAAAGCGAATGGCGTGCGGTTGAGCGAGCATGGACCTTATTGCGTTATGTTCATGAAACTTTGCTGAAGTAACGTCGTCATGCGCAAAGCCAGGAATTCCAAATATTTGCAGCAGAGTCGCTCAGTAACTGCCAAATGCATATTTGTACCCTAAGCAGAGAAATTTCCCCTATGGATGTACACAGTATTCAGGATTTTGTTCATACAATTTTTCCACACACGGATAAGCATACGTGCACTAAGAGGAGGTACGTAGCAATAAGGAGAGGAAAAACGAAGGGATGCAAAAAGCTCCACCAAATCGACAAATCATCGCTGAAATCAAGATATGCAGGTAGCATCGGATAGCCTACAAAATTTCATGTCTAGCACATTACGTACAATATTTTGAAATAAAACAAATGAAAAAAATGAAAACGGTAGTGAATGTTCATAACGTTTGAACAAACGAATTAAGGGCAATTTATACCAGATGCGACTATCAGACGCACGCATCCATTTGCGATAGATTTTCGATGAAGACCGGTCAGCGCGGCGTGAAATTCTCAATGAAAAGAAAGCGCGGCCGCCGCGAGGCCGTAAACGCGTGCGACTGAGCTGCGAATGCGATGCGACAAGCCCCTATTCTTCATCATATAGACGCACGCGCGTCAATCGCACGCATCCAGTATAAATTGCCCTATAATGTGTAAGCGTAACAAAAACAGTCACTCAAGATGCTCTACATTCCGCGCATTTTAGGAATACTGTTGTAGGATCACATAGAGCGTCGCCACATACTGTTTCAGAAATCCTGCGCATTTCAAATGGTCCAAATTTGATGGCTGTGCGGGTCAGTGTGGCCCGTAGCTTTAGGTCAGTTCGAACATGATGCGGAATATAATTCTACATCGAGTAAAGGACAGATTCTGCGCCTAAACCACTTAAATAACTTTTTTTTTCGTTGATTTGCAATAGTTGACAAAATCTGCTTTAATCGCGACAATAGTCGAGCATTTTTTCGTTCATTCCTGATTTTCTCCACACCCTCTGCCTTTCTTGATCACTTTCCCACGATGTTTTCCTCTTTGGTGTCCTCTCAACTATCCCAACCACTGAAAGGGAATATAATTGTGGGTATGAGTATGCGCAGGACAGAATAAAATTGAATTTGATGATTTGTCTGAATAATTTCGGAGGCGACTCGAAAATGGAATATTCTGGAAAGAAAAAGCTTTACAGGCCTTCATATGCGAACCCACTCCACATCTCAGCATCACAAAGCTCTCTTTTTTCTTAACATACCATTTTTCGTCTCGTTCGAAATCGAATATTCGAATTCAAATGTGCTCATCATTTTATCCCAGCTTTAGTTTCGGAAGGACGAGATGCGATTCGCTTCAGTACACTAACTCGGAATCATGCACATATAGAAATGTCTATTCAAAGTCCAAGACAAACAAATAGCACGTAGAAATAAATACGAGGCGAAAAAAGTTGCTAAAAATCATAAATCTGTTGATGGATGTCACTTCACACTTCGTAATGGGTGATCTTCCTGGCCGATTCTCCGACAAACAACTGTCGTGGGGGATTGAGCAGCAGTGCGGTTGGCAAGTGGACTTTAGAGAAGTGTTTATTAGCCATGAATTCCGGAACCTATCATTTTTCTGATTGTGAGAGGTCTACAGGGGAGTCAAACCTATTCATTTCTCTCGCTGTACTATATGGGGAAGCAGGATACTTTGATTTTACGAAAATTATCAGACAACTCGATTTTATAAGATCTTAGAGGTAGAGCGAAGTCCTCTCAGATTTCTTCTAGGAAGCTTGCACTGAACAGTTTGAAGAAGTGACAACGGTTGTGACAGCAAGATTTTTCGGGATTATGTCGTCTATTTTCAGCATTGGGAAGAGACTAGTTTACTGCACGTTGACTGTAACAAAGTATAACACACAAATACGCAATGTTTTAGATAGACGCTAATAAAAAAAATTACATAATCTTCTGCAGTGATTCAACAAGCTCCTAGACAGCAAATCCAGTAACCACATTCGGAATATCTATTATCCCGCCGGATGAAACTACTCAGACGGATATGATGACGTAGCTTAGATGTGTTGCTTTCCAATCAAAATTTTTAGCGGATAAATCCGTCATGATGTCGTTCTCTGCACCTACTCGGTGTTAAAAACCTTGGTCTACCTGGCCGATGAAACTCAAAATGAGGGGAATAGAATTTATACTCCATTGCCAAATAGTGCACTGTCTCACAGATGTAGCGCATCAAAGATGAGCGCGTGGCTGGATAAACTATACTGGATATCAGAGAAGATGAAGACCGTGAGAAAAGGATAAAAAACGCTTAGCTTTGCCTCCCAAGATAACTTTTTCGAACACTGGTGGAAAATGACTCATCTTCATGAAAACTTCCTTCAAATTTGTTATTTTTCCAAAATTTATAAACGCTTATGTGCAAGATTCTAAGTGGAAGCCACAGCACGGGCAATAGTTACGGAAATTGATCAAAATATTTGTACCCAGCACTAGGAATCAAGTTGAGACTCTTGCTTCTAATATTACTGGAGCGGTTAGTCTTGAAGAATTCGAAGCATGGTGGCGAAGGCGTTTATAGACTTCCTTAGGACATTTCCAGATTTCTGAAAGCTTCTGTTCCAGAGAATCCAGGGAGCAGCAATGCTAAGAGGATGAGATTGAGTTTTAGCCTTGCAAGGAGCTTATATCCAGGGATCCAGGGCCGGGAACCAATGTGCAGATGAATTTGCTCACACAATATGTTCTGTTGGTTGCAGCTTGAGATCCAGTGCTTCTTTCTAGTTCCACCGTTGATTTTTCAAATTTAGCATTTTTTTTTACTGGAGAGCCTTTTATTTTTCTTGATTCTCAACCAGTGGGGAAATAGCTGAATGAATAGTGAAGCAAGTAAATAAATGAAGAGATAAATCAACAGATGAGAATAGTGAGGGTTTGAAAGCGTTCTATTCTTAGAAAAATAACTCTGCGCAGTCATTTCCTAGCCCGGCTCTCGTGAGAACTTCGTAATTGCGCCGTTAAGCAGATAAAGAAGGCAGTGAAGTGGCTTAGAGGGGAGGGACCGTGGGTTGCCGTATGTGGCGACTCATCTCCTATGCTGCGGCCTATTGTCCGGTCTCGTCACCGCAGCAATGAAAGCGAGGGAAAACGGCAATGACAGCGATTGCCTCACGAGGAGTGACTGCAAAGCACCTTTGACTCGAGGCGACGACTGCGAGACGCAGACCTCGGCCAGAACAGCCTCAGGCTGAAGACAGTCAGCAGGCACGAATAGCGTAGAACGTGAGGCACACATGAAGAAGCGGCTGGAGTGGCTCATCGCCTGGCAACGCCCCCTTAAGTGGCTCACAAAGAACGACGCGGCGACAGCGAATGTTAGCGGCTCAGAAAACAATGAAACTGCTATTCAGACTGGGAAGCAGCGAAAAAGCAAGAAATGTGGTCTGGAAGGGACAGCTGGGGATTTCGCGAACGCCACACGTCATGTAATTAAGGAAGTGCCAGCAGGCATGAGTGCATGAGGTGAGGAATTACAACGCAGAGGAGCGGCCAGCGTTATGTCCACTACTTTACAGATGAGTTTTCGCCACGGAATGGGCTCCGGCTTCCATCAGGGGCGGTCCAGCCTCGCGCTGCTCGTCAGCCGAACTCTGAAATTTACAGCAAAGCACGAAGCACGTGTGGTCGCGTATGACTGAGACATCATGAGCGGACAGCTAATGTGTCTCGAAAGTCGTTTTATTGCCGCATGAGCTTGTCAATAGATGTTCATGGATGAGAAAAATTCAGGCAGGATCGATCACCTTTACTAATGTACAGTAATCTATATGTCGGAATAATTCCTACCTAAACCAAGTGAGTAAGTGTTTGGAGGAAACCCATCAAAGAGTTCACCGGGGCTTGCAACAGTTTCTAACTAATACAAACTCGACAGCTTCATACAGGATTTCGAAAATCACTGAATCGTAGTCAGAGGTAAGGCAAAAAGTAGCAAATCGACTACTATCGCTCTCGAAGCGTAAATGTTGATCATTGTTCGAAAATCCTTGCACACGATTGTGTTCTCTGTTTTCTGTGTGTTTTTCTTGTGTAAATTTCTTTAACGACATACTTGTGCATAGGAGTAACGAAATGTACATATGGTTCCATAAATGTTATCAAATTTTAACTCTTGCAGCCCGTCTTGTATGCTTCATTCATCTATTCGCGCAGCTTCAATAGTCCACTGTATGCTTGGATTTCTGGGAATCAGTGAGCCGTGGGACTTCTTCGTTTGTAACGCAATCTCTGAACGCGATTCTTGACAGAGCTCCTTGTTCTGCCTTTACGCTTGTTTTCAGTTTTTTTTTCTAGAGCTCATATATCATTGCAGGAGGCACCATAGTATCAATGAACGCTGCTCTCCACATAATTTTGAGATTAGGACTTCTCTTTCATCGGTAAATTTCAACCATCCACTTCCAGGTTACTGACGTTTACTTCCTGTGGAGGTAGAAATAACTACCTTTCTCTTCGATCTCACTTCTTGAATAAACACAAAAGAGCAGACGGCAATAAAAAGTGAGAAAATTTAATTCGTTTCACCTCTTTCTTCAAACGAATCACATTTTGATTCTAGTCGTCCCGAGGCTCTTCAGTGGCAGGATGATATTATAGACTTTCCATGTACGTGAAATCAGCCCGGACCTCCAAACAAAATTTGCCTGTGAGAAGTGAAGAGAGTACAGAGAGTAATCAGATTGTTTTGTTAGCGATTGCTCTCTAACTAACAAAAAAATTGGAATCAACGCTCGTTTCTGTCTCGCTTTTTTGTCGTATATTCGCTCTTTATGCACTACGTTGCTACTGAGTTCAGTGAGTTAGTACTATGTTTATCACACCATACTATTGGGAAGGTATCATTAGCAACGTTCCTTATTCATCAGCACTACCTTCGTCAGTGATGTCTTCGTCCTCGCTCGTTGTCGGTGACAGCTAGTGATTGAACTGGTGAGAAAGAGGTAGAAATTTTTTGAAACAATATTCATTGTAACACATATATGGCGGAATACGAGCCGCATTAACATTGTCTGCCTTTTTGCATAGCAGCGTTGCACAGCAACGAATCTTTTCTTTGTCTTTGTATAACTAGGTACATAATAAATGTTGGATACAACATTATGAAAAAAATATTATAGCAGACTACGTAATTTCTCCACTTGAGCTACAGCTACTCGGATTCTGAAAGAGATGGACGAGGTATTGAATATATTACAAAAGTACCAGAGATGGCCAATGAAAAACACGTACTGGTGGAGGAAGAGAGAACAGGAAACAACGGATAAGGTATAACAACAAGAAAAAAGAATGGAAGCATTATGCAACGGAAAATGTGTCTCAAACTGAACAATGTCAAAACTTCTAAGGATGGGGGTGGTCAAACATCTCGACGAGTACAGGATCGCATTTTAACACATCAAAAAAGGTAAGCATCCTGTAGTTGTAGAGCAGATCTTGGACTTGTTCCTGGAAAGGGCAAGTTTTCACAGAACTCTCTCGAGAGGAACTTAAGTATATGCACTTGTCTGCAACAAAAATAGCCAAGGGGCTCATGGAATTTGCCACACTTACTAGCACATAGGACATCGCCAAAAGAACACTGCCAAGACGCACTGCCGGGTCTGCTCCTTGCTCGATGCATCTTCTATGAAGAGCCTGGATGATAAAATCACGTTGTTGTTGACACACAACTCGTCCTTCTGTTGTTAGCCTGTAGAACACTGAAAGGCGAGTAGTTACGCCGACTAAGTGTTCAAGAAAATTCTTGTTCAATTGATTCACATCACCACCAATGGAAAGATATATCATTTCTATCGTTGTGCTACCACGTGATCCTGGCGATGGTTTTAAGGGGGGGGGGGG